>UESW01004496.1:614843-800113 GCA_900491605.1 Calamus simplicifolius
TTTCCTTTTTTTTTTTTTTTTTTTCGTGTTCCCTCTTCCCTTCCTTCCCTTTTTTTTTGCCCTCCTTTTTTTTTTTTTCTTCCTTTTTTCCCCGTCCTTTTTTCCTTTTCTTTTCCCCCTTCCTTCCCTTCCTTCCCTTTTTTCTTTCTCCTTCCTTTCCTTTTTTTCCCTTCCCTTTTTCCTTCCTTTCCTCTTCCCCCCTCCCCTTCCCCCTCCTCTCTCCCTTCGTCTTCCTCTTTCTTCCTTTCTCTCCTCCCTCTTCCCCTCCTTCTTTTTCCCCTCTCCTCCCTCCTTCTGCTCCTTGCCCGTTTCCGCCTCCCCCCCCTTTTGCCTCTCTGTTTCCCGCTCCCCCTCTCTTTCCTCTTCCCCCGTCCTTCCCTCCCTTCCTCTCCTTCTCTCCCTCCTTTGCTTTCGGGCTATTTTGCGTCTTTTCCCCTTTTCCTCGCTTTGCTTCCTCTCTGCCTTTCCTTTCGGGGTCTTTTGCGCCTTTGCTGTTCTCTGCCTGGTCCGTTTGTCCTCCCCCCCCCGTCCTCCCTCTTCCTGTCCTCTTCTCTGTGCCTCCCCCCCCCCGTCCTCCCCTTCCTGGGCCCTCCAGTGGTCCTCTCTTATCGGTCCTCTCCTTACCCTTTCGGCTTATGCACGCCCCAAACGTAACCAAAGGCTCCCCCGGCCGAGTTGCCCTTCAGGCGGCACACAAACCCCCGAGGTAGTTCAAAAAGAGCTCGCCGGCATCGCGGCCCATGGGACACCACTCGGCCCCATCACGGCGGTGCCCCTGAGTGGTTCAAGACTCTAAAGGCTTCGTACCTGGCCGAGTCACCCCTTGGGCGGCATACAAACCCTCGAGGTGGTTCAAAAGGAGCTTGCCATTATCGCGGCCCACAGAACACTACTCGGCCCCGGTACGGCGGTGCCTCCGAGTGGTTCAAGACCCTAAAGACTTCGTACCTGGCCGAGTTGCCCCTCAGACAGCACACAAACCCCCGATATGGTTCAAAATGAGCTCGTCGGCATTGCGGCCCATGGGATACCACTCGGCCTCAGCACGACGGTGCCCTCGAGTGGTTCAAGACCCTAAGGGTTTTGTACCCGGCCGAGTCGCCCTTCGGGCGGCACACAAACCCCGAGGTGGTTCAAAAGGAGTTCACCGGTATCGTAGCCCATGGGACACCACTCGGTTCCGGCACGCGGTGCCCCCAAGTGGTTCAAGACCCTAAAGGCTCCGTACCCGGCGAGTCGTCCCTTGGATGGCACACAAACCCCCGAGGTGGTTCAAAAGGAGCTCGTCGGCATCATGGCCCATGGGACATCACTCGGCCCAGGCACGGCGATGCCCTCGGGTGGTTCAAGACCCTAAGGGTTCTGTACCCGGCCGAGTCACCCCTCGGGCGGCACACAAACCCCTGAGATGGTTCAAAAGGAGCTTGCTGGCATCACGGCCCACGGGACACCACTCGGCCCCGGCACGACGGTGCCCTCCGAATGGTTCAAGACCCTAAGGGTTCAATACCCGGCCGAGTAGCCCCTCGGCGGCACACAAACCCTCAAGATGGTTCAAAATCAGGGCTCGGTGGCACTATAACTAATGAGGCACTGCCCAGTTCTGTGCCATCTCCAACAAACCCTGTCCGCCAAAACCATTTTGGGATCAACCTCCGAGGCGTCTCCATGTGTTTGATAGCTTCGCACCCTTCAAACGGTTCCCTAAGATCGCACGCAAGTTCCTGAGATACTCTTAAAAGCCGCCCAGGTTCACCCGGATTCACCCTCATGGCCCGCGATTAACTATTCTACTTAGCTGGTCGGGGACCTGATGGACCGTAAGCCTAGTCGGTGGCGCGGATCTTCGCAGACTTGTTCAAATTACTATCGAGTCTAAGTACATCAGATTACCGCAGAGATGGAAGACAAAGAAAAGTAAACAAGGCAGAGGACAGTCTAAAGGAAAGGTCTTTTTCATTGATAACTTCGAACGGGTTACCTCGGTAAGGATTCTCTCTAAGTTCGTGGGTGAATCTTAAAGGTGTTTCTAAATGGCCGTGGCCGGCACCTAATTGCTCCAGCGAACTATAAACCCTTCCAGCAGCGCGAAGGTATTCGATCACTTTCAAGCCTAAGCCTATGGATCCGCCGTGGCACCTCCAACATACATGATACTCATAAGCTGAAGAGCAGGACATTTTGAGAAAAAGTTTCCTTTTCATTAAGTATCTTATAATGATTACAAAATCTGACCCGGGGTCAGTTACAAAAGAAAAGGAAAGTACAAAGTGCAGGAAAAGAAGATACAAAAATGCAAAATGTCTCAGGGCCCGCTCGGCCTCGGTTCCTCTCTGGCCTCTTCCTCCCCCACCGGTTCCTCGCCGCTGAGATCCCCGGGCTGGATCTCTTCAAGTTCGGAGCTGTTAATTTTGAAGGCTGCAGACACCTTTACCTTGCAAAGTCGAAGCCCTTTGCATAGGCATCAAGGCTGGCCTCAATGACCTCCTGCTCGAACTCCGTGGAGGCCTTGTAATTGGCGACGGCAATCTCGGCCCGAGCCTCGGCCTCCCTGGCTTGCACCTTGGCCTCCTTGGCTCGTTCTCTAGCCTCCCAGGCCCGGCTCTTGGCCTCCTCGGCATGGGCGCTGGCTTCGTGAGTGTGGGCCACCACCCCGGCCCGCTTATGGCTCGCATCAACCACCGCCATCTCCGCCGCGGCGGCCCTCTGCATGACGTCCCAGACCTCGTCCCTGGCTGCCTCAACCTGGCTTTCCGACTGCTGGAGCTGGCGGGTCAGCTCCTCTACTCTTTTGCCGGCCTCCTCCAACCTGGCCGATACTAGGGCCAGTTGGGTCTTGGCCGCGGAGGCTCGGCCGCCCTCAATTTCGGCCCTGCACTCCGCCTCTTTTATTTGACTGCCCAGGTCCTTTTCCCGGGCATTGGCCTCCTCCTGCTGCCGGGTAAGCTTCTCGAACAGCGTTGTGCTCAGCTTCTTGTATTTGTTGACCCGCTCCATGGTGCGTGCAAGCACCTCTTCGGAGTGGGTCATCGCCGCGCGAAGGACGAGGGCCCCGTTAGCCAGCTGCGTCAAAAGAATTCATCAGCCACAAGTCGACCAAGACATGTCAAAAGGAAGCTAGGTTCGAAGGATTACATGGAGCACATTCACCAACACCATATCGAGGATTGCGGCATGGGACAGCTACCCCATCTCCTCATCAATCTCCGAGGACCGCACCCCGAACAACAGGACGGCGGCCTGCCCAGCATCCCCCATGGAGGAGAGCCTGGGTGTCGGTCGCGATGGCTGCTCTAGCGTCTCATCGATCGGCCGATGGGCTGGATAGGGTGCGAACCGCCGGGATGAGCTCCTCGGCTCGGCCCTGTGCTTGCTGGGCCTCCTTGCCCCGGCATCGGGCCTACCAATTGCTGCCTCCCCTCTCCGGCAGACGGGGGAGCCCTCTCCACCTTCGGCTCGGCGGGAGCCAGAGGGACACTGTCAATTGTAACATGCCCCGCCTCGGCTAAATCGGCGGTGGCAGGGGCTTCATCCTCAGGGTCCAAGACCACCACGACAGCCTCAGTGGTGGTCGGGATCTCCCCTTCCTCTACCTCGGCCCCGATTGGACCGGGGACCGCTCCCTCGGCCGACACCTCCTTGGCTAGCTCCTTCGCAGGCGTCGGAGCTGCGGGGACTTCTTCGGTTTGGGCCGGCCCGGCCTGGGCCCTCCTCCGTGCCCTCTTGGCCGGCTTCGCCTGCTCTCCCACCGCCTGCCTCTTTTGGCGCATGGCGACCTCCAACCTATCGGTGAAAATCTTCATTGCTGCACAAAAAATGAATATTAGTAAAAAAAATGATGATGATAATGAAATGGACAAGGGAAACGCCCGGCCGAGGGCGAGAAGAACAGGTTTCTGCGCTCACTAACTGCCGGGGACAATTCGGCCTCATACAAGTTCTCCTCAGACAAGAGATTCTTGTAAGTGGGGATTTGGCAGGACGAAAAGTGGTGGAAGAGCTCCCCGTCCCTATCGCTCACGGCCAAATTTTCATTGGAACTGACATCCGGTTCCCTCCAGTCAATCCTCACTCCCTCCACATGGGCGAAAAGATATCGGGATTTCCACCCCCTGATTTTGGATGGAAGACCTAAGAGAAGGGCCCTACCCGGCCTAGCAGTAAACACCCACCAGGCCCCCTCACCTTGGCGATGGAGCTTGTAAAAAGCCCGGAACAAAGACAGACTAGCTACAAAGCCCTGGAAATGACAAAGAATGATGAAGGCACATAAGATCCAAATCGAGTTCAGAGTCAGCTGTGCCGGCACTAACTTATACCTATTTAACTGGTTCAAAAATAAGGGGTGGAAGGGAAGCCGCAACCCACACCGGAAGAACTCCTCTTACAGAGTAACCCGACCGGGGAGGACGGTGCTCACACTGTCTTCGGGTCCCGACATGGATAGGCGGATGAAGTCAGGAACCCTATACATGACCCTAACGATCTCTACTTCTTTGAGGGTCATGGTGGAGGCGATCCCCCCCGGCCCTGCCAGATCAAGACTAGTCGCCGGAGGAGGTACTGGATCAAGAATCGACTAACTGATGAGGTATGGTCCTCTTCGGGGGAAGATGACGACTCTACCACTGGTCTCTTACCCTCTCTAATGGCCCTATGGTCCATGGGTCAAGGATGAAGAGGTAAAAAAAAGGAACTGACCTGGAGTTTGGGAAGAAGATGAAGGTCAAAGGTCTCAGGTTGCAGAGGAATTCAAAGAAGAGGAAAGCAGGGGAGCAATTGCAGTGTAAAGCTTTTCCCCGAGCCCATAGGGCGCTTTTATACCCCAGCTTCGAGTCGCCTCGCCCGAGGTCTCACCACGTGACCCGCAACCATGGCGCCCACCTTTTTCCATTCTTCGAGAGGCGCCCCCCGGCGCTGATGTCAGCCCCCACCTACTACATGATTACGAAAGATTTTCGAAGCTACATCGCCTCAGGAGAGCGCGCCAGCTCACCCGCCATTAAAAGTACTCACAACCGGTAATCATTTTTTTGAATTTTTGCGCCCCTTTCGCCCAAAGGATGGCGGACACGTGGTCCTTCGCGCTCAGGAGCGGGGGGGCATATGATGTGGCTGATGAGGCCACATAGGCAATCATGGCAAAATCGACTACGTGGCATGGACATGTCGGCCCCGTCATCTCCAAGGAATCCGAGGCGGCCCCGACCTCTTCAGGTCGGCCCCGTCGGCCCCCGGCGTCTCCATGCGAGCCGAGGTGGCCCCGACCTCTTCAGGTCGGCCCCATCGGCCCCGGTGTCTCCAAGGAAGCCAAGGCGGCCCCGACTTCTTCAAGTCAGCCCCATCGGCCCCGGCGTCTCCAAACGAGCCGAGGCGGCCCCGACCTCTTCAGGTTGGCCACGTCGGCCTCGGCATCTCCAAGAAAGCCGAGGCGGCCCCGACCTCTTCAGGTCGGCCATGTCAGCCCCAGCATCTCCAAGGAAGCCGAGGTGGTCCCGACTTCTTCAAGTTGGCTCCATCGGCCCCGGCGTCTCCAAGCGAGCCGAGGCGGCTCCGACCTTTTCAGGTTGGCCCCGGCACTTCTAAGCGAGCTGAGGTGGCCCCGACCTCTTCAGGTCGGCCTCGTCGGCCCCGGCATCTCCAAACAAGCTGAGACGGCCCTAACCTCTCCAAGTTGGCCCCGTCGGCCCTGACTTCTCCAAGTCAGCCCCATCGGCCTTGGCACCTCCAAGCAAGCCGAGGCAGCCCCAACTTCTCCAAGTCGACCCCGTCAGCCCCGGCACCTCCAGGCAAGCCGAGGCGGCCCCGACCCTTTCAAGTCGTCCCCGCGCCTGCCAGAACCATCAACTCTCTGACCCGCACAGACTGACACCGCCAAGCCCACCTACCGCCTGGCCATACCATCGATTGGACCAGGCCCACCTACCAACTGTCCCGCCATTCGATGGGACCTGGCCCACCAACCGTCGGTTTCCCCCTCTCCGATGGGACAAGACCTATCGGCCGGCCCAAACTTACGTAACCCCCCATGTATCCTACGGACATCTCTCCCTCACCGAATTTCATGTGGTTAACCCCCATGCATGTTTCAACAACCTATAAAAGGGTAAGTCCACTGAAGACTTAGGTATGCATACACACGACCTCTCTTACTCTATCATTCCAGAGAAACTCCATCCCTCGGGGTCTTCTTTGCCCTAAGGAGCTCCCTTGAGCTCTCCTTCAGCTGTGACCTCGGTTGCTAACTTGGGCGTCGGAGGGTCCCTACTGGAGCATCCCTCCGGTCCCGGAACTTCTTGCAGGTCATCCAGCTAGACGAGGACCCAGCAAGCAACCAGACTTTTCTTCCCTACGTTTGAGTCCGGCGATCAGGCATCATCACTTACTGTATTTGGTTGCTGAGGAAGAGCAACATGAAAGAAGGGAATCTTAAATATCTTGTATCAAAGTGAAATTCATGAGCACCAGTAATGTGGAAGCCAAAGGCATTCATCACATTGAGATAGAGGGGAAGCCTATATTGGATAAGCCTATATTGAATGCGAAGTTTAAAGGAAGGGTTGGGAACATGTGTTGTAGGGTTGGAAGCTTTCAGGATCCTGTAATAGGATACTCTAGATTATGATGTATATGCTGGTTTTAAGTAACAAAGGCAAGAAAAAAAGGTCTTGTTGCATTTGTTGTTGTATGTGCATCTGCTTACATGCTAGGGAAGTTGTTCCACTGTAGGCTCTTGAGGAGGGACATGAGTAGGGCTCAATTGTCCAATTCTAGGTCACTCAAGTATGGTTTCAACTTTTAAATTTTAGATCAAGGCTGAGGGTCGAGCAATACATGGAAGTTTTTTTGGCTTCCATGCCATAGCTTTTGTTAGGCAGACAATCAGAGAGGTTTGTATCTTACTTCAAGTGTCATTTGCCCTGTAATATTTATTTATTTTTAACATTGGAAGACCAATTCAGTGGCAGCTTCTTGGTCCATTTCGCTTGTGAAAATTAAAAGAAAATTTGAAAGAGGGGAAGACTCCTAAATCTAGCTCCAAAATTTGCAAATCCTGTCATCCTTCCTGAATTTCCGACAAGGCTTGTATCCTACTTATGTAAATGACGTTTCTAGATAGCAACTGCAATAGGACCTCAGAAGAGTTTTTCTTGCCCATGAGATAGTTTGGGATGATGGTTCTTGATGTCTATGTTCATTACTGTCGTTTAGGTGATATGAAGAAAAGACTGAAATTTCCCTCTCACAATCTCTACTCATTTTGCTCTATATAAGTTTATTTCTATCTTTACAGTCTATGGCAGAATTTGGAGGCTGGTCAAGCCGCTTTGCCATTAGTTTTGGTTTCAGGTGATCCGTTACAGCATTTCCTTTTTTTGTTAATGTTGCTACACGTGTTTTTCTGGCAATGTATTGTTATATGGAGGTTAAATGCTACTCCGATTTTTCCTGCACTCAGTTTGTTGCTGAAGCTTGGCATGCACAATCTATTCTGGTTTTTGTTCTTTACTCCTTCATATCATTTTGCACGTACTGAATCTTATTTCATTGATTATAACTTTTGTGCAGCTTTGGAATCTTGAACATAGGCTGTTGACCGATACACATATGGTTGTTGTGTTGGTGATGTGCTCTGATATGATTGATGCCCATAGTAGCCATGTTGGGAAAGAGAAATAGTCATCCTAACTTGGTATAGGCAAGGGGAAAGAACATTGTTGTTATTGTTGTTAAGATGCTGCTGGTGAGTTTCTAGTTATGGTCATTAAAAACTTGTATGAGGCTGAACCATGCCAAGCTAGTTGGCAGCGGATTAGCATCCTTGTGTATGCTTGTCATATGTGTATCAACTCTTGAGAGTTAATAAGAGGGCCTACTTTTAAACATCAAATGACCTACTGAACAAGGTCAAATGGTAAATTGGTACTATCTGATGAACTAGGTTGAATGCCAAATTGGTAATATGGAAGCAATCTTAGGAGGACAAGGGCCAAAAGAAATAATCAAAATAGAATGAAATAGGGTGAGAGGCATTATGCTTTTGTAGAAGACATAATGAAGAAGAATTCCCATAATTAAATACAACCACCATTGAAGAATGTGTTCTTGATCTTGATTCCATCAAGGTGATCCAACCATGGGCAGTGGAGGTGGTGGCTGCATGAGAGTGGTTGGGGAAGAGAGTTCCATTGGAGAAGGAGCAAAGGGGTTTCACTGAATGATGAGGTGGAAATGAAGTGGGGGAAGTAGTAGTGAACTGGCGTAAGAGAAGCAGAAGGGGAAAAAACAATATCTTAGTTGTAGATGATAAGGGGAAGAGGCAGGGTGTAACTGTTCGGGATATGTGCCCATAAACAGATGACATTTATTATTTTACTGAATATTTGAGGAAATTTTCAATATTATACTTGCATGCATGTTTGATGCTTTATAAATATCAAAAATCCCTGGATTATTTAAATGTGACTTTAAATATTGTATATAAGTGTTATATACAGAGGATAATATTTAAAGTAAAATAATCTAAATTTGATCCATAATTATAAATTAAAGTTGCAATAGGGATCTTTAATTTAAAATTACTAGCGCGGTTCATTACATTCTGAATGAAATATAGGACTGGAAACGATTAATTATGAATCTCTAATAAATTCGTTGTTAAAATAGAGAATTCAAAATTAATCAATGATGGTCATATGTGAATCGATCTTAATTTTGAGTAATTAATAGACTCCTATTTATTGTATTATATTTTTTACTTACACAGAAACATAGTGTCAAATTCTTGGTATATTAAAATATAATAACATAAGTAGCCAAAATATTAATATACAAGATGAAATCCATTCCTTCGTAAAGAAGTCAGATGGACGGTTCCATAAGTTGATTCGGGACTTGAATAATAAGAGCGCTCAATTTATGATTGGATCATAAATATATTATTCATTATAGAATCAATGGTACTTATGGATAAAGATGTGATTAAAGAGGTTAACGAAAACCTTTATGGAGGATTGATTTATATGTAGTGACTATATGGACGATTCAAATCCTTTGAATATAATTAATTTTATAATTTTAAGTGAGTAATTTGGAATTAATAATTTTGATATTTTAATTAAGGTGTTAATTGAATGTCAAAATTATTGGAGCTTAGAATTATAATGTCCATAGTTCCTCTGACGGCTCCATTAAATTATGTGAACTTTATGATATGTTGGGTTGAGTTAATTTGGAATTGAGAATTCTAAATTATTTTTCATATAGAAATTAATTGGATTAATTTCATTATACGTGTGCTAGGGAACACATCGTAGGCATATTCCACGAGTCTATGTGAAAATTATTTAGTTGTTGGAGAAATAATATATGAGAGAGCCTTTCTCTCTCCGTAATGTCCCATGATAAATATATCTAACAATTGTTGGATTGATATACGTTAAAGTAATTCCAAGAGTTGGAAGTATCTTTAAATTTAATTAATTGATTAATTAATAAAGAGGTTGATAGTTGTTATTCTCTTAGAATATAAGATTCACGAGAGAAGAGAAGAACATCGGACAACAATGATCAACCAAGAGAGTTCCTCCTTCAACTTCACTTTATCTCATGAGTTGAGAATACAAAGTGAATTAAACTCAGTTGTGTAATCTCAACCCAAATCAAAAGGAACGCCCACTCGTTCGTGTTCATCATAATCTGGAGAACGTTTGGAAAGATCCGTGGTGATCAAAGGATTTGGTGATTCCAAGGTAGTGTTGGTGAAGAACGAAAGGTAAATTTCTTAATCTCTTATTATTCTTGTTATTAAATTAATACGGGTATAGATCGGCTAACTCAATTTTTAAGATATGTGATTTGATCCTTATCTTGTTTCCGCTAAGATATGTGATTTGATCCTTATCTCGCTTCCGCAAACATCTCAAAGATCAGGTTATACCCCTATTAATTTAATAATAGATTATATGATAATCTTTATATAATTGGGTAGGCACTCATGCATAATATGCTTTTAATATTTTCATGATGATGAATGTATGTGTGAATGGATTGGGCAATTTCTTTTGATTAGATCAATTGAATATAGATTCCTTTTATATTGATGAAGAAAGGTTCTTCATGGTTTTGAGAAAAGTTCTCAATTAGAATTTTTTTATACTTATTAAAAGTCCTGTTTTATTGAGAATTTTTTTAAAGGCTGTCCGATAGGAGATTTTGAGGAATCCCTTCCCTCATCGTTTTAGGAATTCGAAGAGCCTCAGTTTCGAAGAGATTCGAAGAGCCTCACCATTTCCCAGGAATTCGATGAGTCTCACAGAGTAAAGTTTTTTCGTTTCGCTTCTTATTGAATGTTTTATTATGTTGATAATAATTACATTTACTCTTCACGTATAGAAGTTTTTCCGTTTCTTTTTATGGAATGTTTTGTTATGTGATAATAATTATTTCATGCATATTATATGCCATATTAGATAGAAAAGTGTCTACCTATTTATTATATGTCATGCATTTGTGCATTATTATTTTATTATTTTTTACTAAAAAGTTTTTAGTAAATTATATTTAATGCACTTTGCAATAAATTTAATGAGATTAAATTTGTAAATTAATTAGCAATTGGATTTGCAAAATTAATGTGCCAAATGTGATGTTTTAAATTTAAATGTTATATTTAAGTTATCACATTTAGCTTATTTTATAATTTTAAAGTGTTTAAATTATAAAATCTTAGTGATTTAAATTGTTTAAATTAACTAAGAGTTTATGAAACAAAAGTTGTTTTATAAATAAAATACTTTTGCAAAATAATGAGTGGGAGGGGTAATATGACAATAACCCTTGGTCTCCATCGTTAGTACAACACCGTGAGTTATTAGTAGCGCCTCGTGACGCTTTGATTTCTCCCTACGGAGGGTGTCTACTAATGGCAATACCAAGGTTGTCTTCCATGCGATAGGACTTTTAAGATGTATTTTAGAATTGACCTACCCTACGGCGGCAATTTCTAAGTTAAGTCTCAAAAGGTCTGATACGATGGGTCACACTCATGAAGAAATAATTAAATTAGTTAATTACTTTCTTGACCAAAATTAAGGAAATTAATGAGTATTAGAAATATGAGATATTTGGAGATACTTATTAATTGAGAAGTCTCATTTTAATTAGCAACTATTTGACCTACCCTACGGCGCACTTAGTTGTGGAGATTAAAATTCCTTAGGCCTTTAAAGTAAACATGTTTTTGTGTATTTTAACATGTGCTTTTATGCATCTTTGCCTTAAATTGTGTAATGATATTTATGTAATTATTTATTAAAATTTTTCTTATTTTTCAGCAAATATGTCAAACCCGATTTTCTCACTTCTCGCCTCTCAAGTATTAACTGGTGAAAATTTTGTTAAGTGAAAAGCAACATGAATATCCTTCTCATTAATGAAAACTACCACTATGTCCTTAAGGAGGATTGTCCTCCAGTGCCTCCAACCAATGCCTCCAAGGTTGTTACTGAGAGTACAACCGTTGGGTTGTTGCAAACAACAAAGCCGCTGCTACTTGTTAGCAGCAATGAATGAGGTGCTTAGAACTAAGCACGAGGCCTTTGAAACTGCAAGAGAGATTATGGAATCTCTGCAGCAGATGTTTGGATGCCCATCTGATCAGGCTCGCTACGAAGCTGTAAAAGCCATTATGAATGGCAAAATGGAGAATGGTTCTTCTGTTCGTGAGCACATCCTCAAAATGGTCAATCATTTCAATGAGGCTGAGATCAATGGAGCTAAAATTGATGAAAAGACTCAGGTTGGCATGATTCTGGAGACACTATCTCCCGCTTTTCTCCAATTCAGGACTAATTACATTATGAATCATAAAAAGTGTAATCTGACTGAACTCCTGAATGAGCTGCAAATATATGAGACTCTTATAGATGATAAGGGTGGTAAGGCAATTGTTGCTGAAGCCAACGCAGCTGAGGCAAAGCCTTCTTCTTCGAAGAAAAAGAAGAAGAATTATGTGGGAAAGAAAAAGGATAACAAGAAGAAGATCCAGAAGAAGAAAGGAAAGGCTGCTGCTCAGCCTAAACCTAAAGGAAAGTGTTTCCACTGTCATCAAGATGGCCATTGGAAAAGGAACTGTAAAAAGTACCTTGATGAGCTGAAACAGAAAAAAAAACAAGGTAAATTAGATTTACTAGTCATGGAAACATGCTTAGTTGAGAATGATTTCTCAAGCTGGATTATTGATTCAGGAGCATCTAACCATGTCTGTGTTTCTTTGCAGATGCTTGAGTCTGCCCGGGATCTTCAAGTGGGAGATTTCACAATGAGAGTAGGCAGTGGGAAAAGGTGTCAGCGACAGCAGTAGGGATAGTTCGACTATCGTTTGCTGATAATAAATATTTGCTTTTGGACAATGTTTATTATATTCGGATTTCAAACGGAATTTGATTTCGGTGTCAAAGTTGCATGAACAATTTATTTCTGTTTCTTTTAGTATTGACTCTGTTTCAATTTATAAGAATGGAATAAATATTTGTTCTGGGTATGTTGAAAATGGTTTATATTTTGTTAAACCAACAACTTGCTTCAAACCGAAATGTTTAAAGTCGCTGAACCAACTCCTAAAAGAAGAAAAGTTGCGAATAATGACAATGACACGTATTTATGGCATTTGAGGCTTGGTCATATTAATATAGACAGAATAGAAAGACTAGTGAAGGATGGTCCTTTAAGAGAGCTAAGGGTTGGCACTCTACCAGTTTGTGAATCCTGTCTAGAAGGCAAAATGACCAAAAGACCTTTTTCAGCAAAAGGTGAAAGAGCAAAAGCACCTTTAGAGATCATACATACTGATGTATGTGGGCCTTTGAATGTCAAAGCTAGAGGGGGCTATGAATATTTCATCACATTCATTGATGATTATTCTAGATATGGATATGCATATCTGATGCAAAGAAAATCCGAGGCCTTTGAAAAGTTCAAAGAATTCCATGCTGAAGTAGAAAAATAACTCAGTAAATCAATCAAAACTCTTCGATCTGATCGAGGAGGAGAGTACTTGGATTATGAATTTCAGGACCACTTGATTGAGAATGGAATATTATCACAGCTCACGGCACCTGCGACACCACAGCAAAATGGTGTAGCTGAAAGAAGGAATCGCACTTTGCTTGATATGATAAGATCAATGTTAAGCTATTCTTCTTTGCCTAACTCATTTTGGGGATATGCATTACAAACAGCTGTATACATTCTAAACTTAGTTCCATCTAAGTCAATCCCTAAGACTCCCTTAGAGTTATGGAATGGTCGCAAGCCTAGTTTGAGACACATCCGCATATGGGGATGTCCAGCCCATGTGCTGAAGGGAAAGACTGGAAGTTGGAACCTCGTTCAGAAGTATGCATGTTTGTTGGGTACCCTAATGGAACGAGAGGAGGACTATTTTATAATGCTCAAGATAACAAAGTTTTGTGTCGACAAATGCAACGTTTCTCGAGTACAATTATATGACAGAATTCAAACCTAGAAGTAAAGTAGTTCTGGAAGAGTTGCTAGCTGATGAGATCAGCCCCACACCAACAAAAGTTGTTGAACGACAAAAAGTTGAGACCACTACTCAAGATCAAATACCACCGCCACCACGACGTAGTGGGAGGAAATAAGATTACCCATCCGCTATGGTCAGGATGGAGAAGCACAAGTTGCAGTCACCGATGGCAGTGATGATGATCCATTGACATACAAGATGGCAATGGAGGATGTTGATCAAGAGAAATGGCAGGAAGCCATGAAACTCGAAATGGAATCAATGTATTCTAATTCAGTCTGGAAGCTTGTAGATCTACCAGAAGGCGTAAAGCCTATTGGATGCAAATGGATCTATAAGAGAAAAAGAGGAGCCGATGGAAAAGTAGAGA
Source organism: Calamus simplicifolius (assembly GCA_900491605.1). NCBI lineage: Eukaryota > Viridiplantae > Streptophyta > Magnoliopsida > Arecales > Arecaceae > Calamus > Calamus simplicifolius. Next base: position 628,763 of record UESW01004496.1, read on the forward strand.
CTTTCAAGGCTAGGTTAGTGGCAAAGGGTTTTACCCAAAAGGAAGGAGTAGACTATGAGATACTTTTTGCCAGTAGCCATGCTAAAATCCATTCGGATTCTCTTGTCCATTGCTGCTCATTATGATTATGAGATATGGCAAATGGATGTCAAGACGGCGTTTTTGAACGGCCATCTTGAAGAGACTATTCATATGGTCCAACCAGAGGGTTTTGTGGTTAAAGGCCAAGAGCAGAAAGTCTGCAAATTGCAAAGGTCCATTTATGGGCTTAAGCAAGCTTCTAGATCTTGGAACATCAGATTTAATGAAGCCATAAAATCTTATGGTTTTGAACAAAATTTAGGTGAACCTTGTGTCTATAAGCAAAAGGAAGGAAATAAAGTGGTCTTCTTAGTTCTTTATGTGGATGACATTTTACTCATTGGGAATGATGTAGGATCTCTGTCCAAAATAAAGAACTGGCTAGCCAGCCAATTCCAAATGAAGGATTTGGGAGAAGCAAGCTACATTCTTGGCATCCAAATTATACGGGATCGCAAGAATAGGCTTTTGGCGTTGTCTCAGGCATCGTATATTGACAAGGTGCTTGTCAGATTTGCGATGCAAAACTCTAAGAAAGGTAATTTACCTACTCGACATGGAGTTCATCTTTCTAAAGAGCAGTGTCCTAAAACACCGCAAGAGGAGGAAGATATGAGACGGATTCCCTATGCTTCGGCAGTTGGTAGTTTGATGTATGCAATGTTGTGTACAAGACCCGACATCTGCTTTGCAGTGGGAGTGGTTAGCCGATACCAGTCAAACCCAGGATTGGATCACTGGGTTGCAGTCAAGCATATTCTGAAATATCTGAGGCGTACGAGAAACTATATGCTGGTATATTCCAGTAGGGATTTGATTCCTATTGGATATACAGATTCTGATTTTCAATCAGATAGAGACTCTAGGAAGTCTACTTCTGGAGCGGTGTTCACTTTGGAGGAGGAGCCATTATATGGAGAAGCGTCAAGCAAACCTGCATTGCTGACTCAACCATGGAGGCTGAATATGTAGCAGCTTGTGAAGCAGCTAAGGAGGCAGTCTGGCTTCGAATTCTTGAAAGATCTAGAAGTTGTTCCAGATATGCATGAACCAGTTAGACTCTACTGTGACAACAGTGGCGCAGTAGCCAATGCCAAGGAACCCAGAAACCACCGTAAGGAAAGCATATAGAGAGAAAATTTTACCTTGTGAGAGAGATTGTCAGTAGAGGAGACGTTTCAGTTGAGAAGATCGCATCTGCGATCAATATAGCTGATCCGTTTACTAAGACATTACCGGCTCGAGGTTTTGAGCTACATCTTGATGGGATGGGACTTAGAGACATGTCGCATTTGCTTTAGGGCAAGTGGAGATTGTTGGGATATGTGCCCATAAACAAATGACATTTATTATTTTGCTGAATATTTGAGAAATTTTTTAATATTATACTTGCATGCATGTTATGATGCTTTATAAATATCAAAAATCCTGGATTATTTAAATGTGACTTTAAATATTGTATATAAGTGTTATATACAGAGGATAATATTTAAAGTAAAATAATCTAAATTTGTCCATTATAAATTAAAGTTGCAATCGGGATCTTTAATTTAAAATTACTAGCGGTTCATTACATTCTGAATGAAACGATCTTATTCGGATTGTTGATAATGAGATTATCGGAATGAAAGCACTTTATATAATTTGATTATATAGGACTGGAACATGATTAATTATGAATCTCTAATAAATTCCGTTGTTAAAATAGAGAATTCAAAATTAATCAATGATGGTCATATGTGAATCGATCTTAATTCTGAGTAATTAATAGACTCCTATTTATTGTATTATATTTTTTGACTTATGACACAGAAACATAGTGTCAAATTCTTGGTATATTGAAATATAATAACATAAGTAGCCAGGAATATTAATATACAAGATGAAATCCATTGAAGTCAGATGGACGGTGTTGATTCGGGACTTGAATAATAAGAGCGCTCAATTTATGATTGGATCATAAATATATTATTCATTATAGAATCAATGGTACTTATGGATAAAGATGTGATTAAAGAGGTTAACGAAAAAAACCGTTTATGGAGGATTGATTTATATGTAGTGACTATATCAATGGACGATTCAAATCCTTTTGAATATAATTAATTTTATAATTTTAAGAGTGCAGTTCCAAATTTTTAGTGGAGTAATTTGGAATTAATAATTTTGATATTTTAATTAAGGTGTTAATTGAATGTCAAAATTATTGGAGCTTAAAATTATAATGTCCATAGTTCCTCTGGATGGCTCCATTAAATTATGTGAACTTTATGATATGTTGGGTTGAGTTATTAATTTGGAATTGAGAATTCTAAATTATTTTTCATATAAAATTAATTGGATTAATTTTATTATACGGTGTGCTAGGGAACACATCGTAGGCATATTCCACGAGAAGAGTCTATGGAGAAATAAATATGGGATCGTGAGAGAGCCTTTCTCTCCCGTAACGTCCCATGATAATATATCTAACCAACAATTGGTTGTTGGATTGATATACGTTAAAGTAATTCCAAGAGTTGGAAGTATCTTTAAATTTAATTAATTGATTAATTAATTAAAGAGGTTGATAGTTGTTATTCTCTGTGAATATAAGATTCAGAAAGACAACAATGATCAACCACAAGAGTTCTCCTTCAACTTCACTTTATCTCATGAGTTGAGAATACAAAGTGAATTAAACTCAGTTGTGTAATCTCAACCCAAATCAAAAGGAACGCCCACTCGTTCGTGTTCATCATAATCTGGAGAACGTTTGGAAAGATCCGTGGTGATCGAAAGGATTTGGTGATTCCAAGGTAGTGTTGGTGAAGAACGAAAGGTAATTTCTTAATCTCCTTATTGTTCTTGTTATTAAATTAATACGGGTATAGATCGCTAACTCAATTTTTAAGATATGTGATTTGATCCTTATCTTGTTTCCGCTAAGATATGTGATTTGATCCTTATCTCGCTTCCGCAAACATCTCAAAGTCGTATTGAGATAACCATCAGTAATGTCCTAAACCCATCTGCTGACCTAATTCATGGCCCAAAACTCAAGTAAAAGTTAATGGGTCATAAGTGGACTTGAGTTATAAGAACATAATACTTTCTTTCCCATCCAATATGAGACTATTTTTAGGGTGTTACACAGGAATAGTGAGTTGGGTCATAGAAATAGTTTGCTAAAACTATTCCTACTTTTAGTGATGAAATAAAGGTGATGTTGGGATCCTAAAGTGCTGGAAATCTTCTTAAGTGTGAAGCTGTTTAAATAATGAACACTTTTGCCTCTAACTTGGGTTTTTCCTGACCATTATCTACACTTTTATTGATCATAAAGAAGAGAGGCAATAATGCGCTTGGTTGTAAAAGGGCAGGACCTTTTTCTCAATTTGTCTTTCATCATTAACTTCTTCTTTATATTATGCTTTTCAGCGGTATTATTGACCTTTATGGCTTATTTCTGTGCGTCATGAAAACAGCTGTTTCAGCTTATAAAGCAGGGGAACCTTTACTGTTTCTATTCCTTGATTTTTTGACACTCTGGAAAGTGTTGAAAGACAACTCTTTCCAAGAATATATGAACTTAATGGAACTGGGGTTTTCTTCTTATTTCACATTGCAGGACTCTTCTTTACATAGAGAAGAAAAAAAAATCATTTTATCAGTGTAAAAAAGATCTTGCATGGGACAATGCTGTATTCCAGTTGCATCAATATTAATATTCTCTGGAGATAGTGGGAATGGAGCATGGGCATTGCTGGTATTTTAGTTTTGTTGAGCATTCTTGCCCGTATAAGTTATCATATATCACTGGAATTTGGTTGAGGTGTTACCCTGTCACTGGATGTGACTCCTATTTGTAGATGGATGCAGTGCAGCTTCATGACTTATGGTAGACAGTCTGGTTGAAAACTGCATAAAAAGCTTTGATTTTTCTACCATTAACATTAATTATTCCAAAACGTAACCTTCCAGAATTGGATTATGTAATAGCAAGATTATTTTCTTGGCACATGATGTCTAAGATCTTTACTTTTGCTACTGATCGGTTGAACTCCCCTTGACTGCAGGCCATGCATTGTTTGAGTCAAGTTTGTGAGAACCGTTCCGTATACTGCTTTGCTATCAAATAAACAATCCAGTGGATTAGGATTTGGATGCACTGGTATCTGACGTGCAGAGGAAGAATTGTTAGGAAGGGATTAGTTTTGCTCCATCCACCTGCAACTCTGTTTTTGGGTCATTAATGTCACAGGATCTGTACTTTAATTAGGTATGCTAACATACAAGATTGCTTGGTCATGCTCTATATTATAATTCATGCTGTTACACGCATGATTGGAAAGTTAAAGCTGGTGAAGTCATTTAGATTGAATTGGTGTTCTGAAATCTTGGTAATACCAGCATACCACAGGGTGGTTTTGGAAGATTATATAAAGTTTGTTGCTTTTGCTCTTCGGTTCAATGGGAGTTGTTGCTGACTACCGTACGTATTGACATTCAGGCCTGGTTTTCATACAGGAAGAATCAAATATTGCTCCCTCCCCCTACCCCACCCTTCAAAGATGTTTTTCTTTTTGTTGGAATGGCTCTGTTGTGTATGATAAGATACCGAATCAATAAAGTTCTTTCTTTCATCCATTTTTTTAACACTAAAAAAGGTTGTCATGATCTTGCTGTTGAAAATTAAATCTGAACTTTTTGGTAAAAATCATAGCCCAAGAATCATTCATGTTCAATCATCAAGAATTCATAATCAATAAACGAAAGCGTACCTGAATTCATATTGCTTGATTGCTCTCCAAAGTCCTGCGGTTGGCCTTCCAGATCAATACATACTTCCAAAGAGCCCTTTATAATTTTCTCTAAACTATTCTTTCTAATGATGAGATTCAGAGAAGAAAATCATACGTGTGATTCAAGGACCACAACCGTTATATATAGATAATTTCATCATTATCTTTTGGCATTTCTATTTTAGTCCATCATAAAAATAGAAATAAACCCTTAAGTCTCTACACATTAAAGGGCCACACTTATCAGATACATTAAAGCCCAAATCATTGAAATCTTAGTTGATCACCTATAATTGGGCTTAATCTTATTTGACCGTTCATAATAATAATTATTTTACAAGCCCAATGTTGAATTAAAAATTCAATACTTGCAACAGGATGAACTTGCAGCAAAGAGTGCCCACATCTTATGATGCCTAGGCAACTGGATCTTCTACCAGATCAAAATCAAAAGAAAGAAGATCATGCCAATTGATTTGTTATATAAATTATTTTTGCCCCACTTTGTATTTTGAGATAATGCCAGATGCCTAAACATACCTATCTACATTGTATTATCATTTGCTTATTTCTTTTTTTCTAAATTTAACCTTAGAATAAGATGCTAGTCAGAGATGTGAGATTTTTGCCGAACTTCTTGGTTTTGCTGTAAAAGAAAAGATGAAAATCCTGGGGCCTCTACCAGGCTTGATGTAATCGAAGTGCTGTATAATTATATATGGCTTCCAATTTCTATAACCATTATATCAACTTCAAGTATGATTTGTTAAAATAAGCGTGCTGTATTGGAGTCTTCCCTGCCAAGTTATAATTCTCACCATCCCTTCCTAAACCCACCAACAAGTTATTATTCGTTGTGGACTGTTGAATTCTCTGAGCTAAGCAACAACTGCCTCATTCCAAGCTGTCAGAATGTATGATGTAAGAGAGCTTGCTGAAGATCCGTTTGCTTTGACATTAGAATCCTAAAACCATCTTCAGGTGATGGCTTATTTCAATCATTTCCAACTCACAGTTGTGTGTATTATAATTTTGACTGCTTGGAGCCATGCAACCGAGCTTAACGTCATGATTGTTCTGCATCAAAAATCACCTATGAGCAATAGTTTGTGTGTGTCAAATGATGTCTGCCCCGGTTGATATCCATTGATCCCTTCACCAGGCGCAGAGTTGTCTGTCCTCGTGTCACCATCTAATGGTTGGTGGAAGTGCGGTTCGCTTTTCCTCCCTCCTCCCTTAAACCACATGGATTTTAGAGAGATCTAAGGAACCATTTGCATGTGAAATGTCTTGGAGAATTAACCATTGTTTATATTGGTGCCCTTTGGTGCCAAATCACTCCAAATCCGCAATAATAGTCTCCACCTACGTTCGGTCTTGTCCTACCAAGAATATCCGATCTCTTCGCTGAACAACTATCTTCCAACTCAAGGTTTGATGGTGGCATTTTTGCCCACTTGTTTGACTAAATGGCTCATAACGGCATCCCCCCTTGCTTGAATCGGAAGGGAAAACAACCTGCATGAAGAAATTCTATAGAAATTGTTGGGTAAAATGCTTCTATCAGCAGTACTTTGTTTGGTTTTTATCTACAACAGGACACATTGAAGCAATGGTTGTCGTGCTATCACCGTAGAGATAATTAGTGTGGTGGACCAAGCTATTAGGTGGTCTTCGCTATGGTAGCTCAGTAAGTAAACCAGACGGCCGCTAGGATGGATATATACCTTCATAACAGAGAGACCTCATGGAATCATTGGAGGGATGCAAGGAATTTTTCAGGATTGCAACATGTAATTAATAATAACATGTGCAAGAAAATTAGCCTTTATTCAATATTATTGATTGCCAATTTTAATGATTCCCATGGACAGATCGAAGATGAGGTCAGGAAATCTAGAATCCATTGAATCCAATTTATTTGCTGAGTTTTTAAGGATAAGACTACCGAATCCAACTTCTCCATCAATATCATGTCCTTGCGGCTAGATTAAAGCAAGTAAAACTTCCCATTTTTTTAATAATAAACTGACGAAAAGTGATTGGATTACAAGATGATTGACAGTTCAAGAGAAACAAATATAGCTCCGACAGCAACGAGCTGGAGAAGTCGTGTCGATTTAGTTTACTTTTATTTGTCTAAAATCTTTGTCCAAGATCGAAGAGGGCGTAGACATGAGACTTAAACGTAGACTTTTCAGCCCCCTCCTTTCTCTATGAAAATGGAATGGTCGTATACATTTGTTAAACCAAAATTTGCGCTTGTACAACCACCTCGACCAAACCTAAAGACCTAGTGTCGCTTCCAAGGAAGATTGGGTGGCTTCTATAGGCAAGGAAGAGACTTTTTGACTGTAGGCTTGATATGTTGTCAAAAGGCTGATATTAATACCCCTTTCCAAGGTGTCATGGGCCATAGGTTTGAAAGCTGGCTTCATGCAAAAATAGACAGCCAATTGTAGAACTTTGGTCTTGACGAAATTCAAATGATATGGTGCATGAAAAGCATAGGCCATCATGATGTGTTGCCCAGGGGGTTCATCCATGGGGAGACTTGTGGAACAAGCATTACCGAAATTACTACCTCTAACAAAGAGGCTAGTGGGTGCACCAACTTATACAGGGTTGAACGAAGAGAACTTAGAAACTCCACCACAAATTAGTTTTTTTTTTTTTAAAAAAAAAAAAAACTAGAAGCCTTTCACCATAAAACAAAACCTAATCTGCCAACTTCAAAACGACTCCATTGCCTCTAAGCCTATCCCCCATGCGATCTATATATAAGAGCCTTACTGCCTCATAGCCTTCAAACACCAAGCCTTAGTGTTTTTCGAGAAAGACAACTAAACCAGGCTTAGTTAACCCATGGAGGCTCACTCAAACGCTGTCATGCCATCCTCGTTCCTCCGCTTCCTCTTTGGTTTCTTTCTTCTCTTCTCCCATACCAAAGCTGAAGTTCACTACCATGACTTTGTTGTATGCATCGATTCCTAGCTATCACTTTTCTCATTTCTAATCTGCCTTCTTCTTCTTCTTCTTCTTTCTAGTTCTTGATCATACTTTGAGCATGAACTATTTTGGATTCAGGTCCAAGCAACGCCAGTGAAGAGGCTGTGCAACGCTCACAACATCATTACGGTGAATGGGCAATACCCAGGGCCAACTCTGGAGGTTAAAAATGGTGACACCCTCGTGATCAACGTTGTGAACCAGGGCAGATACAATGTCACCCTTCACTGGTACATACATGAATATATTCAGACACACGTACACATGCGCTCATGAGAACCTGCATGGAAAACACGCATATATGCAGACCCACATCATATGTGCAGCTTTACTGCATGTTTGCCTCAGCATTCTTTTCATCGCATTCATGGTCTTAAATGACCATCACTAGGCAAGTAGTTCTTGATCAGAGAAAAAAAATCTCTCTTTTAATTTCTTCAGGCATGGAGTTCGACAGATGAGAACGGCATGGGCCGATGGACCGGAGATGGTGACTCAGTGTCCGATCCGACCCGGAGGAAGCTACACGTACCGGTTTACGATCGAAGGCCAGGAGGGGACCCTGTGGTGGCACGCACACAGCTCCTGGCTCAGGGCCACCGTGTATGGAGCTCTCATCATCCACCCCAGGGAGAACACCTCGTATCCTTTCGCCAAGCCCCAGAGAGAAATCCCCATCCTTCTTGGTAACACTCTTCGTCTCTCAACAGCTAGTAAATAGCTCACAGTGAAGTGTGACAAGTAGGGGGTTAAACCTTTTGATATGGTGTTATTCTTTTTGGGGGAGGAACAATGGTGGTGGGACCCCATGCACCATCTCCATCAATCCATCCGTAGATAGCGTGCACCTTTGGTGGGCCCATGTAGATGATGGCCACCTGCAAATTCTACATTGGTTGGCTGGGATTCGTCTGGTTGGACCGACCACTTTACAGTTAAAGTGCGGCTGTGGCGTGAGTGACTTCAGATACGGTCTCATAATCCCTCACCATTATTACACTTCTTTTGGCAGCAGGGTGAGACCTAAAAAAAGTTCAGTGGTGGCAATGATGCATTAGTAGTCATAGATCCATGCCTATGCGAGGACTCATAAGTGGTTATGGCAGTAACTCATAGCCTACAAAATAATAATATAATAATAATAATAATAAATTTTATAAGAAGTTAGAAATATAAGTCATGGAGTACTGAAATTGCTCATGTAAATATATATATCAGAGAAAAATTTATAAAAAAAATATTTGAGAGAGAGAGAAAAAAAGGGAGAGAACCTTGTAGCTTCTTAGGGCTTGTCATGGTTTGGGTCCTTTGAAAACGAGGGGTGCTTTGGAAAGCATCTTTTGTTTTGGGAAAAGGCCACCATTTTTGCTACAGGAAAGTTAATTTGACTTTGCTAAGAGCAAAGAATATGGCAGGCAACACCAACCAACACCACCATAGAGACAACCACATCATTTCGTAGGCCCATGGGTTACAGAGTTAACAGACTCTAATTAGGAGTTTAGCTTGAGTGCACAAGAAAGAGAGAAATTTATGTCACTAAAACACCTGGGCCACATAGTTTAACGACTTCGATTAGGACCTAATCACTAATAAAATCGAACCTGTTGCTCGACCTTGAGTGGTACGTAGGATTAGGTTGTGTGTTAGTCAAGCTATAGACCACAAGTGTTAACCAACTGTGATTAGAACCTAATTACGTACAAAGATGGACCGGACCATATGCTCTTGAGTGTGGGTATATATATATATATATATATATATAAGAAAGAGAAATTTATCTCTGATGACTTGACTCAATATGGTGCTAAGATCAGTTGGCAAAATTATGCTTCTGAAAAGGACACCATTAATGAATGCTGCAACAGTACTGAACTGTGGCCCAACCAATGATTTAAGAAGAAATACACCGAGATCTCTTTTAATAACCATGTAATAAATCGTTCTAATGAAAATGATAATGATAATTAACAGGAGAGTGGTGGGATGCGAATCCAATCGATGTCGTCAGAGAGGCGACACGGACCGGAGCAGCTCCAAACATCTCTGATGCTTTCACCATCAACGGCCAGCCCGGCGATCTCTACAACTGTTCCAGCAAAGGTACGTAGGACCATCTCATCTACCATCTCACCAACCATGGCCGCTAATTCCTAGTCACCAAAACTTCTAGCTGTATTGCATTAAGAGGAACCACGTAACCATACAGTTGTCATGCATTTCTTCTACCATATATAATTACCTCAGACACGACGGTGTTCCCGGTGGCCGCCGGCGAGACCAACCTCCTCCGGGTCATCAACGCAGCCCTGAACAATGAGCTCTTCTTCACCATCGCCGGCCACAAGATGACCGTCGTGGGAGCCGACGCCTCCTACACCAAGCCCTACACCACCTCCGTGCTCATGCTTGGGCCGGGCCAGACCACCGATGTCCTCGTGACCACGGACCAGCCGCCTTCCCGGTACTACGTCGCCGCCCGGTCCTACGCCAGTGCCCAGGGCGTCCCCTTCGACAACACCACCACCACCGCCATCCTCGAGTATGACTGCGGCTGCTCGTCGAAGCCAGGACAGGGCATCCCACCGGCATTCCCGACCCTACCGGCCTACAACGACACCGCCACCGCCACCTCCTTCTCCACCAGCCTGAGAAGCCTCAACAAGGTTAAAATCCCCGGCCCGGTGGATGAGAACCTCTTCTTCACCGTCGGCCTGGGCCTCTTCAACTGCCCTCCGGGGAAGACGTGTGGCGGCCCCAACGGGACTCGCTTCGGCGCCAGCATGAACAACATCTCGTTCGTGCTGCCTGCCAACTTCTCCATCCTCCAGGCCCACCACCACGGCGTGCCTGGCGTGTTCACCACCGACTTCCCGGCCAACCCACCGGTGCAATTTGACTACACGGCGGCCAACGTCAGCCGTGCCCTGTGGCAGCCCGTTCCAGCGACCAAGGTATACAAGTTGAAGTATGGTTCTGTGGTGCAGCTGGTGCTCCAAGGCACCAGCATCTTTGCTGCCGAGAATCATCCAATCCACATCCATGGTTACGATTTCTACATTCTGGCCCAGGGCTTTGGCAACTTCAATGCCGCAACGGACACCGCCAAGTTCAACCTCGTCGACCCGCCGATGAGGAACACCGTCGGGGTGCCGGTGAATGGCTGGGCCGTCATCAGGTTCCTGGCGGATAATCCAGGGGTCTGGATCATGCATTGCCATCTGGACGTTCATATTACCTGGGGATTGGCCATGGCTTTCCTGGTGGAGGATGGGGTCGGAGAGTTGCAGTCCTTGGCGCCTCCTCCAGCTGACCTTCCCCTTTGCTAAACATTTTTTTCAAAAGATCGAGTGATTGGTTGAATGTAGTTTTTTACCATTGTTCTGTTGCTTACTTTTATTATTGTTTCTGTTCTTGTTTTTTAGAGGATTTTGGATTATTCGAGTCTTCCATTCGGTAGTATTGTCTACATTTATTTCAAGAATAATAATTTATATTAGAAGAATATTATCTTCTAGCTTTTTTTTTTTTTTTTTTTTTTGGGAATACAATTGGGTGTGGAACTGTGGATTATCTGCATCACAAAATCCAATATTAATTTTGGAATGCCTGCTTCTTGGATGGTAACACGCAAGCCAAAGACGGTGATAGGAGTATAGGACAACGCTTTCCACAAAGAAATATTATGTAAGGCTGTTCGCAAGGATTCAGAAATAATTTAGAAGCATTGATGGCTGAAAGATAATATTTTTAAACTACAATGTCACGCATTATCACAAGACCGACAAAAAAAAGGACAAGCTTTTTAATGTGTCAGAAAAATATGCCCCGGAAAAGAATCACTTAAAAATAAGCACTGTATATAGCACAGATCTTGGGACAAGTCAGTGCCAAGAAATGTTCTTCTCCATGCATCCCACTTGCTGATTATGTCATCCACATCTCCATCCTGGTAGTGGTAGACATGATAGAACTTACGAAGCATTAAAGCATCGGCTACTTTGCAGTTATGATACAGTGTAGAAGTTAGCGTGCTTAGAATTCTTTTGGAAGGTAAGGTGTCCTACAAATAACGTGCAAATAAAGAAAAGATTAAAGTATATTTTTAATTCTTTAATTTAAAAAATATATTAATTAATTTTTTTTTAATTTTAAAAAATTATAAAATTAATTTTTTATTTTATTTGATTTCTATCGTTAAAATAGAATAGCACCGTAAATACCTTATCTACATAATATTTTATGTATTCTCTACTTTATCGTCACGTTAAAAAAAAAAACAACAAAAAAAACTCTTCACCTCTTTCGCGGGAGGGGACCATGAAAGGCCCACCGACCTCCCTCCCCCTCCCCACGGAAGGGGGCTGCGGAAAGCCCTCAACCCCTTGCAGCATGCGATGGAAGGGAAAAGGGGAAGAAGCCCCCTTTAGCGGAAGGGGATCGCGAAAGGCTCTCTAGCCCGGAATGACGCGTGATAGGAGGAGATTGTTGAAGTGGGGGCTTCCTCATCCTTGCCCCCCCTCCATTGCGTGCCATAGGTTCTCTCTCTTTTGCTATTCACGTAGCATGACACGTTATCTTATTTTAACGATAAGAATCAAATAAAAATAAAATTTAAAATTTAAAATCAATTTTACCGTTTTTTAAACTTTAAAAATTAAAGTAGCACATCATCCTAAGTTTAAGCGTTAAAATATAATTTAATCTAAAATAATAATAATAATAAAAAAAAGACACAGGTGCACCAAGCCTGTACAAGGGATATTACTATCAGGACAGTTGCAGCAAATGATATACCTAAGCAGCACAAACAAGGCTTGCGTAGTTGGGTAGCATTTAACGGGGAGGCACAGGCCTTTTGGGAGGTTATGAGATTAATTTTGTTATCCACAATAGCATATCAATTAACTAGGTCATTTTGCTATGAATTCTTGCACTTTGTTGGTGGTTCCAGTTTTGATCAATTCGTTTTATGACAAATTTTGTAGATAAAGATGTCAGTGCATATTTTTGCTCATATATATACAATATGATATAACATCATACTGTTTACAGAGGGAGCAAATCTCTTCTCTTCCGATCGAACCAAACCCCACGTAATCTACACAACTTGCAATCTCAGGATGGAGTTATTGGACGACATGCAAGCCAAAGATCAGGCCACAAACTTCAAACATCGGGTGTCTGTGTGTATAACCTGACAACGGCATGAACAGAATCGCATTCCGCACCTGACGCAGGTGTAGTTGGCAGCATACCCACAAACCGTGCAGAAATGGCGGCGCGATGTAGTGCTTGGCGGGCCTACGGCGGCTCTCAAATAGGAGGGAACATGCGGAGGTAAGGCCTCTAGATTTGCCTGTTGCAATTAAAAGCCAATGGCACCATGTGAGACCCCAAGTTTAGGAGCAGATAGCCGTTAAATTAACAGATATGCAGTAGTGCCTACATCCTGTAACACCTCCAGAATGTCCTTGGTGCCTTCTTTGCGTTCTCCAGTGCTTTTGCCTGTCTAGTCTTGCGCTTCATATTCTTTGACTGCTTCTTTTGAACGTATACTGCAAACACATAACAAACGTCGTTTTGTGTCAAGGGAAGAGCTGGCTTAAATTTGATGACACGGCTCACTTTCAACAAGTGCACCATTAACTGATCCAACTCTCTACTTTCACACGACAATATCTGTCTTCAAGTGTGCGACAATTAACATATTTCTGTGTTTTCATAGATAGTAGTGTCACATGAAGCCGTCTGAGCAGTAGAGATGCACAAGCTTGCATAATATTGAACATAAGCATACTAAACAAATTCTGTCAGCTGAATACATGAATAATAAACTAGTAGTCCGGCATCCATCATACATTATACTGACCACAGAATATGACAAATTAATTCGTGTGCTCGGAGTGCTCGTTTAGGGAAACTGAACAAAAGAAAAAGGTATTGTCACTAATGCAGGGATTCATACAGCAGAAAATTGCCATTTTCATTTTCATTACTGTGAGAACTAAGGATACTAAAAACTATTTCAAGTTCCCCTAAGCAGTAGCACCTTGTCTATGAAAAGAAACAGGGGCAACATATCCTGCACCTCTGGTTTAATTAAATAGATTATACAAATTATGAGTAGTTGAAAAGTCAAATTGCATTCAGTCCAACATTAAGTTATATGATGAGAAAAGATATACAAAAGTTTAAAGATGCTATTTCAAATAGAATAAGCTGATAGCATGTAGTTCTGCAGAACGTGCAGAGTTCACTATTAAATTATCAAACCCCCCCAACCCCCTCGCGACATAATAAATATTTCTGTGTGTTTATCTCAGGTTGAATCTGACCTGGAAGGGCTACCAATGACAGTGGTATTGGAATGTAACTTATATAACTTATATAAGACTCGTGAAACATTTATCAAAAGAAAGTATTACTAATACTTGTCCAATTCTCATAGCACAATATTATTAGCAAGAAAGTTTCACCTTTTCAATTTCGAGAATATGGGTGTATCTTCATATTTATATTTACAGAGGCATCTTATAAGAGAAAATGATAATCTCATGTCCTTAAATAAAGATTTTGTTTTCTTATTTCGTTTATGTGAATGTTATTTTTTTCATGCTTCTTATTTATCTTTATTTAATTTTTACATGAGAACAAAACTTTGATATTTTCAGATAAAGTTTGAGCACATCTCTATAACACTGATTTAGTAGGACATGGTAAGTGATAAAAACAAATTGCTTAAGATATCAAGTATAATAAAATGCATGAAAAAAATTCAGGCAAAAGAAAAAAAAAATGAATTTCATAGTTCATAGAACCCAAGCATGCTGAAAGTCACACTTTTCTTTTAAGATCAGTATTTGCAAATGTTTTGGAGCATCACTACAAGACAATGAAAATTATGTGTGAACACACAACTCTTAGCACATCTCTTGATTTAAGCCGCCAAAAAGCAGCTAAATTTCAATTCCGGAAATTTTAAAACTATTGCAGAAGTTTAACTGATTATAGCAAACATATTATCAAACCCCAACATAGAGTATAAGGGATGATTCAAAAGTATGCAAGCAATTAAAAATAAAAAAAATAGGAAGGATCCACCAAACTCCTATGATACCACCAACTTCATAATAAGCATTGTTTTAATATAAACTAGTGAAGTAGTGGAACCACCACTGTATAAGTTCTGCATATGTATCAATAAGCATAGTTTGGCAGATGTGAAGCAGGCAAGGGGACATGCAAGGCTACATCAGCCTAGGTTAGAAATGTGTGACAACTGTGTGGCAAACCCAAACACAATGAATCCAATTAAGTACATTGAGAAAGTTCTTAGCTACACATGTAGCTTTGAAAAAGACTAACTTAACTGTAATCATCATGTATGACAAGTTTATAGTGATTAAGCCTCATAACCAAATCATATGTTGCGTATGATGGCTACATAGATTACAGGGAGGTAATGCAAATGTTAAGAAAGAATACAGAAATTTATTTAACAAAGTACCACTCATGAATGAGCCTCATTATTAAGAATAATCATGTCTCCCAGATCTTAGTCATGGGAGAGTTCAGTATACTCTGTTTGATCATTTTATCTCTTCATAGCCAAAATGGCAAAGTATAATGCCCAGTCTCCCATATAAGAACACTATGAACATAGCAGCCACTTATTTGACAGCATAGTTGATCATTGACCACTTTGTAGCAATATTTCGTTTTCCTCTGGAAACTCTAAGCTTCTATCAATTTTACTCACTCGGTCGGTGACACCCAATTTTTAGCATTCTACTAGCATTCCTCCAAATTCCTATAAATTACCTAGTTTCAAACGATGAGATAATACACCTAATAAATCATACAATGATGGATAACATCATAAAATTCAAACAAAAAAATAATTTAGTGGGGATAAAAAAATTTAAAGAGATGTAAAAAGACCTTGATCATCATCATCAAGAGAAGCATCATCATCATCATTGATCTCTACCACCTCTGCTCCCGCATTGTCACTCTCCAAAGCCTCAAGACGAGCGAGTGCAGCCTTTGGCAGGGAAAGAAAAGGAGGGGAAAAAATGACTAAAACCATTAAATTTTCCATGTTGATATCAGATAGGGAAACAAGTTCAAAGAAGCATAACACGACAACAAGAAATCGAATCGTTAACCAAACCAAAAAAGAATAGCTTTAACACTCCCGCATTTAATTTAGTGACAACGTTTATTTTAAATTTGATTCTTAAATAATCGATATAAAGGCGTCAGATTCAACAAGAGATAAGCATCGATCCCTTCGATCTGTTTAAGATGGCATCAATCAAAAATCGATTCAAATAAAGGGAATGACATTCGAAACTCAAAACAGTTCGGGAAATAAGAAGAGGGGGAGATGGGATCCACCTGGGTGCGGTTATCGGTGCTGGCGAGAGCGGCAGCCATTTTCGACGCCATCTTCCTGGTCCGACTCGACGTCCGGCGGAAGGGCCCCGTGTTCTCCTCCTCCATGGCAGCTCCAATCCTCGGAGAGCTCTCCAAATCTAGAGTTAGGTAGCGATTCTTTGGACAAGGAAAAGAGAGGTACAGCTGCGAATTTCGAAACCCTAGGAGTGCGCGTGAGAGAGAGGGGGAGGAGAAGGGGTTTTGGACGGAAGAAGAAGGAGATCATTAACCGGTCCGCCTACGATGGAGCACGGATTAATCCAATGGGTCCATTTAGCCTCTTGCTCGAGCCTTGATGTATCACCGTCGGCGCGACGGCCCGCGGCCCAAATTTAGGGATGGCAACGGTTCGGGATAGTTCGCGGTCATTATCAGTCTCCGTCATGTTAAACAAAATATTTCTATTTTTTTTGCCCCATTAAATCATTATAATTAACGAAATAAAGACATATCCTCATTTTCTGTTTCATTAAACTATTATAATTAACAAGATGAAGCAAAATATCTGATCAGATAAATGTTTACATAAAAAAATATAAATTATTTTATTAAATTTATAATTTATTCAAAATTAAAAAATATTTTTTTAAAGATAAAATAGGTCAATCATCAACAATCAATACCGATACATCTAACATATTAGCTTTAACACAGTAATAAATCAGATAGAAAATGATCTATTAAATTCTAATTACATTTTTCTCACATACATATATATATATATATATATATATATTATATATATACCTGTTACCTGTTAAGCCATTTAAATCGGGGATTCTCCGATCCGTTAGAAATAGTACCGATCGAATAAACGGGAAATCGAAAAATTGCCATCCCTACCCAAATTGCAGAATGGATCAACGGACCAACGGCTTAGGCTTGTCTGGAGATTGGAAAAGAGTTTATGCATCGGCCTTCCATGCACAAAGCACGCATCAATCAGGTGGATTAATCATCCGTGCATGTCCGTGTATGTGCGGAAGCTCATTGGGCCTTCTCTTATACTGCACGTATGTTGGCATGCATGGGCAACCAATCTGCACGATCAATGTGCGCTTTATGCACAGAAGATTCGTGCACAAAGACTTTTCCCTTGAGATTCTTTTTGGTTTGAAAAAGACTTTGTGTATCGGTCTTCTATGCACAAAGCGCGCATCAGACGTATGGATTGGCCGCACTCTTATGTCACTGCACGTGTCACGGTTCAATAAGCCATGGCGCATACTATATGTGCAACAGTATATACGTACGGTCAATCCATACGTTCGATGCGCACTTTATGCAACAGAGGCGCAAAGACTTTTCCTTTGGGTTTAATACGTGTTTTTATAAAATAAAAACAAAAAAAGGTTTTGAAAAGGACCGTAAATGGATAGAGAAAATAGCGGCAGAAGATAATTAGCGCAAAAAAAAAAATAATTAAATATCAATCGTATGGTTCTCTCTGGTCTTGTCTGTTATTCCTCTTTATCATGAACCATGATACTTCTTTAATTATTGAATTATACTCATTTATTTTATTAGTCATCACTCATCACACTATTTATTTTGTCCCGGAATCTAGGAACAAATTTTGAAGAACCTATAGAAAGTGTTTGTTTTTGGACCTTGAGATAAATCCAAATCCAAAATATCTATGATTAGATTTAAACAATTTAAATCAATTTGATTACTAAAAAGAGTTTTGCTACAGTATATATATTTTTAAAACATTAAAAATATTAATTATTAGGTTTTATTTTAAGAAATATAGATGGATCATTGGCAATTAATTTCAGCCTGATATGTGCTAGTGCAGTTAAAAAAAAAAAAGTCAAAACTTTTGGGTAGTATTTGATGAGGATGTTTCATTTTACTAAAAGCATGGCATTATAAGGGAGCTCTCATGTATAGAGACACTTCAACGAGCATGGTGGAGCGAAAGATTTATTACCATATGGAGAGTTACAAAGATTAGCTTCATATGGATAACTTACCCAAAACCTTGTATATAAAAGGTATGGAATCCACCCTATCCATACCTGTGGTGCTTTGAGGTTCGTGCATGTTTGAGCTCCGTTTCCTGTTTCTGGTGTGCTTTGCGATTCGTGCTCGGCTTCTTCCTTGCTGATCTCCGGCGATCGTCTTCGCCTCCGACTGCGGCTTTGCGGAGGATCTCCTCTCTGTGCTCCCTTCCATCTATGGCGTCTGATGGAGATGGGGGCCCGTGGTGCTGGGCAGAAGCCCACTCGTCAGGGTTTTCTGGGTCTCATCGTCTCCGGCGCCGACTGAAATCTCTCGACTGGAATCATTCCCGGAGGTGGTCAGCATTCCAGTTGATGATTGAAGCTGAGATGGTGGACTGGCAGTCGCGTGCTCTCATTGTTAGTCTTTCATGAAATGGGTTCCAGCGGAGGCGTATGTGAGGGAGTTTCGCCGTGCCGGAATTCAGGGAGAAATCAAACCTGTTAGCCTGGCATTTCGATGCCATATATTCCGTTTCGAAGACCCGAAGGCTGCTGATCTGGTGATTAATCGTCCATGGATCATCAATGGGCAAATTATCGCAATGGAAAGGTGGAAGCCGGAGTTCGTCCGACTGCGGATGCCACCCCTTTGCCCTGATCTGGCTGCGATTACCGAACCTTCCTATGGAATTTTGGAAGGAGGATTTCCTCAGGATGATCACTGAGACGGCTGGCCAATTCCATTGTGTTGATCGTCGACTTGGCCAAGAGCAGAGGAGGTTTTGCCAGAGTTGCTTGCGGTGGATCTCCGGCGTTCTCTCCGGCCGGGCATCCGTGTTCAGGGCATCATCTTCCCTTCTGGCAGCAATTTGTTTACGAAGCTCTTGAAGGATTTTGCTCCAGTTGCGGATCGCTTCACCTGGAGGGCCCGTGCTCTGTTTCGGCTGGATCAAGCAGGGCTGATGAATCTCGTCCCCTGTTTTCGGATCCTGGTTGACTGCTGTTCGTCAACGCCGGATGTCCTGGCTCGCCGAGGGAGATGAGGAAGAAGCCTTCATCTATGTCTAATCCTGTTGTTCCCGGCTGTGATTCAGTGCCTCAGATGGCTAAGGAAAGCAGCGCTGTGGCTACTGGTGTTGACGAGTGGAGGACGCCGTCCAAGGTTGCCCGCCGGAAAGCCACCGTCGGCGAAGATGGTGGTTGTCTCGGACGCACCTCCGTTGACTGGATGGTGAGATGCAGAAGACTGGGATGAAGGCTTCTCCTTCGCCACAGTGCCGGTTTCCTCCCGTGCCGGTACTGTAGCAACTGAGAATTTAAGCTGAAGGAAGGAAGTTCAGAAAGCTGGAGATGGATCCAAATCCATATTCCAATTTCCAATCCTTTCTCTTCTTCTACATTGGATGGGTTGTGGCAGTGATCAAGGCAGCGGGGACGCTTTTCCTGGCCCTTGAAAAGGGCTAGACCTGTTGAGAGTCCTGCTCCGAGAATTAACCCAAAAATGTAAAAAGGAAGGGCAAAGGTAAAGTGCTTTGCCAAAGAACTGAGGCTGCTCGTTATTTTCCTGTCAACCCGTCATTACTGCAGTGCTCTTCTGGAGTTGATCAGGAGGTGAGTCAGCCCAGCACTGAGATGAATGTAGGTTTGACTGTGGTGGTCTCAGGTGAAGAAATTATGACTCGGCACTCGGTCAATCTTGTTGTTGCGGATGGACCGAAGACTGACTCTCTAATGATGACTGATGGGGGCACCCTTGCCAGTCAGTGCCTTCCTGATATGGTTATGATGGAGGACCAGGGAGGGGTCCCAGTTTCCTCCAATAATTAATGAAGATTCTTATATGGAATACTCGAGGAGCTCGAAAGCCTTCCTTTCGATCCTCTTTTAATAGATTGATGCAATTATATAAGTTTGATATATGTGTGCTGTTGGAAACCAGATTGTCGGGGATACTCTGGCCCGGCTTCGGAGACAGATTTCCCGATCTTGGTCTTCGTATGCGGTGGAGGCTGAAGGGATGTCGGGGGGTATTTGGCCATATGGCGTGATTCTGCAGTTTCGGTTGAGGCTTTTCATCAATGCAACCAGCAGATTGGTCTTCTTATCTCTATGGGTCCTCTGACCCCTGGCTGCTTTCGGCGGTTTATGCCAGTACGGATTATAGAGAGAGACGAATCCTTTGGGCTGAGCTTCTTTCCCTCCTTGATCAAGGTTCCCTGCCATTGTTGCGGGAGATTTTAACTGTATCACTGAGGCTAAGGAAAAACGTGGGGGCAGACGGGTTTCGGCCTCAGCTGATATTAATGAATTCAATTCCTTTATTCGGTCTTCTAATCTGATGGATTTGGGGTATTCTGGAACCCAGTTTACTTGGTGTAATAACCGTCAGGGCTCAGCTCGTGTTTGGGAGAGACTAGATAGAGCTTTGGCTACGGCCCAATGGCTTCATATGCATCCTGCGGTCTGTATCCCACTTGCCCAGGATTGCTTCGGATCACTGCCCTATTTTGATCTCTACTGAGGCTGATGTGCACCAGCCTAGACAGTTTAGATTTGAGCATTTTTGGACAGTCCATTCGGGGGCTCGGTCCATTATTACTCAAATTTGGCATCTTCCTATCAGGGGCAATGCTATTTACCGTCTTTCTCGTCGTCTTATGCTGGCCAGACGACGTCTTTCCAAATGGAATAGGCTTGAAGTGGGGAACTTGGATAGACAGATTGATTGGTGGAAGCTGATATTACTGTTCTTCAGGGTAAGGAGGATCTGGATGGATCTCTTTTGGATTCGGACCTTTTCTCTCTGCGAGAATCTGCTTGCTCGTCACCATTCTCTGCTTCGCCAGCAGGAGATGTACTGGAAACAGAGGTCTAGGCGCAGTGGATCTGTGAGGGGGATCGTAATACCAGATTCTTTCATCAGGCTACCTTAAAGCGCCGGGCCGTGAACAGGATTCGGAGACTAGTTGACACTGAGGGGATGGTCAGGAGGATTACCATTCTATTCGGGATATGCTTCTCCAGTTCTTTCAATCCAGATGGGCTGATTCCTCTGCTGATGGGGATCCGGTGGTCAGGGTTCCTGATTCCAGAAGGGTTTCCACACAGGACAATGAAAAGCTTTGCAGACCAGTCACTGCTGAAGAGATTCGGGAGGCCCTTTGGGAGCTCGGTCCGGACAAGGCTCCTGGGCCTGATGGTTTTCCTCCTCTATTTTATCGCCACTATTGGGACATCATTGGACAAGAGGTTATTCAGGCCATTCAAATTGTCTTCCAACTGAAGCAAATTCCCTTGGAATGGAACCGGACTCTTGTTACGTTGGTCCCAAGCAGTCCGACGCCTCTCTTCCGCAGCACTTCAGACCTATTAGCCTTTGCACTACTCTGTATAAAGTTTGTGCTCGCCTCTTGGTTGCCGTCTTCGGCTTGTGATCCCCCGTCTTATTTCTATAGAGCAGGGGGCTTTTATTAAAGGGCGTTCCATATCGGACAACGTCCTCATTGCTCAGGAGTTCATGCATGATCTTCAAAGAGCCCCTGTGAGAAGAAGTCTCATGGCGGTGAAGCTGGATATGGAGAGAGCTTATGACAGAATGAGCTGGCCTTCCTGAAGCGCACCTCCAGGAGTTCGGTTTTGATGATCTTTTTATTGAATGGATTATGGCATGTATTCTGAGGCCTTCCTTTTCTCTGCTCATCAATGGGAGCCCTACTGAATTTTTCCACTCTTCTGTGGGTTTGAGACAGGGATGTCCATTATCCCCCTTGTTATTTATTCTTGGTGCAGACGATCTTTCTCGTGCCTTTCATCTTGCTCAGCAGGAGAACCGGATTGTTCCATTTATGGCTGGGAGAGAGGGCCCCTGATTTCTCATCTTCTTTTTGCTGATGACTGTATTCTTCTGGGGCAGGCTTCTATTGATAATGCTGCTTCTTTTCATTCTATTCTGCAGCGTTACTGTCAGGCGTCGGGCCAGAGGGTAAATTTTCTAAGTCTTCTATCTGTTTCAGCCCCAAGACCCCTAGATCTACTAGGGAGGCCATTATGGAGTTATCAGGTATCACTACTCGGTCGGATCACTTCAAGTATTTGGGGATCCCCATTACTGGTAGACGGGCTCGCTGTTCTGACTTTGCAGAAATCGAGCGACGGGTCCGCCAGCGTATTGAGGGTGGCAGATGACTAGTCTATCTATGATGGCTAGGATCACTATCATTCGTTCTGTCCTCTCTTCTCTTCCTGTGTATCTCCTTTCGAATGGTTCTGCCGATCACTTGTCTGAGGAGGATTGAGAGATGTTTCAGAGATTTTCTTTGGGCTTCTACGCAGGAGGGACATGGTATTCATCTAGTTGCTTGGGACAGGATCTGCATGCCTATTAATGAAGGTGGACTGGGGATTCAATCCTTGATTGTTAGAAGAGAAGCTCTTCTTGCCAAACATGCCTCGCGTTTCCTTTTGGAGCCTCATAGTTTATGGAGTTCTGTGATGCATGCGAGATACGGTGACTGGGTTTCTGGTTCGATTATTATACCGCCCCGTGGATCCTCTTCCTATTGGAAGGAGATTTGTAGACATAGTCAGCTCATTATGCACAATATCTCTTGGATGATTGGTGATGGCTGGTCTATTGATGCTGTCAATGATACCTGGATTTCTGAGCTCCCCTTATGCGGTGGCCCTCCTTTATCAACATGGATATTCCCCCTAACCTTAGGGTTAAGGATCTTATCTCCTTAAACCCCCGCTCATGGCACATACCCTCGGTGACTGGGTTTTTTGGGGAGGAGCTTTCTCGTCGGATTCTCTCGATGCCTCTTTACCTGATTCCTCTGTTGACTCCAGGATTTGGCAGCGATCTTGTCTTCCCAAGGCTCCATTAGGGATCTTATGGATATATACAGCCGCAGGCTCAGCATACGGAGGATGCAGCTTGGATTTGGAAGCTTCCTGTTATCCCCAGGGTTCAGTTATTCATCTGGAAGATTCTTTGGGACTGCCTTCCTACTTGCCTCCTTCTCTCTCGAGGGGTCTGCCTATTCAGCCGATCTGTCCTCTATGTAGGCAGGTGGATGAATCTTTGGACCATGCTATATTTTGTTGCTCCAGAGCGAGAAGGATCTGGACTCTTATGGGCTATCCTAGGGATATGGAGGATATGGCTTTCTCGCGTTCTTTTTTCCTTCAGGACATCCGGAGCGGTCCTATGAGCAAGCGTGGTCTTTGGTCTGTTACTGCTTATTATATATGGCTGTCGAGGAATCAGATCATATTCTCCGACGAGGTTTTCCTTTCACAGGATTGTGAGGCAGATTAGATATTGACTTCGGAATGTGCCCGTGCCTTCATGGTGTTAATTTTGACTCCTCTGGCCTCTGGGGCTCCCCTGCTGTCTCGACAGCGAACCGTCGTACGGTTTTCGTCTCTTGGGAACCCCCCCTCCAGGGTATGTCAAAATTAACTTTGATGGGAGTGTCCGGGACAGAGCTGCTGGATCTGCTTTCATCATTCGGGGCCCGATGGGAGATCTATTGGCAGCGGGAGGCTTTGGATCCCTGGACTCTACTGTTCCTCTGTCGGAGCTTGGTGCTGCTTGGGCAGGGCTCTTTTGCTGTTAGGATCCTCCATGCTCCCAAGATCATGATTGAGGGGGATTCTATGACTGTCATTTCTTGGCTATCAAAGGAGAGTTGTATAGATGGTTCCTCAAATCCGATTTTGAGGGACTGTTGGGCTATGATGCGGGAGCTTGATTCTGCCCAGATTCGCCACACTTATCGTGAGGCTAACTCGGCGGCGGACTGGGTGGCGTCGTTTGCTGCTCAACATGCGGGTCCTTGGAACTGGAAGCCAGGCGACCCATGTCCTATTCTCCTTCAGCAAATTTTAATTTCTGATGTTCTGGGCTGACTCATTCTAGATTTATATGATCACCCGTTTGTAACCAAAAAAAAAAAAGTATGAATGGCCTATGCCACCTATATCATCAATCATGTCACTTTTAAGTTTGAATAACATGAGGTGTAATTATAAACTAATGTTTGGTGAGAAGCTATTTAGCATCTCAATGTAGTCAACTCTCTATGCTATGTTCATGTCTCGATCTTAAAAGGAAGTAGGCTTGACACTAATGCCGAGAAATGCATCATCATTGGTTATAATAAAAGTAAGACATGGTGCAAGTGCATGGATCCCGAAACCCCATGGATGTATGAATGTTGTCTTTGATCAAACTTCTTGTTTATCTTTACAAGGTGTGCTCCTCAAATCTGTTGATGGGAATAATCAAGTTGAAGCATCTCCAACTCTAGAGGATGAATTGCCACTTCCAACCACTACTCCAATATCTTCGAGATCATCTTCTTCTTCGACATCAATGGTGGAGCAAGATGAAAAAGAGAGCATTGAAACACAGCAAGAGCAAGATCTTCCGTTTGTTAGAAAAATGTTTTTTTTTTACAAAATTTTTTTATTAGAAAATGCTAAAAAATTAATCAGAAAATTTATACTCAAAATTTAAATTTAAATTAAAATTAAAAAGAATCAAACTGATCGAGACGTGTTAAACACTATCCTAAGGACAAGTTTTCGCCCCCTCGTGCGGATTGTTGGCGAATTATCCCCAAGGTACAACGATCTGATTTGATTCGATCCTCCTACCGCGAGCACGATCGGGTGGAGGTTCAAACTCAGTGATTATTCAGATGCCTAAATATAATAATAAAATAGTTAAATAAATCTTTTACCACCGGTAGTTTGTTGAGACAGATTTCCTTGTTTAGACTCCTTGTTGAGACAGCATCAGGAATTGCAGTAACAGAATCTTTAAGGATTTACAGTAACAGAATCTTTAAGGATTTGCAACAGAATTTGCAGCAACAGGCAGGATCTTCAAGGATTTGCAGCAACAGGATCTTCAAGGATTTGCAGCAACAGGATCGGATTTGTAGCAACGGAATTTTTAAGGATTTTATTTTCTACCTTCTATGTTCACTGCTTATTTTCCTTAGTTTATCCATATATTTATATTAAAAAAATGACCGTTTCTCCTTATGACCGTTCCTTTCCAAACGGAAGGAATAGCGGAACGCTCGAGCAAACGCTCGAGCGTTTCCGAAAATCACGGAACGCTCATTGTTGAAAAAAGTTAAAAAATAAAAATAAAAAAAGGGGAACGCCCGCGAACGAAATGCTCGCGGACGTTCTTTCCGATGCGTTGACATCCGTTGCCTCAACGGACATTTATGTGAACGTTGGAAGACCAACATTTCAGAAACGACCCAAAGAATTTAATTTGTAAACCATTTTTGACGTAATTTGAGGCTAACGGCCATTAGGCCTTTAAGGCCATTATGGGCCGAGCCATTTGAGCTTTTATGGGTCGAGCCTATAAATAGGCTCAGGGATTCAGATTGAGGCTAGGAATCAATCTAGAATAATTTGGAGTAGCCTATATGATTTGTTTTATCTCATTTTGTTTTTATATATTTTATTGATCTTTTGGGCATCTGAAGGTAATCGTTGGGTTTGCATCTCCACACGATCATGCTCGTAGTAGAGGATCGGGTTGAGCCGAGTCGTTGTACCTTAGGGATAGATCGCCAACAACCTGCACGAAGGGGCAAAAATCTGATCCTTAGGGCAATGTCTAACATGCCTCGGTCCTGGTTTGATCCATCTAATCTTTTGGTTTTACTTTATTTGTATATTTAAATTTCTATAACATATTTCTAGCAATTTTAGAAAGAGATTTTTTGTAAGATCAAAAATATTTTCCAACAGCTAAGGATCAGATTTTTCCTTCTTCTCTAGAGATTGCTAGATTTTCATTCCATTTACTCATTCTACTTTTGCATGAGTTTGCTCAACATATAAATTTTTATGCCACTCTGAAATGCATGTGCATTAATGGTGCAAATGTTGTTATGCTAAATTATGATCATCCATTGGGCCCAAGATTTAAGGGGAAAATATTATGGTTTGAATACTTATTATTTTCCTTGGGCAAAATATTAACATTGCTGTAATGCTTTAAATTATATTTCATAAGTTGATCTTTTTACCATTGGAAGGGATTGTTGTGCTATGTTACTTTAAAAGAGTTAGTTGATACACGCCATTTTTCTTCTTCCTTACTAATTTTTGTTAAATATATGGTAAAATGAATACTCAGTTTATCTTCACCATCAGACTGTTAAGTGCTCATGCACATACATGGACAGAAATTGGTGTAACAAATCTTGGTTATTAAATAGATTGGGCAATCATGGTTATGTACTTAGCCTATAATAAAAGCGACTGTCCAGCTATCTCTGCAATTTGTTATGCAATTGTTTTAGTACAAACAATCATTATTTGGTTTATCTACTTCATTTGTAGTATCAGATTTTAATACATTTTGATATGCCTCGAGCGATATATGGTGAGCATAAAATATACTAAACTGATAAATAAGACATAACAAAAATAATAACATATGACATTGTTGTCTTATTCTAAATGTTAGACACTATTGAGCTTTATTTATCTTCTGACTTGTTAGAAGTTGAAGCTTGAATCTTGGTGTGTGTGCATATGGTTTGTTCAACATGTCAGAGGCTTCTTTCTATTCACCGAATATTCACATGTTTAATTATATGTATATAAATACATACGCATTTATACATGTATGCATATAGGTACACAGACGTGTACAAATCAGGTGGGGCTTGTCACATCTTAGTGCCCAAGTACATATGTAATATGTATACTTATTCTCTCCTCAAGTTGGTAGTAACTAACAAAGCTAACAAATATAAAGCTGAAGTGCTAATCAGAAAGTGAATTACTTTGTTCACTGGATAGATGGATAAGGGGTGAAGTATCAATCAGGTGGTTAACCATTCAGCATGAAAACAAAGCCTTGTTGAAAAACACACATGCTTGCACTTGTGCACATATATGCGTGCTTGTATATAGATATATTTTATATCATCTTATTATTTAACTTTCAAGTGCAGCTACTAGCATATATATTTGCATTCTTACATAAATGCAAAAGTTTTTCTGTTCCAGATTAAGTGTTTTCTGGTATAATGGTAAAAGCATTTTAATATCTCCTTGTTGTGTTGTTCGTTGCTAGACAAAAGTGACAGCATTGGGCAAATACTATTGCTTACCTACTATTGTGAATCTTTTAAGTTACCAAATGGCAAAAAATGGATGAACTTGGATGCGGTGACAAGGTATGTCATTTAAATGCTCTATTTTGAATCTCTTGATATATATTGCCATGAGATTTAATAAAGTTTTTATAATTTACTAAATAATCTCATGACTGTTGGAATATCCAACTTATTATTTACCTTATATTTGGATATTCAATTTTAATATATCTTTGCCTGATTCTCTTATTTGAGGTCTAGTCCAAAAATAATATTATCTCTTTGGAATTTGCCAAGATTTTGGCAGACTAATTAACCAAGAGTTATCTAGGAATGGAGTCCTAGATTCATCGAGGGGATGTGGCTTAAGCCCATTATTTGGTTGCCAGCAGTGGATACCCAACCTCTGTGATTGGAGATCCCATGAATGAGGTTCAATGTGGTAGAAACGAAGCTGATTGAGTGATCGTGTTAGAGCATAAATTTTTGAAAAAATTTTCATCCCATCCCTATGATGAGTGCTCTTATAAAGTGACAAAGTAAATTTGTGTAAGGTTGAGTCATACTCTTAATGGATCCGAGGTAGGTTATCTGCAGGGTATTGTCACAAATACCCTTGGAGGATTCACTTATATGAGAATCGTCATATTAGGCCGTGACTAAAGGTTTGGGCTAACCTTAAAGAATTCTCATGAAAAATCAAGGTACTAAGCGCAAGGCCTTTAATATGCGCTGACCGCTTAAACCCAATTGATCCATACTGTGTGTGTGATTAGTAGAAGTTTGAGTCAAAGGACCTAGTTCAAGGTCTAATCCACTATGGTTCCTTAGATGTATACAATCAACACTAAGTGAGGTTCAAGTCTATAGGACACCTCACCTATTGCGCAGTATAAGATGCCCTAAAAATTTTGTTATATTTATTTTATTTTTTTTTTTATTTTAAACTTTTTGGAGATTGTTGGAAAAAGTTAAAAAATAAAAAAAAGGGGAACGCCCGCGAACGAAACGCTCATGGACGTTCTTTCCGTTGCGTGGACGTCCGTTGCCTCAATGGACATTTGTGTGAATGTTGGCAGACCAACGTTTCAGAAATGGCTCAAATAATTTAATTTGTAAGCCGTTTTTGACGTAATTTGGGGCTAAAGGCCATTAGGCCTTTAAGGCCATTATGGGCCGAGCCGTTGGAGCTTTATGGGCCGAGCCTATAAATAGGCTCAGGGATTAGATTGAGGCTAGGAATCAATCTAAATAATTTGGAGTAGCCTATATGATTTGTTTTATCTCATTTTATTTTTATATATTTTATTGATCTTTTGGGCATCTGAAGGTAATCGTTGGGTTTGCACCTCCACACGATCGTGCTCGTAGTAGAAGGATCGGGTCGAGCCGGGTCGTTGTACCTTGGGACAGATCGCCAATAACCTGCATGAAGGGACGAAAATCTGATCCTTAGGACAGTGTCTAATACGCCTCAGTCCTGGTTTGATCCATCTAATCTTTTGGTTTTACTTTATTTGTATATTTAAATTTCTTAACATATTTCTAGCCATTTTAGAAAGAGATTTTTTTGCAAATCAAAAATATTTTCAACACCATTGACTTTAAGAAAGCCTAGAACTAGGATTGTCATACAACTCATTATTAAAATGTGAATTTGGTGAGCATATGTTCTTATTTCTTTTCACTTCCATTGATGATCATGAACCTACTGACTTTGATAAAGCTAAAAATGTCAATGAAATGATGTTGTGGATGAAAAGATGTGAGCGCTTCTCAATATCAAGACTTGGGATCTTATGCCAAAGCCGAAAGATATAGGTCTAGTCAAATGCAAATAAGAAAATAACTTGAAGTACAGGGAGGATAGAAGCATAAATCATTACAAGGCAAGTCTTATTGCAAAGGATTCTCTCAAAAGTATAGAGAGACTATGAAGAAACTTTAATTTACAATGCTAAAAGAACTTCCGTCCGAATGGTGATATCCTTGGCGGTTAGTCCTGATTAACTTGTGAGGAATGCCTTCCTCTATAGTGAAATTGACAAGGATATCTACGTAGAGTGACCACGGAGCTATATCTTAAGGTCTCATCTTAATTATATGTGTCTAAGCTCAAAAAGGCTTTTTATGGGTTAAAACAAGCTTCAAGAGCATGGAATAATAAGATTATCCTAAATTTATAGTTTTGTAGCTGTTTATCTTGTCATTCAATTAAAGCTTATTCATCAAAAGGCTAAGAAACTTAGATATTCTCACTCTCTTATATGTGAATAATATAATAATCATTAGTAATGATAAAGAGGACTTTTAAGTCTTCATGCTAAACTTTCTCTCTGGTTTGAGATGAAAGACTTAGGCAAGTTCAATAATTTTCTTGAATTGAGAGTTAAGGAAGTTAAAATGGAATTTTTATATTTCAAAGAGGCTATGTAGAGAAGATTGTCCAAAGATTTAGTATGCTGCAAGACAAAAGTGCTTTACTCATCTTGATCCAAATATCAAAATAAGGTGCAATGATGAAAAAGCTCTCCCTAATCCTTGACTGTTAAGTGCTCTTATTAAAATTCTTATTTACTTAACAATCATAAAACTAGATGTTACATTTGTTGTTGGGCTTATGAGTCACTTTATGCAAGCTCCAACAAGCCAATTTTGATGCAGTAAAGAAAAATTTGAAGTATGTGAATTCTACTTCTGATTTAAACCTAATTTGGAAGAAGAATGCTGAATATATTTTTATGAATATATGGTAATTGGATGATTAGAGATTTACTTTCAATTATATTTTCTTATGGTTCATTTACCATTTCTTAGTGCAGCAAGATATAAGATTTAATTTCTCTTGCCATCATCGAAACAATCTTCTTCTCTTGTCACTTAAGAATGTGTTTAGCTTGTGCAATTAGTTGAGAATTTTTATTCCTAAATTTACAAACCAACCATTCTCCAATGTGACAATCAAATTGCTCTCAAGCTGGCTACAAATCCATTTTACCATGCAAGGGCTTAAATATCATTTCATTTATGAGAAAATGCTTGAAAATACCATTAAGGTCATAGGAGTGAGAAGTAAGGACAATATTATCAACATCTTCACTAAATCTCTTGCTATAGTACATTCTGCAATTCTTTGACCTAAACTTGGGTCATCTCTAAAATGAACTTTGTGGAGTGTTAAATCTTATAAAGTTCATTTGTAGAAAAGTTTAATGAGATTATTTTGAGGATGTGTTGATGTAGTCAGGCATGGCTCTTATCACCTTACTTTTTATATTTTTTACCATACATATATTTAATATTCTTTCAACCATTATTTTAACTAAATTTCTATGCTACTTTCTAAATTTTTCATCATACGTCATCTATCTTAACAAAATACTTATGCAACTTTTTATGTTTTTCATCATACATATCTATTTAATATTTCACCCACTACGCACCTTAACCAAAATAACTGTGCTACTTTAATCATTCGCTTTGCTTGAAACCCTTGGCCACCCACCTCATTTATTTTGTTTTGATCATCCTAAAATTCTACCGCTTCTATAATTATCCAAGTAGTCACCATAAGTGATAGTAGTAAGAGAGTAATATAAAAACAAAGAGCTCATATTTTAATTCTTGAAGATTATCTATTGAAGTATCAAACTTTTCATTTGTTCTTATCTCTTGTAGTGTCATTTTCTCAATTGTTCCAACCATATTGATTGACACCATGAAGACGAAGAAATTAAGCATTCAAAATAGGAATGCATTAGAGCCATGGTGTTTGTACTTTTGAATTAAAATTCTTATTTATTTATTTATTTATAGCAGTTAGCCTAGGCCTTAGAAATAAAGAAAAGAAAATAAGGTTGTCATCATCCAATTTATGAATTAGACCTTAGTCGAAGTTATTGATGGATAGATGGGATTGCTGATGATCGGATAAGATAAGATTTTTTTTAAAATTTTGCTATGGTTATCTTCAACTCTGGATAAAACGAGTTGGAGGTTTTGATCTCTGGTGAGATCCCCGTGATCAGAACAATCCGATCAAAACTCTTATCATGAAGATAAGCCTAGATTAAAATATTAAATCCGGTTGGTGCGAAAGCGATACCAGTAATCAAAATTATGAACAATCATGGCAATCATTTCTTAATTAAAGAAAATAATTATGTACCTTTTTACTAAAGATTTCTGCTGGATTTCTTCGTGAATAAGGAAGCGTATGTGCGTGAAGACTCCTCTGCATGAAGGCTTCTGCACCGGAGACTCTTTAGAAGAGTGGAGAAGCTCTCTGAGATAGCTAATTCTTCTTAGGAATAAAAGGGATAATCTTTAATCCTCAACTCTCTGAATAAGCAAGAGGTATGGCCAAGGAAATAAGCAAGGATTTTTTTATGAATAAAAATCAGCCGAGTTATTTTGTGTTTTTCTCTTCTGGATCTCTCAGTCTTTTTTATTCTTATAAACAGATGAAGACGAGCGGATGAAAAATGAAAAAGATTTCTTATTTTTCTCTGATCATGGTGCTCGCTATTTATAAATGAAAAGCGATACACCAAAGAAAGCGTCACGTCCCTATGGGAGAGACGCTTCTCATCATCATCCAAAGATGCGCGAAGAAGAAGACACCGCTTCGTAAAAAAGAATACGTTCTCTGGGAAAGATTCCTTCTGTGCCTGATCTGAGAACATCATGCCCAACTTACAATAGGCCTGCTGGTCTAGAGGCTCATTGGGACTAAGGCCCATAGAGCCTAAACCCAAAGTCCTCAAACCACCCATGGCCTCCACTTTGGTCAAGGATCCATGTTACAGAGTTTAGTTTCATTAAGAAACTTTTCTCTATAATTTTTTAAAAAATCAAACACAATATTAGGCGGCATTACTTGCTCATCGTGTCACCTAAAATTTAAAAATGAATTCTTAAAATTTAGGAGCAAGTTTTCTTTTATGGTCTACACCTTGGACTTCGCAGGACACACATAACCTAGCTCCCAGAATATTGTCCTTACACTGCCATTCCCTATGACTCAAGACAATATTCTTAGTCGTGATTTATTTTTATCAGAAAATCACAACTGCACTCCAGGATATGCGCAACATTTACGTCGAGATAAAATAAATTGTCACATAAGATAATCCCATCCCTGACCTATAAGATTGATACGTAAATGGTTCCTTCATGCGACACTCGAATATTGGCATCAAATAATTTGTATACTATCACTTGTCCAATATCCATCTAACACCTTGAACTCTAGGTTCCCTTATATCCATCCTGAGCGTCATGAATCAACCCATCGAATGATCATGTCTACGCTCGATCTATAAAGATCACTATGCATAGTTTTAAGATAGATTAATTTGAACCTTCTTTCAAGGTAGTGTTATTACTTTCTCATAGAAATTACATGAATGACTATATTTCGAGTATTTTCTTAGACCCTAGTGGCATATGCCCAACCCATCGAGTATCAATCATTTATGAACTTTGTTCATTTGGTGAATCAAAGCATATACGCTATAAGTCTGAGTTCAATGACTTGCTCAAGCTTAAGAATAATTGTACTCTCATAGCTATGAGTTAAATTTCATGATAGTACATTTCAAAAATTTATTTTCATGTAAGTCCATCAATACGCAATATGCGTACTAGTATACTAATTCGAGAATCCTCTCAAATAGTCAAGATAAACTATTTTTTCAATTAAAAATTACGTATACTTTAATTTCTCATAATAAAGCGCCTAACTTTATTAAAATTATGACAATTATATTTCGAATGTAATAAAATGATCTGTGTCTTCTGTACTCATGCGTAAAGCATCTCGAGCACTCAAGATCATTATTTTTAACATTCGTAGACCTTTCAAGAGACTTACATACAACAAGCTATATAAGATGCAAATATCAAATCATTTATTATATATCATTTGATGTCAATCATCATAGAAAAATTATATCTTTTAGATCATAATTTCAACATACTCCCACTTAGGCTAAAATACATACTACCAGAACCTAACTCCTATCCCCTCAACATGACTTGTAAAAATATTTTCCTTGAGGGTCTTGGTAAAGGGATCAGCTAAGTTTCCAATGAGGCAATCTTGAGCATTTCCACTTCTTTCCGCTGCACAAACTCTCGTATCAAGTGAAACTTGCGCTCAATGTGCTTGCCTTTAGTGCGATAACGAGGTTCCTTCACTTGAGCAATCGCAGCCGTATTGTCACAATACAGTGTTAAAGGTCTTTCAATTGAAGGTATAATCTCCAAGTTCCATAAGAAACTTTCTTAGCCAAACTGCTTCTTTTGTTGCCTCAGATGCTGCCACATACTCAGCTTCCATGGTGGAGTTTGCGATACAAGATTGTTTTACACTCCTTCAATTGATAGCAGCACCACCTAATGTAAATAGAAAATCGGATGTAGATCTTCTAGAATCTACATCCACCTGAAAATTAGAATCAGTATATCCCATTGGGATAAGCTCATCACTATGATATATAAGCATATAATCTTTCGTTCTCCGAAGATACTTGAAGATATGCTTGACAGCTATTCAGTGTTGTATTCCTGGGTTCGACTGATAACGGTTGACCATACCTACGGCATAACAGATATCAGGTCTTGTGCATAACATGGCGTACATGAGGCTACCAACAGCCGAAGCATATGGTACCTTACTCATTGTATGTTTTTTCTCATCAGTCTTGGGACATTGGTCCTTTGATAGAGGAATACCATGCCTGAAGGGTAACATACCCTTTTTGGAGTCGTGCATGGAGAATCTGTGCAGAATCTTATCTATATAAGCGCCTAAGATAAACCCAATGTTCTTGTCTTTCGATCTCATAAAAGTTTGATCCCAAGAACATAGCTAGCATCTCCGAGATCTTTCATACTGAACTGATGTGATAGCCAAATCTTGACTGAGGACAATGCTGCGACATCATTGCCAATAAGCAACAAATCATCTACATATAATATCAGAAACACTACAGCTTTACCATCTAATCTCTTGTAGACACATGACTCATCAGGGTTCTGATTAAAACCATAGGATTTAATCGCTTGATCGAATCTAATGTTCCATGATTTGGATGCTTGTTTAAGTCCATAAATGGACCTTTTAAGCTTGCAAACCATGTTCTCTTGACCTCGAGATATGAACCCCTCTGGTTGGACCATATAGATAGTCTCGTCAAGATATCCATTGAGGAAAGCGGTCTTGACGTCCATCTGCCAAATCTTATAGTTAAAATGAGCTGCTATGGCCAAGAGAATCGAATCGACTTTAGCATGGCAACAGTGAAAAAGTTTTCTCATAATCTATACCCTCCTTCTGGGTATAGCCCTTTGCCACCAACCGTGCTTTGAAGGTTTCAACCTTCCCATCCAATCCTCTCTTTCTCTTGTAGATCCACTTGCACCCAATGGGTTTGATCCCAACGGTGCATCTACAATATCCCAAACTTCATTCGAGTACATAGATTCCATTTTTGATTCCATAGCCTTGTGCCATTGGTCTGCATCTACATCGTGATAGCTTCATCGTAACTAGTGGGAATTCGATTCTTGTTCATTGGAGATCGCCACATAGGATTCTCCAAAGAACATAAACCATTAGGTGGTCTCAAAATCCTCCCACTGCGATGAACCACGGGTGTCATATCTAATATTGGTTCGGCAATAGGTGTTTCATCCTTATCATTATGTCTTGAATTGAAAGATGATCCCTCAGGTGTGTTCTTGTAGAACCACCTTTTTAGGATCAGCGGTACTAATACAATCATCTTCCAATAATCTAGCATTCGTGCTAACGAACACATTTTGACTCTCAGGATTATAGAAGTAGCCGCCTACAGTTCCTTTTGGGAAACCAACCCAGTAGCAAAGTATAGATCTTGGTCCGAATTTAGACGTCTTTTCAGTCAATACATAAGCAGGACATCCCCATACTTTGAGGTACCTTGGATTGGACTTACGTCCAGTCCACATCTCATAGGGAGTCTTGGGTACTGACTTAGATGGGACTAAATTCAAAATATGCTGCCGTTTCTAGAGCATATCCCAAAAGGATTCTGGTAAACTTGCATGACACATCATGCATCTTACCATCTCAAGTAGAGTTCTATTTCTCCTTTCTGCTACCCCATTCTGTTGTGGTGTTCTAGGAGCAGTAAGTTGAGAAACAATGCCATTGTCAATGAGGAACTATTATATTCTTCAAGAAGGTATTCACCTCCACGATCTGATCTAACAACTTTGATTTGTTTTTCCAACTGATTCTCAACTTCAGCCTTGAACTGCTTAAACTTTGTAAAAGCTTCAGACTTATGTCGCATCAGATAAACGTATCCATATCTTGAGTAATCATCAGTAAAAGTAATGAAATACTCAAAACCTCCTCGGGCTTGTACCGTCATTGGTCCGCATACATCAGTGTGCACCAAGTCCAGTAAATCAGAGGCCCTAAGGCCTTTGGTCTTAAAAGACCTTCTAGTCATTTTTCCTTCCAAACAGGATTTGCACTGAGGCATTTTATCCATATCCAATGGACCCAAGGATCCATCCTGGATAAGCCTCTTAATCCTATTAAGGTTTATGTGACCTAGTCTTAAATGCCAAAGTGTTTCCTTCATTGTGTTCAGCTTTTCTTTTATTTGAGACAGTATGCACTATTTCAGTGTCATTGGATGTGGGAGTTATTGGATGTATAATATAAATTTTTTAATCTTGATCCTCTACAAATTTCTTTACCATTTCTACTAATGGAAACATCAGAATGGAAAGAAACATTGTAACCATAGGAAATCAAACATGCTACTGAAATTAAATTTCTTTTAATGTCTGGTACATATAAGCAATCATCCAATACAAGTTTTTTGTTACATCCAAAAGATAAACTAACTCTACCAATACTAGTAGCTCCCACTTTTACTCCTGTCCCCAACCTCAGCAATATCTCTCCTCTATTGAGTTTTCTGGTTACCTGGAACCCCTGCAATGAATTGCATATGTGATTAGTGGCTCCTGAGTCTACAATCCAGGATACAGTAGAATCCACCACTAAACATGTTTCAATAACAAAAATATTACCTGTTGCATTCTTCTTGGCAATTAGTTTTGGGCAGTTTGTCTTCCAGTGCCCTTTCTGGTTGCAGTGAAAACATCTCCCTTTTACTGCTCTTTAGCGGTCTTTGTCTTTTTGATCTTGCCACCCGCTACCTTAGGATGCTGCTTCTTTTTTCCTTTGGGCCTTTTGGGCTTAGAAGAAGAAGCCTTAGTAAAGTGAACTGCCTTTTCCTTCCCTAGAATCTGCTCAGCTGATTGCAGCTCTTTCATGAGCTCTGGGAGGGTCATGCCAAGTTTGTTCATTGAATAGTTAAGCTTGAATTGATCAAATGAACTTGAGAGGGTTTCCAGCACTATATCCATCTGAGTCTCTTGGTCAATCTCAGCACCCAAATCGATGGCCTCATATAGGTAGCCCATCACTTTAAGCATATGCTCTCAGACCGGGTACCTTCAGCCATACGAGTATTGATCAGCTTCCTGATAACACTCTATCGTGCAGCCCTGCTCGAATGAGCAAACATCTCTTGGAGACTAAAAATCATATCATAAGCCGTCTCCATGTTTTGATGTTGCTGCTATAGTACTGGGCTTAAGGAAGCCAAGATATATGTATTGACCTCCATAAAATTGAGTCAACCCAAGTCCCACCTGGTCATAGTCCCCAAGTGTGGTTATGATCACTGCTTTGATTTTTTTGGCTCCTATCATTATAGGTCAAGTGTTAACCAAGGTTTAATCTTCTGGGATTAACAAGTTTGAAAACTCCATCCCTAATGGGGGTCACATGTGACACGAGTAAGTGTTCAAATAGGATACCCTAGATTATTCATTTAATTCTTAGAACTATGCAAACTAATGGCATACCCCATCCCTAATGGGGGTCACGCATGTGACATGAGTAAGTATATTATATGCAACAAAGAATTAAATATTTTATTAAAAATTCTTCCACTATAGCTGATGTATGTACTCCATCCCTAATGGGGGTCACGCATGTGACACGAGTAAGCACATGCATCATAGCAAGAATCAACCTTTTTGGGAAGCCGCGGTTACATGTTACCCTTACACACTTGATAATTTGTTAATTAAGTTTTTGTATATTTGTGATTTACCTTATGTCCAAATGGCCTTGGACATACCTTTAATCACTTAACCAATTATGTAATCATTTTTCTGATTAACGCCCATAATTGTCATAGATGCTTTGGTTTCCAACCTATTCAATCATGCCAATTTAGGGTCCTTTAATCATTTAATTACATTTAACTATAATATTCTAATGAGTGATACCATAGCAATAAAACATGCATGCAATACACGTAAGCAATAAAAAATTAAATAATAAATTTCTATGCTTTGGGATGGCCGTTCGAATATGTGCTAGCCCAAATGGCGGAGGAATCCCGGAATCGAACTAGTTCCTCAGTGGAATGAAGATTATAGTTGTGGCTAATGATGAAAGCTACTATTAAGTTT
This sequence comes from Calamus simplicifolius, assembly GCA_900491605.1. NCBI lineage: Eukaryota > Viridiplantae > Streptophyta > Magnoliopsida > Arecales > Arecaceae > Calamus > Calamus simplicifolius. The sequence goes on from UESW01004496.1 coordinate 666,728, forward strand.
TGCTGTCACTATTAAGTTTTGCTATTTTTAAATTCCTTAAGGTGAGTATCTAGCATGTGACCTGAAACTATTTTATCTGGGAAGATTGATCCCATCCGTGGACCTCTGATACTTCTCTAATTTCTTGTGACGTTTCCCAGATCCATTCGGACCAGAACCTTGGCCTGGTGGCTTGGTCCCTTTTCCTCACATTTGAGGTCTCACGCCGAGGAGCCTCTTCCTCTCACATGGAGTTCAGACGGAAGAAAGGAGGCATCCTTCTTTCTGTTCGTTCCTCCTTATTCTTGGCAAGAGATGGGCCGAACAAGGAGTCATCCGAATGGAAGAAGGGAGGCCAACGTCCGAGTTGCTTCCGTTTCTGGCATTAAACGGTCCAAACGGAAGGAGGCCAATCGTCTTCTCATTGCTTTAGTGGACGTCCCTTTTATGAACCTTGTAATCGCCACCACCATGTATTTCTATCCTTGGTGGCATCTCCAATATAAAATTAAAGAATCGAACCCCCACCACCACAACACAACGGCGTTCGATCGGATTTATTTTGTGTCTTAAAAATCAAATGTCTAGCTTCTTCTTCTTCCCTTCCGCATGGAGTCCCAATCATTCAATCTAGTTCCCCATCGTCTAATCCCCAAGAAGTCTTTCGGATGGAACCGTGTGGAGTCCATGAACGAAGGGAGCCCATGTGTATTCCTTCCATTCCAGGAAGAAGGAACTCATCTGAGTTCCCTTCCGCGTGGAGTCTAAACGTCTTCTTCGTGGAATCCGAACGTTCCAAGAAGTAGGAGGAAAAATGGACATGACCTATTCTAATATTTTCCATCTTCCCTGGAGAGAGGAGGTGTCCATGTAGATTACTTATTATCAAAACCAATGCTCTGATACCAGTTTTTGTTTGATGGATAGATGGGATTGCTGGTGATCGGATAAGATAAGATTTTTTTAAAATTTTGCTATGATTATCTTTAACTCTGAATAAAATGAGTTGGAGGTTCTGATCTCTGGTGAGATCCCCATGATCAGAACAATCTGATCAAAACTCTTATCATGAAGATAAGCCTGAATTAAAATATTAAATCCGATTGGTACCGATAATCAAAATTATGAACAATCATGGCAATCATTTCTTAATTAGAAGAATGATTGTGTACCTTTTTACTGAAGATTTCTGTTGGATTTCTTCGTGAATAAAGAAGCGTCCGTACGTGAAGACTCCTCTGCGCGAAGGCTTCTACACCGGAGACTCTTTAGAGGAGTGGAGAAGCTCTCTGAGATCGCGTATTCTTCTTAGGAATAAACGGGATAATCTTTAATCTTCAACTCCCTGAATAAGGGGTATGGCCAATGAAATAATCAAGGATTTTTTGGTGAATAAAAATCAGCCGAGTTCTTTTGTGTTTCTCTCTTCTGGATTTCTCTATCTTTTCTGTTCTTATAAACAGATGAAGACGGCGCAGATGAAAAATGAAAAAGATTTCTTGTCTTTCTCTGATCATGGTGCTTGCTATTTATAAATGGAAGCGATACGCTGATTGAAGAAAGTGTCACGTTACGGCAGAGATGCGCGAAGAAGAAGATACCGCTTCGTGAAAAAAAAAGTTGTCTTTGGAAAAGATTCCTTCTGCGCCTGATATGAGAACATCATGCCCAACTTACAATAGACCCGCTGGTCTAGAGGCTCATTGGGACCAAGGCCCATAGAGCCTAAACCCAAAGTCCTCAAACCATCCATAGCCTCTACTTTGATCACTGATCCATGTTACAGAGTTTAGTTTCATTAAGAAACTTTTCTCTGGATTTTTCTAAAAAATCAAAGGCAGCATTACTTGCTCATAAAATGAATTCTTAAAATTTAGGAGCGAGTTTCCTTTTATGGTCTACACCTTGGACTTCGTGGGACACACATAACCTAGCTCTCAAGAATAGTGTCCTTACACTGCCATTCCCTATGACTTGGAACAATATTCTTAGTCATAATTTATTTCCACCAGAAAATTACAACTGCACTCCAGGGTATGCGTGATATTTACGTCGAGATAAAATAAATTATCACATAAGACAATCCTATCCCTGACCTATGAGATCGATATGCAAATGGTTCCTTCATGCAACACTCGAATATTGGTATCAAGTAATTTGTGTGCTATCACTTGTCCAATATTCATCTAATACCTTGAGCTCTAGGTTCCTTTATATCCATCCATTGTGCGTCATGAATCAACCTGTCGATTGATCATGTCTACGCTCGATCTATAAAGATCACTATGCATAGTTTTAAGATAGATTAATTTAAACATCTCAAGAGAGTGTTATTACTTTCTCATGAAAAGTACATGAATGACTATATTAATGCAAGTATGTTCTTAGACCCTAGTGGCATATGTAACTCACCCGAGTATCAATCATTTATGGACTTTGCTCATTTGGTGAATCAAAGCATATACGCTATAAGTCTGAGTTCATTGACTTGCTCAAGCTTAAGGATAATCGTACTCTCATAGCTATGAGTTAAATTTCATGATAGTATATTTTCAAAATGTATTCTCATGAAAGTCCATCAATACACAATATATGTAATAGTATACTAATTCAAGAATCCCTCTTAAATAGTCAAGACAAACTATTTTTTCAATTGAAAACTACGTATACTTCAATTTCTTATTATAAAGCATTTAACTTATTAAAATTATGACAATTATATTTCGAATGTAATAAAATGATCTCGTATCTTCTGTACTCATGTGTAAAGCATCTCGAGTACTCAAGATCATTATTTCTAATAAGTATACATATAATAAGTATATAGGATGCAAATATCAAATCATTTATTATATATTATCTAATGCCAATCATCGTAAAAAAAATTTGAAATAAGGCTGGCATAATTTTGAAATAAGGCTGGCACAATTAGTGATTCTAACCACAATTTCTAACGGTTATATCATTTCTTAATCCCGCGCCCATGTCTAATCTTCTCCTTAACGGCATTCTTGCAATAAGGCTGGCACAATTAGTGATTCTAACGCCGGCCCTCTGCTCCAAAGAAAGGGTTGGTATGATGTTACTCTTTGTAAGCTTATTAAAGAATTCCAATTTTTAATGCTAAGGGCGATGCTTTTGTTATTTTTAATACTGAACTAAATATTTTTTTGGCTGTTACTTTTGGGCTTGGTATACGGTAGGACGGGCCAAGCTTAACAAAAAAAAAATTACGGTAGGTCATTGGTTAAGCCCTATGGTGTACCGTGCGTGGATCTTCTAATCGCATCACGGCAACAGCTAACGAGAGGAGCAAGGATCATCAATCGTCCACAGCTAATTTCATTTGCCAATGCTTGTTTCTATAAAATGAAAACAAAAATAATTCTTGAAATCGACTCTAATTGGATAGAGAAAATAGAGATAAAAGATAATTAGCATACAAAATTAAAGGAATTAGTGAAGTGTTAACCGTATGATTCTTTTGACCATGAAGCATAACACTTCTTTAATTATCAAATTATGTGCATTTAACCTGTGGCGCTAACCACCTGTCACACTATTAATTTGGCCATACGAACCTAGAAACGAGGTTTGAAGAACGTATGAAACTTATGTCGGCTTGGACCTTAGGCCACCAGAAAAAGTTTTTATGCACATCCTTTGATGCACATAAATGCGCATCGAACGTGCAGTTTATATGCATTGGATACACGCATTAGCTATACATCCGATGCATGCTTATATGCATTGAAAGCGATGTACAAAGACATTTGCTAGGCCATCAAATTCGAATCTAATACATTTATGGTTAGAATTCAAAAATAATCCCTAATTGAATTTGCAGCAGTTGCATGCTGTTTCTTTTGATTTGTTTGAATCTAATAGTAAAATTAAAAGTTAATATATATATTAACTTTGTTCTAAATGAGTATTATGCACATTTCGCTAGGAGGAAGCCTTACAAAATACTTCAATAATTAAAATTATAATTTAAAAATTAAGAATTTGATACGGACCAGAAATACTTAAAATATTTAATGTGATTTGAAGAGTGTAACTTGGATAAGAACCCTGAATCAAAGATTTCAAGAGCCACATCATTCATATATTAATATGTTGCATAAGATTTTGATTATATAATATAAAATTATAAAAATAATATCAGAATCGAACTATCTCATTAATCCACAACATCAGTTGATTCTAGGAATTACCAAAAGCTTAAGCAGCAAGCCTGATCCTAATAACTATATTTTAATTTTTAGTCATGTTACCGCCGGGATCTGTCCTCCGACTCGGGCGCGATCGGTCTCCTGGTCTGGACTTCCTCCTAAGTGGACCTGCACAGAAGTCTCGCGCAAGAGGCGTTGGGGTGGCCCTCCGCGGAAAACCCTCCGACGCTCAAGTCAGTGGGGATCGGTGATCAACAGAAAATGAAAAAGGAATCTCTCCGGAAAGTCTCTCCAGGGGTGGCCAATCGGAAGCTCCAGGGGAGCACCGACGAGCAATGGAAGAGAGTGAGAGTGAGAGTGAGCCAGGAGCTGTGAGCGCATACCTGAGAAAATCTGGGAATGTCATATTTATAGGCAATCACCTGGACCTTGAGCGCCTTCTGGAATGTTCGAAGGTTGTTGGGATTCGAATCGATCTGTTATGAAGCCGATGGGATCCGTATCTTGTCTGTTAAAAGATCGATGGCTGGGAGGGCCCCCTGATGGCCTGAACTCTGATGAGTGCGTAGGTCCTAGGCCGCTATTCTAGATCCTAGACCACTCCTCAATATGATTCTTTGTTTGGGATTCTGTTACGATAGGCCTAGGCTCTCCCGCGCCGGGTTCCACGGAGGTGAGTATCGAGTCATGGATCGCTCAGGGAAGGCGAGCTATGGAAGCTCGGGAAAGCCGAGCTATGGAAAGCTCGGGGGGAGCCGAGCTATGGAAGCTCGGGGGAGTCGAGCTATGGAAGCTCGAGAAAGCCGAGCTATCGGAAGCTCGGGGGAGCCGAGCTATGGAAGCTCAGGGAAGTCGAGCTATGAAAGTTCGGGAAGGCCGAGCTATGGAAGCTCGGGGGAAGCCGAGCTATGGAAGCTCATGAAAGCCGAGCTATGGAAACCTCGGGGGAAGCCGAGCTATGGTAGAACCGAACCATAAGTTGCTCGGCCCGCCGAGCCACATTAGTTAGGTCGTTCTTCATAGGCGTAACATAGCGGCAGGGGAATGGGGCTGATCTTAGCCCCTTCGCACGGTTATCAATGCAATAGCGATTTTACCCTCAACACATGCCCCCCACTCCCTAGTTCAAAGCGTAGGTTCGGGCATAGGGAGTATAGACTTGGGTGGCGCGCTACGAATGAGGGGACATCCAATTGACAGCCCACGCAATGATGCCCTAATTAATGCGATGGGGTCGCTTTGCTTTTTCGAGGTGGATCCGTCATTCCTTAGGGGCGAAGGTAACAGCCGGGGAAGCGCCACAAAGCGGTTGAGAGCCGCTATCCTCCCGGTTAGGCGCTGGACTTCTTTAATAGATGCCGGAGGCGCCATCTGTTGAAGAGCTTGGATCTTCTGGGGGTTAGCTTCGATACCCGCTGGGAGACCATGAAACCGAGGAACTTCCCAGAGTTAACGCCGAAGGCGCACTTAGTCGTATTGAGCTTCATCTATACTTGCGGAGTGTTGCAAAGCTCTCCGAGAGGTCATCGATGTGCTGTGATGCTTCTTTGCTTTTGACCAGCATGTCGTCGACATACACCTCCATATTCCGGCCGATTTGCTCCTTGAATACTTTGTTGACCAGCCTTTGGTAGGTGGCTCCTGCATTTTTAAGACCGAAAAGCATAATACGGTAACAGTAAGTACCTCGGTCGGTTATGAAGGCGGTCTTTTCTTCATCTTCGGGGGCCATCTGAATCTGGTTGTAGCCGGAGTATGCATCCATGAACGTCAGCATTTGATGACCCGAGGTGGCGTCCACAAGTTGATCAATTCGGGGGAGGAAAGCTGTCCTTCGGGCATGCTTTGTTGAGGTCGGTGAAGTCGATGCAAATCCGCCACTTGCCATTCGACTTCTTCACCATGACGACATTCGACAACCAATTCGGGTAATTTACCTCCCGGACGAAGTTCGCCTTGATGAGTTTATCGACCTCCTCTTCAATAGCCCTCTGTCGCTCTGGGGCAAAGCTCCTCTTCTTTTGTTTGACGGGCCGGTACATCTCGTCCATGTTAAGGCGGTGGACGAGAACCTCAGGACTGATTCCCGACATGTCGGAGGCGGACCAAGCGAAAACATCAGCGTTGCTCCGGAGGAAGTCGATCAGCTCCTGCCGAGGTTCACCTTTCAGCAGCGACCCAATCTTTATGGTTCGGTCGGGACGAGCCTTGTCCAGCGGCACTTCTTCCAGTTCCTCGGTTGGTTCTCTCCGTTGCTCGGTGAAATCCTCCCGAGCGTCCAGCCCGTCAACCTTCGGCATTCTAGACTGAAGGCTGGTGACAAAGCACTATCGAGCCATGGTTTGGCTTCCCTGGACAACTCCAACTCCCCGCATGGTGAGGAATTTCATAGACAGGTGTGGGACGGAGACAACTGCTTTGAGGGACATCAGGCCGGGTCTCCAAATATTGCATTGTAGGGCGACCTGAGTTTAGTTACTAGGAAGTTCGTGTGAATAGTGGCCACAAGGGGCCAGGTTCCTGCGCGAACCGTTAAGGTTACGACCCCTTTCGGGATGATGACATCGCCTGTGAATCCCATTAGGGTGGAATCCACGGCTCGAAGGTTTTCCATGAGCAGTCTCATCTTGGCAAATACATCGAGATACAAAACATTCACAGAACTTCCATTGTCAACGAGGATCCGGCTTACATCATAGTCATTTAAATTGAGGGATACAACAAGTGCATCGTCATGGGGGAACTGTATCCCTCGGAGATCGTCGTCGGAGAAGGAGAGCTCGCCCGTCCGTGCTTCTTTGGCACCGATCCTTCATCATCATTTTTGGAGCTCGAGTTACCGGCCTCCTCGATCATGTTGATGTGGCCAATTACAAGCGGATTTGGTGGATGAGGAGGTTGTTGAAGCTCGGGCTAGCGATCCCCCCCTTATCCTGGCTCGGGTGCCCTCCTGAACTGGTTCAGTCGGCCCCGTTGAATCAGCCTCTCAATCTCATTCTTCAACTGCCAACATTCCTCGGTGTCATGGCCGTGCTCCCGGTGGTAGTGGCAGTATTTGGTGGGGTCCCTCCGGGTTGGGTTCCCTCGGAGAGGAGCTGGCCGGGGGAGCTAGCGCTCTATCTCCATGAGAATTTGTACCCTGGGTACAGTGAGCAGAGTGTACCGGTCGAATCGCCTGGGCGGGCTCCGGGAGCGATTTCTCGGCGGCGGTGGGGGAGCTCTTTGGCGACGAGGTGGACTTGGCCGACGGACGGGTCGGTGCCTATCAGAACCTTTAGGTTGTTTCTTCTTCTTCGCCAACTCGACGCGGGCAACTCTCTGTGATTCTTCGACCCTGGCGTATTTGTCTTCCAGGGCCATCATATCGGAGAGGTTTGGGGGCAGTTGACTTCCATCGCCAGGTAGAAGTCGCTCTCCTTCGAAACTCCCCCCGCTAAGGCGGACATAGCCACCTCATGATTAAGGTGGTCCACCTCTAGCATGGCCTTATTGAAACGGCCAAGGTAGTTTCTCAAGGACTCCCCCTCTCTCTGCTTAACTTCGGAGAGGGAGTCGGATCTTCGCCAGTGACGGCGGCCACTGATGAGCTGGCCAATAAAAAGACGGCTCAGCTCGTTGAATGAATCAACAGAACCTAATTTCAAAGCGTTGAACCAGGTTCGGGCAGATCCTCTGAGGGTGGAGGGGAAGGCGCGGTAGAGGATTGCATCAGATGCTCCGTGGAACATCATTATTGACCGAAAGCTGCTGAGATGATCATCCGGGTCAGAAGAGCCATGGTAGGGCTTGACGGTGGGTAGTTTGACATGGGAGGGAATCACTTCCTCCATGATCCCTTTGGAGAAAGGGATGCCCTGCTCCGCCTTGGGCTAAGGCGGATGGGCCTGCTTGGCGGCATCCAGTTCCTGACGCATCTCCCAGATTTGTCGACGAATCTCCTCTTCAAATGTAAGAGGAGGAGCTGGGCGAGAAGAGTGCAGGAACGGCGTCGAATCATGGCGGGAGGACACCGGGGAAAGGGTCCGGGCTCGTCGAGATCTGGGAGGATCCCTGTTGTATCCGCCTCGCGGGACTGGTTTGTCTCCTTTGGGTCGGTGTGGGGGGTCTGCGGCTTTATGCGGACCAGAGGAGGAGGTGGCCAGAGAGAAAGGAGCTGTGGCCTCCTCATGAAGGCGTGGAGCAGGGGCAGCTGCGAAGCGCTCCTGAACCAGGTGGGTTAGGGCTTGGACCTACTGGACCAGCGTGGCGAACTGGTCTTGGGTCACCGGGATGGCTGGTGGTGATGGGGTCTCAACTGGCGGCGGCTGCGGCGTCGTATTGCCTGTCGGATCAGGTCTTTGAGTGACGACCTGGTCCTGGGCTTCAGAGGTTGCTCTTCTCCGATTAGCCATTGGAGAGGTTCTACTCCAGATCGAGATCCTTGTCTCCTTTCTTCAAGTTTTAACGGGACTTGAGGCCCTTCCTCTAGCGCCAATCTGTTGCCGCCGGGATCTGTCCTTCGACTCGGGCGCGGTCGGTCTCCTGGTCTAGACTTCCTCCTGGGCGGACCTGCACAGAAGTCCTCGCGTGAGAGGCGTTGGGGGTGGCCCTCCGTGGAAGACCCTTCGACGCTCAAGTCAGTGGGGATCGATGATCAACTGAAAATGGGGAGAGGGATCTCTTCGGGAAGTCTCTCCAAGGGTGGCCAATCGGGAGCTCCAGGGAGCACCGACGAGCAGTGGAGGAGAGTGAGAGTGAGAGTGAGCCAGGGGCAGCTGCGAAGCGCTCCTGAACCAGGTGGGTTAGGGCTTGGACCTGCTGGACCAGCGTGGCGAACTGGTCCTGGATCACCGGGATGGCTGGTGGTGACGAGGTCTCAACTAGCGGCGGCTGCGACGCCGTATTGCCTGTCGGATCAGGTCTTTGAGTGACGACTTGGTCCTGGGCTTCAGAGGTTGCTCTTCTCCGATTAGCCATTGGAGAGGTTCTACTCCATATCGAGATCCTTGTCTCATTTCTTCAAGTTTTAACGGAACTTGAGGCCCTTCCTCTAGCGCCAATCTGTTGCCGTCGGGATCTGTCCAACGCCTCTCGCGCGAGGACTTCTGTGCAGGTCCCCAGGAGGAAGTCAGATCAGGAGATCGATCGTGCCTGAGTCGGAGGACAGATCCCAGCGGCAACAGGTCCAATAAAAAAAAAAGGAGCATATTTTAATTTTTATTCAACCGGTTGATTTTTGAACAGATTTTTTCAGCTGCCTCTAAGAATTTTTTTTAAAGAAAAGAAAAAGAAAAAGGAAAAAGGGAAAGCCAACCCCACTCGGACGAGGCTTGACTCGGGTCAGCGAGTTTTCAAACCAGAGTCAAATCATTCAGACCCAAACCCACCCCTTCCCCCGGTTACCCCGCTAGGCCTCCAACCTTTTAACTCTCTCTCTCTCTCTTTCTCTCTCTCTCTCTCGCGATCGCCATGGCCGACGAGGATCCTTTCGAGAAGATCTACATATCGGGCCCCACTCTCGCCTCTATCATCCACCGCGTCGCCTCCTCCCCTGGCGACGTCGACGGGCTCCTCTTCGGCCACGTCTCCCGCCTCCCCCCTCCCGACCTCCACGACGACGACGATCCCTCTCCCGTGGGCCCCTCCCCACTCTCCGCCACCGTCACTGGCCTCTTCTGCTCCGGCTCCCCGATGGGCTTCTACGACGCCCTCGGTCGCCTCGTCATCCCCTCCCTCCGCCGCACCGTCACCACCGCTATCGCTGCCGACCACCGTCCCCCTGACTCCCGCCTCCTCGGCTGGTTTTCGGGCCGCCGATCCTCCCCTATCCGCCCCTCAATGCGCGAGTTCGCCGTCTCCTTCTCCCTCTCCAAGGCGCCAATCTTAACCCTAGACGACGGCCCCGGTTCCCCCCACTCCGATCTCTCCCCGAAGCCGCTTCTCTTTCTCCTCCTCTCGTCCTGGCCCTCTCCGAACTACGCCACCCACACCCACGAGTACCGGGCTTTCGTGTTCCGATCGACGGCTGGCGGCACTGGCGCCCTTGAGCCGAGATCGCTCGACGTCATCAATGTCGGTCCCGCCTTCCGGGGGCAGTACAGCTCCTTCTCCCCGGAGGCGGCGTTCCCGTGGATGCCGTGCTGGCCGAGGGGCGTTGCAGAGGTGGAGGGGGAGAGCGGGCACGAGGAAACGGAGAGCCTCAATGGCCTCCGGGAGGCGGCGAGGCAGCAGCGGCTGCTGGAGTCCTCAGCGGAGGGGTTTGGGCTGGAGAGACTGGAGCGACTGGTAGGACGTGGGGCGGCAGACTACACCTCCGAGTTGGAGGACTTGTATACAAAGATGCTTCTCAAGCTGGAGGACTTGGCGAGGCTTGTGGAGAAGAGCTCAGTTAAGGTTCTTGAGCAGGTAAAATGGAATTATTGCGTAAAAGCCTTGTGCTTTTAATCACAGATCTCCGTAGTTAGAATCTTATCTGGATGAAGATTTGTGAAATTTTCATTCAGGCACCTTTTTGCGAGTTCTTGATTTACTATGAATTGATATTCTTTTTATTGTGCTTAAAGTAATTTATTCAGACTTCATGGTATATAGTCATGCATTCTGTCAAATGCTTAAGAGTTTGATAGATCTCTTTTGCTTTGTTGGATGATGGGGATGATTTGTTTGTAAGAGAAGTATACCAGGTCAGTCTTGGTGTTAGATTGTCTTTTAATTCCATCTTAGTAAACGAATTACTCATGTTGACTGAGTTTGAATTTGGTTTATTGGCTTGTAATTTTTGTGCTAGAAATTTATGCAGTTCCTTTTCAAATATTTCCTCTTTATTTTTGCTTCAATGTCTTTCCAAGTCTAGAAGAGGATTTCTTCCCAGTACCATGGGCATAAATTGCATGACTAGCATGGTAGGTTTCTATCTGCTGTTATCTGACCTTCACTGTTATAACAAGCCCTTTTGTTGCCCAAAATTAACCCATTTAGGAACTCATTACAGATGCACAGAGGGTTCATGTGAGGTTGAAAGATGTTGATTTAATTTCTAAGATTTGGTGGATCATATCTTGATTCCTAAAACCAACTTATGTAGACAACGAACCTTTTCAACCTTTTGACCCAAGAATATGCAGCTTATAATAATGATAGTTTAAATAGTTTTGACTCTCTCATCATCACTCATATCTTCTTGGTTTAGGCTGACTCCTTGATGGCAGTCAAATCTTGTATTGATAAGGAGGGATTTTTATGAATTTTGGCCAAAACATATATGGTTAAAATCATGATATGTGCATGCAAACCAAGGTTTGCAATTTTAGTATCAAACCCCATACCAGTACATTTTTGATATAATGTCGGCATGCTTGGTTTGGCATATAGTACTTCATACACCTTTCATACCATGCATTGGTTTAATATCAATATAGTATAGCATAACTCGTGCACACCAGTGTGGGGCGGTGCATACCTTATTGTGGACTGTTTTTGATTTTGATTGTGACATTATCGTTTATATCTTCTTGTATGCAGCAAGCATGATTAAAGATGATACTTATTGTGATTGAGGTGTGACCTACTTGACAACCATACTTTTTCTTTTGTGTTTATTCGGCAGGAAAATCAAAACTCAATATTGCAAAACAAATTAGCTGGAATGGAATGAGATTTGTGTCATTTGAAGTCCTCTCATCTCTATTTGGTATTTTCTTTAATTCACCCAACGTTACATGAATGATCATTTTTTATGCTTCATTTGTTTTGACATGCGTTCTAATGTTTGGCATTTCTGACTTATATCAATAAAATTGTTTGGTTTGGTAGCAGATTTTGGTCTTCCATTCTGACTTATATCAATAAAACTGTTTGGTTTGGCATTCCATTCTGACTTATATCAATAAAACTGTTTGGTTTGGTAGCAGATTTTCAATTCTTGGCTGGTTCATCTTGCAATCTTACATGCCATTGTTATGGTTCAAAGATTCATTATGTTATAATCATTCTAATTTGTTCTGCCTCAAAATTTCTTGGAAATTCTTTTCTCAGAACCATCATAGGGAATAATGATGCAAGGGCATCAATTCAGTGGTAAATTTATTGCTGATTAACCTCAAGAAATGAGTTCTCTTTCAATGAATTATAATATCAACACAAAAAGTGAGATACATGGAAGCAAAATAATGAAAACAAATATGATGCATCTAGTGAAACTGATTGACTTCTATTTCCAGGGGAATTATGTGCTGTAAATACTGTGAAATGCGAAAAATGGCATGCTCTATGTTGGTTGGTCATGCCTCACTTAGAATAAATCCTCGATTTTGCAAAATCACTTTTGCTGTGCTTGGGTGCTTGAAAAGTTGAATCTCTGTCTGGCCTCTTAATAACGCATAATTTTGGAGTCACAACAAAAGGTTTCTTATCCTTTTTTTCCCCAGCTCTTTTTCTTAGTTCTCCTCACCTTTTCATCATTTTATCTTACTTTCTGCCTATTTTCTTGTTTCCTATACCTCGAACAATTAAACAGAAATTCAAAACAGACCATGCACTATTTATCTTTTTTTTTTTTGTCTTCTTCGTGACATAGAAAGAACATCCATCCCTCTTGTGGGCTGCAGAGATCTTCCTACTAAAATCAACTAATGTGGGGCACCTGAAATGAATGTAATGGAAAAATTCTGTCAAAAATAAAAAGGGCAACTGATAAATTTTCCTGTTTTTTTATCATTGAATTCTTCTTGTGTTTATTTCTAGACAGAATAGGGTCTCTACTCCTACTTATTAGGAGTGTCACTATGAAATAGATCTGTTCTGTTAAATTCAGATAACAGTACCATTGTCTGCTTGATGAAACTTGCTTCATCATTGCCTAGTAGAGACGTGAAAAATCTGATGCTTGGAGAATGCTTTACACTTTTAGCTGACATGACCAAGACTATCATGCTGTGTTATGCCATGTCCAAGTCCACAAGTGTGGGCACTCTGGTAATTATGAAAACTGGTTTCTCCATGTGTCACTCACTGCATGTGCCATTTACATGTCTATATTTAGTATTAATCAATAATTTTTCTAAACATGATTTGTTAAATTACTTTGTTTGCATTTTGGTCAGGTGCCTTTAATTTCTATATTATTTAGTTTTTGTAACCAAGCACAGAGAAAAATGATAGAAATAATTTGGTTCCTGAACAGGTGTTAATTTCTGGATATTTTCTTATTGCCATGACGCCATCACTTGCCTTACACAATATTTTAACACCTGGAGTCTTTGTGACGTGTTTTTGTAGTATCATGGTTGCAGCGCTCTGCTTTCATAATTAAAGAATTCTCAAATTATATTAGCTGGGCATCTCTCTTAAGTCCTCAGTATTCTAGGGTTTTCAAGATTAATCAAAATAAACTATCATCTTTTCTGTCTGTTTGCTTGCTCTTTCTGTGTGCAAGAGTGCGTGCACATTCATATGCATGCATGCTGATACAATATGAGTAAGTGATCTTGGAGCTGTGCATCATAAAGTGTGGATTACAATTTGCAGTGCCTCTGTCAGTCTATAGGACATTGGACTGATTTTGGCATTTTGTTTTTCAAAATTCTCATTGGATTTGCCTAAAAATTAGTCAAAAGCATGCTGGATTGAAGGAATTTTACTCTTAGATATTTGGTACATTTTCAGTAGCTAAACGTAAGAAAATTCAGTCTAATATCCTCTCTCAAGTTCTCATATTCTAAAATGATAGGCTTAACAGCTGGGGTACCTACCATGTAAGGTTGTTTGAGTTTACATCAAACCCTTCAATTATTTGTCAGTTGCATCAAAGAGAAACCCAGTGAGTCAGGATGCTTACTACTGTTGAAATTGTTATTTGTAATTAATTTGGATGTCACATGTACTCTGCTCATGGATTAAATGTAGATTAGAAGGGGTTTCATCTTGCCTTCCAACTTGAGATGGTGCTGAATTGTTGTTTTGGTTTGGCATGATTTTGGTGGAGCATTGTTATGCATGCACTGCCTTTTCACTTGTCTCATATTGGAAAATGTTCTGTCATTATTTGTGGCAGCTTCATTGACATCTTTTTGGTATCAGTCTTCATTTGGTGTTGATGATGTAGGCAACGGAATACAAAAGCAAGGGTTATTTCTGTAGCATCCACTGTTTGATATGGTCTGAAAGGTTTCTGGCTTTCGTTATCTCATCCTTATGATTTTGCTGTTTTTGGACCAGTTTTCTGTAGGGGTATCCCTGCTGATTATTGGTTACATCCTTCATATCATTGTTTCATCTGGTGATTGTAATTTGTAGTTATCAGTAACCATAATGGAACGTGCTGGTGTTGTGCATGTAGACACATTCTAGAGGGGTTTCATGAAAACCTTAAATAAGATGGTTCAGAATCTGCTTTAGTATTATCACATTTAGGAAGATAGTTATCTACTTGTTCTATTTAATTCATCTAATATTTTTTGGGTTGATCAATGAGGATTATCAATTGCCAAATTCATACTAAGTGCTTCATGTCCATATTTTGTGATATTCACTTTTGATTTGCCCCTTGTTCCTCCTCTCCTCTTTTCTGATTCAGCATGTGATTTCATTAATAATGCTTTATGTAGATACAACCATCATGCATAAATATATTGATAAATATTTAGGATGAGGCTTCTTACTGTTTGTTTGGTGAGTCTGGCAGTTGGTGAGGGGCCGAATTTGAAGTTATGAATGCTTATCAGAAGTATTTAATGACACAATCAATATTTTTGGATTCACCTTTGGAGTATTTTTTCACTTGAAATATAATTACCCATGTTTGCTTTTACGTTTAGGTTTTAAACCAAGTCTGACCTGAAGTCAATCAAGTCCTCGATCTTTTGACTTGAGTTCATTTGTTTGACCAAGCCCATTTTTTGGTATTGGGTTGTCTTGTGGGCTCAAGTCCTGAGAGGAGGCTCGACTCACAAGTCAGTAGGTTCTTTAAATCACATGCATTGGCTTGTAAAATGCCAGTTGTGCTTTCTGTCTTATGACGTGATAATTATATTAACTCTTGCTGCAATTAGTTAGGAATTGCCATATTGGCAGCCATGTTTTTTAATTATTCAATTAGGTCTGCAAGATTTTATTTCAATCAGCCCAAACACTTCCATTCGGTGGTAATAGTCCTCGTTGCTCACATTTTTCATCTTGTAACCCCTTTCAGTGCATTAATGTTGCAAGCAAAGGACGGATTATTTTGAGAGAATGACGGAGTCTGGATAGAAGCACCTTGAATGAGGTGGAGTCGAGACATGGAAATTGCGTGATGATTTTGTTGCTTTGAAATAGTAAGAAAAATTCCTTGTCAATTGCAAGACTTTTCTTGTTTTTGTGTCGGATAGCGGAGAGTGACAATGAGGAGGATACCAGTCTTGGTAGTTTTGGACTTGAAAATAGACGCAGCTTCTTCCATGCATAACGTGAAGAAACAATATTTATTTGAATATTCAGAAATATTGCTTGTGTTTCCTCCCGTTTTGGTTTTCTATAGAGCTGAAGAATGTTTCATTTGTTCTGGACGAGATCTGATGGTGTCTCCTCCATGCATTTGTTCTCTGATCGAACTCGATTTCATTCTAAAATCTGAATTGAAAGGTTTACGGTATGTTATGCTTCGTAAGAGAGCAGTAAATTCTATTGGGAGTTAGGTTAGGATAATCAATAGGTAGGGCAACTGAACACGAGGATTTTTCCCCCTCCTTTTCTTTTACTTATTGAACAATTTTAGCCTGAATAGCGGAGAAGCCCAGCAAATTTTGATAACTTGCCTGCCTGGTCTTTTGGCTCGTGACGACCTTCTTCATGGGTTTCTCCGACCTTACAGCCCTAGGTGTCTGGCTTGAGGTGTATATATATATATATATTTATATATATATTTATATATATGAAAAATTTTGTACACCGCTTTCATTATAACAAATTCTATGTGAAATGTATTGCTTCTTTTTATTAGTTTATATGAATCCTATATGGCTTGATGTAATGGGACGAAATGAGATAGCATGACTATCATTTTAAATTTTAGCGTGATGTACATTAATATTTATTCAGCTTTTTTTTTTAAAATTTATGTATAGGCTGTAATGCACGTTTTCTGAATTGGTGTTATAATTTTATAAATACGGTGTCGTAAATTTACAATTAGGAATATTTTTTGGCTTTCTAAATGAATGTCTTAATTTTATAACTATGGTGTTATAATTTTACAACTAAAATATCATCCTAAATTTTGACGTGAAGTGCATTAATATCCGTTCAGCTTTTTTTTTTTTTGAAATTTATGTACATACATGTTTTCTGAATGTGTCATAATTTTATAACTACGGTATCATAAATTTACAATTAGGATATCATTTTTTTTGTTTTGTTAATGGGTGTCTTAATTTTATAAATACGGTGCCCTAATTTTAAAATTAGGATGTCATCTAATTTTTACGTGACGTGTATTAATATCTGTTTAGTTTTTTTTGAAATTTATGTACAAATACGTTTTCTGAATGGATGTCGTAATTTTATAACAATGGTGTTGTAAATTTATAACTGGAGTACCGTAATTTTTTTTAGCTTTCTAAATGGGTGTCGTAATTTTATAAGTATAGTGTATTATAATTTTATAACTGAGGTGTCATAAATTTTTTTTTCTATCAAAATGTACGTGGATCAATCGCAGTCCATGTAAAATTTGTTGCATCCGATATGATGTACAAAATCTTTTCCATATATGTATTTATCCTCGTCGATTCAAGATGGTAGGAGATTTTTGTGGACAACTAGTAGCATTATTTTTCCGTCAAGGCGTAAGTTCTTTTGGTAGGAGATTTTTGTGGACAATTAGTAGCATTATTTTTTCCGTGAAGGCGTAAGTTCTTTGCGAAGGCGCGGGAAGGAGGCCTAGTTCAATAGAATGAGGCGTTCAAGGATGGACCAAGACTAAGATATCGACTGCAAAAGCTGCTAGTTAATCTCATCCAGTTTCGGTCTATGTGATGGAGTCGACGTCGATAGGCGTCAGGGATGCCCATCTCTTTTTTTTTTTTTTGGTACAAGCGGACGATCACACCACTCTAGTGCGAGTCAGCCCAGATAAGTCAGAATGCAAAATTTGATTAAGTACAGAAGGACAGGGGTCACTCTGTGATCAAATCCTATAACCATCATAGTGAGCCACCTCCGTCGCTACCCAATCGGCCGCAGAGTTGGCTTCGCGGTAAACATGACGGATTTGGACTCTATCAGCATCCCGCAAGGTAGCCCATATATCAAGGATCAGGGGGTTGACAGGAGCTTGAGGAAAGTTATCCTTCTGGATCCATCGGATAACAGTAAGAGAATCGCCCTCAATAATCAGATTAAGAGCATGCAGGGAGCTAATAGCATAAAGAATGCCGGCCCAAGCAGCATAAAGTTCAGCAAGAGGAACTGATAGGTCAAGACTACCAAAGCCACCAGCTGCCAACAAATCTCCAGTAGGCCCACGAATAAGGAACACAGAACCAGAAAGCCTGCCGCGAACACTGTCGTCAAAATTAAGTTTGACAAACCCTGGAGGGGGGGGCTCCCAGGAGATGAAGACTATATGCCGGTCCGCTGCCGCAGCAGCAGAGGATCCCCAGTGGCCAGGGCTACCAAACATAGGAGCATTCTGACGAGAAGAGAAATCAACCGATAACAGCCTAGCTTTCCTAACAACCCTGAAGGAAGGAGAAGATTCATCAATAAAGATGAGAAGATTCCGTGATAGCCAGATATGGTAAGCAGTGGCAGCCCATAAGCCAGTCTGGTACTGTCTACCCTGCCGAAGAATATGCAAAAACATAGATCTCAGAAAGCCCGCAGCATCAGCACGGCAATCATAACCCACACTTTGCCAGATTCTCCTAACTCTGGGGCAGTTAAATATAACATGATCGATAGTATCCTCCTCCTGACGGCACAAGGGGCAAATAGACTAAATATGAAGGCCCCTATTAGCAAGGAAGGAGCAAGTTGGAATACAATCCCACAGTAGCTTCCAAACAAAAAGCTGAACCCTGGGATGAATGGGGAGCTTCCATACCCAACCAGCATCCATCGTACGATGTGGAGAAGGTTTATAAATACTCATCAAGTCTCTGGAAGGAGCCCAAGGCAGGGAAGATCTGCGCCATAATCTGGTATCAGTAACATTCCCCCGAATAAGCGGAATAGCAAGGATCCGTCGAGCTAATTCCTGACCAAAGAGTTGAGTAACAATATTCATATGCCAACCAGAGGAATCCTGAGAAATCAAATCCTTGACCCTCATACTGCTTGGAATATCGATGCTGGAGAAAGTAGGCCAAAGAGAGAGAGGAAGGTCAGCAATCCACTTGTCCTGGATAACATCAACCATAGAGCCATCACCTAACAACCACGAGGTGTTGGTCAAAATAGTCGGAGCATGGCAATAAACCTCCTTCCAAAAGGAGGAGTGCCGACGGAGGGGCTGATCATCCAGAGATGGGGTCCAGTCACCATATCGAGCCCGCATAAAGGAGCTCCAGAAGCAGTGTGGGTCAAGTAAAAATCGCGACGCATGGCGAGCAAGCAATACCTCTCTCCGAACAGTCAGAGACTGAATACCCAGGCCACCTTCATGAATAGGCAAACAGACTATATCCCATGCCAAAAGATGAGTCCCATGACCATCCTGCCCGGAAGCCCACAGAAAATCCCGAAAGCACCGCTCTATCCTCCTCAGGCAAATGTACGGAATAGCAGTGTTGGAGAGGAGGTGCAGAGGTAGGGACGTCAGAACCGATCGTATAAGGATAACCCTCGCCATCATAGATAATGAAGTGATGTGCCAACCATCAATGCGATCGTGGATCCGCCGCTCAATATCAGCATAATCTGTGCTGCGGGGCCGTCTTCCGGTGATAGGGATTTCAAGGTACAGAAGGCGATCAGCCTGACTATTCATGCCCAATGT
This sequence comes from Calamus simplicifolius, assembly GCA_900491605.1. Classification (NCBI taxonomy): domain Eukaryota; kingdom Viridiplantae; phylum Streptophyta; class Magnoliopsida; order Arecales; family Arecaceae; genus Calamus; species Calamus simplicifolius. Next base: position 685,835 of record UESW01004496.1, read on the forward strand.
ATAGAGAATGCTTTCCCGAACATGACTTCTGGTCTTAGGGCTAAAGCAAATCATAGACTTGTGAAGATTGACCTTTTGACCAGAAACCTGGCAATAGCTCTGAATAATAGAATCAAAGATGGTCGCATTCCGAACAGTAGCCTGACCCAACAAGATACAATCATCCGCATAGAGAAGATGCGAAACCGAAGGGCCGAGAGGGCCAGCCATGAAGGGGGCGATACGACAATCCTCCTGTGCCTGATGTAACGCACGAGAGAAATCATCAGCAGCCAATATGAACAGAAATGAGGATAATGGGCACCCCTGTCAAAGCCCAACAGTAGAATGGAAGAAATCGGAATGACTTCCATTGATAATCAGGGAGAATGACAGCGACCGGATGCAGGCCATAATCCATTCTATAAAGAGTTTGCCAAAACCAAATTCAAGCAGAGTGCGATGCAAAAAATTCCAACACACCCTATCATAGGCACACTCCATATCTAGCTTAATTGCCATCAGACACTGTCTAGCAGGAGCTTTCTGGAGATCAGACATGAATTCTTGGGCTATAATGACATTATCCGAAATACAACGTCCCCTGATAAAAGCCCCTTGCTCATCAGAGACAAGACGGAGAATCCGTCAGATCGCTTCAATATTAAAATGTTTATGAAGAAATCACGTATTTTGGTGGGTTTGCGATATGTGAATATCAATTTAGCAGAAAACCATCTCTATCATATCATGCCACAAGAAAGAGATGTCTAAATCATATAAAATTTTATTTATAAGACAGTAATTGTAGGGCTTCTCTTTACATTTTTTTTTTCTTGTATCATGGATGATAGCACCTTGAAACCATGCATGTTGGCTTGTTTTAATATTAGTTTAGCGTTGCTCTTAAATGGCATCATGATTTTGCAAATGAGCTTTTGCAATGGATGTTTGCTCCTTCATGAAAACCGCTCAGGCGTAGATCTTTTGCATCCAGCTAATCTTTTATATTTCTGTCAGGTAATAAGAAAGTAATAAAGCTGCATCACCCATTTCTAGATCTTTTATCATTATCATTGTTGCAATAGAATTTCGTTCTTCAGTTTGAAAATGATGCACGTCAAAATCTGGATAGCGCTTTTTTGTTTGAGTAGACCTGTAAGATAGTCCTTATGCAGGAATTACACATGGTGGTCCCTGCGAAAGATCGTCCAATGCCTAAATCGGTGGATATTCTCAGCAAACAAATAAGAGAAAGAAAGTTGTTGCAAAAGGATGCCCCAAAGAGTTTTTGGAGAGCAATGGCCTCTGCTTAGACTTGTGAGGGCTTAACATTGCCTTAGAAAATATACCTAGGTCTCAGGAAGTAGGATTTATGCGCCGCCGAGATGGTAAGTTGTTACCTGATTTTTCAGACATGTTTAGGAAGTTGGAAGTCAATATAATTGAAATTCTATCGGTTATAGGGATTGACGATTGAAGAGGCTGATGGGCGCCCTATCAGGGATTTGAAATCTCGTTGATCATGGATGGAGTATTGTATTGGTTCAATTTTTTGTTTGGAAAGCTTACTCCGAGATCTTAGTGATTAGAGTGGTTTATCCTTCAAAATATCTGGCGTGATATGAGGCAGCGATGATGCTCAAGTTGAGAGGAGGATTCTCGGCCCTGCCGAGTTTGGAGATGGCAAGCGGTGCAGGTCATTTTCTAATTGTGGCGGTTGACAGGTTAGAGCCCAAAAGTGAGCTTTTAGTCATCGCCACGTCCGCTAGCTGATGTGGTGATGAATTTACCTCAAATCATATGCTCTGCACTTCCTAGTCCGAAGCGTAGGTTCGAACATAAGGAGTAGAGTCCAAGATGGCCCAATTCCAATGGTGGGGTTTGAACATGTAGAGGCATGTCATGATGGTCTCATAACTGCCAAGTCATCATTCCAACATTTCTTCTTGCTGGATGAGGAGAGACCTTTCGTTGATAACCGGTGGAATGACATATGGCAGATCCGAAGCTTGTTGCGCTTGAATCGAAGGTCCGTGACGCTTAAGGATTTTCGCCGGTGATATCTCGCCCTTTGTTGAGGCAGTTTAAAAGGACGTAGGTGGCGATTATGCTTTCTTTTGCCTTTTTTCTCTAAGATCAATCACCTCTAGCTAGAGAATCGTATGGCCAGTGCCTTTTCTGCTCATCCCAGAGGTATGGAGCACTCGATCGATTTTGCTTCAATGATAACCCTGACGGACTTGAAGAGAATTCGTCGTGATTATTGGATCCCTGGAGATATCAAGCTGAGAGTGCCTGGTTCGGAGCAGAAGGTTTTCGATTGACTGGAGTCGGGGACCTTCTTCTATGAGGAGTGCTTTTGGGAGGGCCTTCGTTTTCCTCTCCATTCCATGGTAAAAGGTATAATGAAGTTTTATGTTATTTGTCCGATGATGGTGGCGCCAAACAGTTGGCACTACATCATAGGGTTTATCTCCATGTGCTCGTTGGTGGGGGTGACAGCGATGGTTCCCTTGTTCCGAGCTGTTATAGTCTTGTTTTCCCTAAGAACGCAGTCTGGCCTTATATTGGGCCGCGAAGGTCTTTCAAGAGGGTATTGGGAATTTCGTCCTCTATAAAAGAATGGAAGTCTCGGTTATTTTTCGCTGAATGGGATGCCGAATATGACTTTCCTTGACTGTGGATACCTTTTCCCATGGATCCGAACGAGCGTCCAATGCTGTCGAAGTAAGAGAAAGAAGACTTCGACATCCTCTACAATAGCAAGGTGCTCTCGATCAGCATTCTTCTAGCCGAGGATGCCCTATATAATGCCAGGCTCAGCAGTATCGATCCTCAAGGTAAACTTTGCCTCCATGCTCTGTTTGGCAAGTTACGCGAGTTTACTTTTGGATGAACTGTATTTGTTGTCCTTGTAGCATAGAGGTCGAAGTTTGGAACTTGGGTGAGATAGGAGCTAGGGGAAAGCACTAGGAAGCACGATTCCAAGAAGGGACCTAAGCCCGAGAAGAGGCCTCATTCATTCGCATCAAGCCCGAAGAAGATGAAGAAGGTCAAATTCAGTCAGCAGTCTCCTTCAGCTACAAGAAGGGAGGAGGACAGGGCGGTTCCACGGGAAAAGGAGCCGATAGTCAAAAAGGTTCAGAGGGAAGAGGCGGAGAGGGCCCCAAGGCCAAGGGTGACGGAGCTTCCTTCCCAAGGAACCAGAGGCCAGGGGGAACCTTTGATCAGAGAATATCTTTCTTAGGAGATGAGGGAAACCGAGGAAGTGGCCGAAGATCGGGAAGAGATTCTGGCTGAAGAGCCCCTTCCCGAAGGACCGAGGGGGGCTGAATAGGCTACTGAGGATTAGGGAAGAGCCTACAGTCGAGGGAGCTGATCAAGCTGAGGCTCCTTGTCCGACTCATCCTGATGCCGAGGAAGAGTCCTTGGTGGATTAATTTTGCTCTGCCATTGAGCGGGAAGAAGGTCCTTCTAGAATAAGACCCGAGGGAGAAGACCTCATCTCCATTGGGTTTGGTGGCTTGGCTATTCCAAGGGACATGGAGCTTCTACTTAGTCTTAGCAACTCCGAACTTGCGAAGACCATGAATGTCTATGCCTCTCGGGTAAGCAAGAGCAAAATTGTTCCCTCTTTTTTCATAACTTGTTCAATTGTTCTTGAATTCATTTGCCATGCTTTGCTGCAGAATGTCATTTTTTTGAGGGCAATATGTAATCGCCTGAGTGTGGTGTCGAGAGCCTATGCCCGAGTTTCAAAGGAAAACACCGAGCTTCAGCGGAAGGATAGATCGGTTGAGAATGTTCGATCGGAAGTATCAACACTTCAGGCTAAGGTTGTCGAACTTAGAGAGGCTTTAGAGTTGGCCAATGAGACTACGTTGGACTTGTTGAAGTTCCAAGTCGAGGCTATAAGAAAAATAGCTTAGCTAAATAACCAACTCACCGAAGAAAGTAGCAAGTCCAAACATCATCAGGAGCAAGTCGTCCATCTTATGGCTGACCTTGCTCCGACCCAACAAAAGGTCGAAGAAAATCGGGCAAAGTTTGAGCACGCTTGGGGGAGGATACATCGGTATAAAAAGGATAGAAAAAGGACTCAGGAGTGGGCTGAAAAGGCAAAGGCAAAAATTACTCGGCAAGCTGAAGAGGTACGAGCTTGGCAAATTTCTTTGTGCTAATTGCTTTTCATTTCCCCTTTAATGCGATTGGTTCTGCTGGCCTTGTTTTTTAGTTGAAAAAGATCAAGATTGACGCGGTGGATAAAATAAAAATTTTGACTGGGGAGCTGGCCTCGAGTCACCAAAAGTGCTCCGAGCTTCAGAGCCAGATGATCGAAGCTAATAACCAAGCCGCTTTGGTAGTCAAAAGATATAAAAGCTTGACCCAGTTCGCTAAAGAGCAAGTCTCGTTTTCCAAGTATCCCTACAAGATCGGGGCGAAAGAAGTGCAGCTGAGAGTATCCCGGGAGTGCCCGGATCTAGATATCTCTTTTTTAGAAATTGAAAACTATTGTCCTTCGCCGGTGGCTAAATCCTCGGTAGCAGCTCATTCGTTTGCTAAAGCTGATGATGAAGGTGCCTCGGACATTGATTTTGAAGTAGCTTCGGACGGGAATCCAGTCGAGGCATCATCGGTGGTTGTTCAAGAAGTTGAGATTCCCCAGCTTGTTGTCGAGGAGACCGAAGTTTCATAATCGACCGTCAGCGAGATTGAGGTTTTATCAGCTACCGAAAAAGCGAGTCAGATGAGCCAGCCTACTTTAGCTACGCACCTTTCAGCAACTGACCCCGAAGAGGATGAAGCTAGGCCTTAGAATTTTTCCTTTTTTCTTTTCCTTCTTGTAATAGAGAAGACCCTTTCATGTCTTGAGCATCTGTAGCTTTTTCGTAACATGAATTTTCAGCAATGAAATTCCGCTTTCTTTCAACCGCTTCATGTTTTTTATAGTATGAGTATTGCGGGCTTGACTATTCTCTCGGTACACTTCATAATTCGGCAAGTTAAAATACTTAAGCATATTGAAGATAGCCTAGGAAAGCAAACATTGAAGGTGGTTCGGCTCTGCCGAATTATGGGGGTAGCTTGATCTAGCCAAGGTTCGGAAGGCTCCGCTCGACCTTGTTGAGACACGAAGGTAGCTCAGCTCTGTCGAGACTTGTTGATAGCTTGATTTTATCGAGGTAATGAGGTTGTTCGGCCCTGTCGAGACTAGATGGTGATTCAGATCTACCGAGGTTTGATATTGGTTCGACCTTGTCGAGACTTCGATTTGGCAGTTAATGGACTCTATTCCCGAGGTGGGTTCGCCGTCCACATACATTGATTGGTCTATTGGATGATTTCCTTCTCCATATCATGTGCCCTCTATGGTCAGCCTCCTACTTTTATTCGTACTTTGAAAATTGAAACCGATTGGTTGCCTTTAACCTGCGAGGTCTGAGTTCGAGGGAGAGTAACATTTCCACCACGGTGTTCCTTTACTCAATCTTGCAGCGCGAGGACAAACTCCTCGTATACCCATCAAGAACGACTGAATGGAAGACGCATGGCCGATTCAAGGATTGAAAAGGGCTCATCTCGTCAGGCGAGGAGAAACTTTTCAAATTGCGCTCGAAGACTCTTGGATGGGCAGCATGTGGCCGAATCGAAAATCGGAACACAGTGGTCAACGAACTTTGGTTTCCCGGCTCTCCCTTGATTAATGGTCTCTGTCCCCCTACTTGATGGCTATAAAAGGGGAAAGGACGAGTATTCTTTGCAACCACATGAAGGATTATATTTGATAGAAAGAGAGAGAGTCTGAGAGAGCTTTGCTTATGTCGACATCAGAGGCAAAGGAGTTGGCCTTCCTCTTTAGGATTTGACTTAGGCTTGAGGGCTCGGATGAAGAAGCTACTGAAAAGAAAGCTACCTTGGGAGCATTGAAGAGCAACTTTGCTGGACCTTATAGAGCCATGGGTAAGGCACCATTAGAGCCAGCTCCGAATTTCCTTTTTAGCATACACGTATGAAGAAGAGAAAGGGAGGGGATCAGGCCATCAATAACTGATGGCTGTTGTTGCCGCTCCATCAGAGGAGATGCACGAAGGTCTATCAGGCATCTTCCCAATAAAAGATGGGAAGCCCAAAATAGAAGTAACACCACCTTAGATTCTAGGCCTGAAGGCTTTGCCATCCCATAGAGTTCGAGGGCAATCTTTGTGATCTTCTGAAGTTGGAACATTGCTATCTTTTTAAAGATGTTGCAGTAGCTGCGAGTAGTCTTTCGTAGAAGATTTTTTTTTTATATTTCCTATGTCATAGCGTACTTGTAAGCCTTTGTATTGAAAATTTTCAATGAATAAAGATTTTCTTTTCTTAATTGCTCATTTTTCGTGTGCTGAACGTTTTTGTTTTAGCTAATTAGGCTTCACGAAAGGAAGCCGTAGCTTTGCAAGTTTTATCGAGGTATGACTCGGTCTTGACAAGCTATGCCAAACTACTCGATTCAACAGGGGCATAAGTAACGCTCGTCCATGCCGAGGCACAAAAGGTTTCGATTAGCCATATTGAGGCTTGAAAGAATAGGTACTTGGCCTTGCCAAGCATGCCAAGTTATAAAGGATTTTTTCCTTGGTCCTGCCAAGGTACTCCGATTGGCCTTGCCGAGATTCGGAGTATGCTTGGTCGTACCGAGGTACGGAGAATTTAATCTTGGTCCTGCCAAGGACTTCGACCAGCCTTGCTTGGTTCGAAGTATGCTCAGCTGTACCGAAGTACAAAGAATTTTTCCTTGGTCTTGCCAAGGACTTCGACCGGCCTTGCCGAGGTTTGGAGTATGCTCGGCCATGCTGAGGTATGAAGAATTTTACCTTGGTACTACTAAGGACTCCGACCGGCCTTGCTAAGGTTCGGAGTATGCTCGATCGTGCTGAGGTACGAAGAATTTTACCTTGGTCCTACCAAGGACTCCGACCAGCCTTGCCGAGGTTCGGAGTATGCTCGATCGTGCCGAGGTACGAAGAATTTTACCTTGGTCCTACCAAGGACTCCAACCAGCCTTGCCGATGTTTGGAGTATGCTCGGCCATGCCAAGGCATGAAGAATTTTGCCTTAATCCTATCAAGGACTCCGACTAGCCTTCCTGAGATTCGAAGTATGCTCGGCTGTGCCGAGGTATGAAAAATTTTACCTTGGTCCTGCTAAAGACTCCAACCGGCCTTGCCAAGGTTCGAAGTTTGTAGACTCATGGGTCAATAATTGGGCGAGACCTAACTTTCATCAATAACTTAGGGAAGATGATTATTAGAAAAGAGACACTTGAATTGAAAAGTGAAGTTTTATTACACTCAAAGAAAAGCAAAGTGGCTCGGTTTAGATATACTTCATTGATAATACACTCAAAGATTGTCCAAGTTTCATATCTAAGGGATGGCTCTTCCATCGAGGTCTTGAAGTTTGTATGTGCCTGGTCTGATGATCTCTACAACTTGATAGGAGCCCTCCCAGTTTGGGACCAGCTTTCCTTGCTCCGTCAGCTTAGAAACTGATGCTTTGCAGAGTGCAAGGTCACAAAGAAGGAATAACTTTCCTCTGACTCAGGAGGAGTGGTAGCGGGCTACATGCTGCTGGTATGCGACCATTCTGACTCAGGCCTTCTCTTGGACTTCTTCAATCAAGTCTAGGTTGGCTCAAAGCTGCTCATCATTTGACTCCTCCAAGAAGCCTTCAACCCTCGGCGAAGGTAGGCCTATTTCGATTAGGACGACGACTTCGGTGCCAAAGGCCATCCTGAATGGAGTCTCGCCGGTGGGGATCCTCTACATCATCCGATAAGCCCAGAGGATGTGATGAAACTCATCCGCCCATCTACCTCATGTCCTATTGAGCTGAGCCTTGATTCCTTGTAATAGGGTTCGGTTGGTTACTTCTGCCTCACCATTAGTTTGTGGGTGCCCGACCGATGTGAGTCGATAGTTGATGCCATAATCTTCGCAGAACTCCCAAAACCTTGGGTTATCGAACTGTCTACCGTTGTTAGTGATGATACTATGTGGAAGACTGAATCGGCAGATGATCGACCTCCAAATGAAGTCTTTGGTTCGGGTCTCGGTTATCTGGGCAACCACCTCGGCTTCGACCCATTTGGTGAAGTAGTCGATAGCCACGAATAGAAACTTTCTTTGACCGATGGCAGGAGGAAAGGGGCCAAGGATATTTATGCCTAATTTGGCGAAGGGCAAGGTAGAAGAGATTGGCGTCAGATGCGCAAAAGGGAGCCTTTGAATGTTGGAGTGTCGTTGGCACGAGTCGTAAGCTCGAACAAGATTGTTGGAGTCTTTCTGGATAGTCGGCCTATAATACCCTTAACGTAGGATTTTGTGGCACAAGGTTCGGCCACCCAAATGATTATCGCAGATGCCTTCGTGGACCTTCCGCAAAGCATAATGGGCCTCTGATGGTCGGAGGTACGGGAGCAGTGGCATCAAGAAGGAGCGTTTGTACAACTGTCCATTGTGCAAGACATAATGTGATGTCTGTATCTTCAATTTTTTGGCCTCCTTTCTATCCGTCAGAAGGGATCCATCTCCGAGGTAAGTGAGGATTGGGTCAATCCAAGATGGTTCGGCCTCGACTTGCATCACTTGGTCGACATCTACTGTACTAGACTTCTCAAGGACCTCTAGATGGAACTTTTGCTCTAGGTCCATGGAGTCGATAGTGGCTAGTCGGAAAAGAAGGCGGCACGAGCATTCTTGGTTCTTAGAACTTGAATAATCTCGAGTTCAAAGAAGTTAGATGATAAGTTATGCACCTTCTGTAGATAGCGAATCATGTTTGGCTCCCGAGCTTTGAATTCCCCTTGCACATGGCTGATAATCAACTAGGAGTCGGTGTAGACATTCAATTTTTGACTTTCAGGTCACGAGCGATTCGAAGTTCGGCAAGCAAAGCTTTATATTCGACCTCATTATTGAAGATCGGAAAGGAGAAGCAGATGCCATACTCAAACATAGCTTCTTCTAGGCTGGTGAGAACTAGACCCGCACAAGAACCATTTGAGTTGGAAGATCCATTTACATGGAGCAGCCATTGTGCTTCAGTCTTCTCTTGCCTCAGGTGTTAACCCATCCTCCGGGATTGTGCACTCACAAAGGAAGTCTACCAGAACTTGAGCCTTGATCGCTAGACGAGGTTCGTAACGGATGTCATGCTCACTCAGCTTTATGGCCCACTTTGCCATCCTCTCGAACACTTCAGGGTGGTGGAGGATTGTCTTAATTGGCTGGTTGGTTTGAGCTACGACGTGCGCTTGGAAGTAAGGATGCAACTTTTGTGCAGATGTTACTAATGCCAGCACCATCTTTTCAATTCGAATGTACCAGGTCTCGGCGTTCCGAAGCAGTTTGCTGACGTAATAAATTGGCTTTTGAATTTTGTTCTCCTCTCGGACCAGTATGGAGCCAACTGCATTCTCTAAAATGGCCATATACAAATATAAGATCTACCCGAGCTTCGGACTGCTAAGTAGTGGCGATGAGCCGAGGTACTTCTTGAGGTCTTCAAAAGATTTATGGCAATCCAGTGTCCATTGAAAATTTTTAGCTGAGTGAAGTGCCTTAAAGAAGGGGAGGCACTTTTCGATGGACCGAACAACGAAGCGATTGAGAGCCGCTATTCTTTCTGTGAAGCGTTGCACCTCTTTGATCGACCTCTGGGGCGCCATCTCCTGCAGAGCTTGAATCTTCTGGGGGTTGCCTTAATGCCTCGCTGAGAGACCACAAAACCCAGGAACTTCTCGGAGTTAACTCCGAAGGTGCACTTGGTCGGGTTGAGCTTCATCTGATACTTCCTAAGGGTGGTGAAGCTTTCTGTGAAATCATTAATGTGCTGGGATGCTTTTTTTCTTTTCACCAACATGTCGTCAACATAGACCTTCATATTTTGTCCTATTTTCTCTTTGAAGACCTTGTTAACCAGCCCCTGATAGGTCACTCTGGCATTCTTCAAACCCTAAAGGCATGACTCGGTAACAGTAGATACCCCTATCAATGATAAAGGCTGTCTTTTCTTCGTCCTCGGGCACCATTCGAATTTGGTTATAGCCTGAATAGGCATCAATAAAAGTCAGCATCTGATGGCCCAAGGTAGAATCCACCAACTGATCGATCCTTGGCAGGGAAAAACTTTCATTTGGGCAAGCCTTGTTAAGGTCTGTGAAGTCGATGCAAATCCTCCACTTGCTGTTGGCATTCTTGATCATAATGACGTTCGCCAGTCAGTCGGGGTAGTTCACCTTCCGAATGAAATTTGCCTTGAAGAGTTTGTCTACTTCTTCTTCAATGGCTTTCTAACGCTTTGGGGTGAAGCTCCTCTTCTTCTGCTTGATGGGCCAGAATGCCTCGTCCATGTTAAGATGGTAGACAAAAACATCCAGACTAATTCCTGGCATATCCGAGGCAGACCAGATGAACACATTGGCATTCCTTCGAAGGAAGTCTATTAAGTCCTGCCGGAACTTCCCTTCTAGTTGGGACCCAACCTTTATAGTTCGATCAAGCTGAGCTTCGTCAAGTGGCACTTCCTCTAGCTCTTCAATAGGTTCTCCTCTTTGTTCGACAAAGTCCTTTTGAGCATCAAGCCCGTCAACCTCAGGCTTTCGAGACTAAAAGACGGCGATGAAGCAATATTGAGCAGCAGCTTGACTCCCTTGGACGGTCTCTACTCTCCATTCTAAAGGAAACTTCATAGCGAGGTGAGGTATTGATATCACAGCCCTAAGGGACATCTGTCCGGGCTTGTCAAGGATGGCATTGTATGGTGACCAAGGCTTTGTTACCAGAAAGTCCATGTAGATGGTTGTAGTACAGGGCCATGTGCCTGCCCGAACCGCTAGAGTGACTATCCCTTCTGGTATGCTTGTGTCGCTAGTGAACCCCATCAGGGTGGAGCCACGGCTCGGAGGTCTTCCAGTTTCAAGTTCATTTTTACAAAGGCATCAAAGTACAAAACGTTAATTGAGCTTCCACTATCAATTAAAACCTGGTGTACATCATAATTATTCATATTCAGGGATATAACAAGAGCATTATCGTAGAGATACTGTATCCCTTGAAGGTCTTTATCCGTGAACGCAAGTCCTTCAGATCGAATCCTTTTAGGCGGGTTTTCTTCTTCATTTGGTCGGCCCTAGGAGGAGCCGACTATGGCAATCATATTAATGTTGCCAGTGGCAGGTGGGTTCAGTGGTGATTATTGTCAAAGCTCAGGCTGGCATTCTGCCTTGTTGTCTGCCTCTAGGGCTCTTTTGAATCGCTTCAGTCTTCCTTAGCATATGAGCTGCTCGATTTCATCTCGGAGTTGCTAGCATTCTTCGGTGTCATGACCGTAGTCATGGTGATATCGACAGTACTTTGTCATATCCCTCCGAGCCATATTGCCTCGGAGGGGCCTTGGTCAGAGGAGTTGGCATTTGATTTCCATCAGAATCCGTGCCCGGGGTGCGATGAGTGGAGTAAATTGATTGAACCTTTGCATCGGGCTTCTGGTGCGCTATCTCGTTGGAGGTGGAGCCCTTTGTCGGCGAGGCAGGCTTATAGGGTGAGCCGATTGGTTCTTGTCCAAGCTTTTTTTCTTCTTGCTCTTAGATTGTTCAGCTTGGATCGACCTTCTGGATTCTTCGACTCTGGCATATTTGTCTGCTAGGGCATTATGTCGAAGAGGTTCTTGAGGTAGTTGACCTTCATAGCTAGATAAAAGTCCCCATTCTTTGATACTCTGCTCGCTAAGATGGACATAGCAACTTTATGGTTGAGGTGGTTGACTTTTAGCATGGCCACATTGAAACAACCAAGAAAACTCCTCAAGGACTCCCCCTCTCGCTGCTTGACTTCGAAGAGGGAGTCGGATCTACATTGGTGGCGTCGGCTGCTGACGAACTGGCTGATGAATAGGTGACCCAGCTCGTTGAAAATGTTGATGGAGTTCAGCTTCAGAGTACCGAACTATATTTTTGCAGGCCCTTAGAAAGTAGAGGGGAAAGCCCGATACAGGATCGCATCTGATGCCCTATGGAACATCATGATGGATCGAAAGCTACTCAGGTGGTCATTGGGGTCGGGGTCCCGTTGTAAGGCTCGATGATAAGGAGTTTAATGTTAGGTGGGACCACCTCCTTCATGATCTTTTCAGTGAAGGGTAGGCCCTGCTCTACCCATGGCTATGGATGGAACACGTACTTGACGATGTCTATCTCTTGACGCATCTTTTGGAATTGCCGCTCCACCACCGCATTTTGATCAGTCGAGAGGTTGGGAGACCGTGGCTATGGCGTCAAATCATGGCAAGAAGCGACTGGTGATAGAGAGCGAGCCTGGCAAGGCCGAGGCAAACTTGTGTCTTCAGCTCTGTGGAACTGGTTCTACCTTCTCTACACGGATGGGTTGTTGTGGGAGGAGGCTCATGGCCTCAGGTGGGTTAGATGAAGGAACTGTTGTTGCAGTTCCACCAAAAAATTGCTGAGAAGGTATAGCCTGGGGAAGGACTCCGTGGAGCACTCCGTGGAGGAGCATTAGGTTGTGACAGCTATTGTGAGGATGCCATGTAGGGTGTGAGATCGAGCCTTTGAGAGGTGGGCTGATCCGAAGCATCAGTAGTTGCTCTCTTGCGATTGGCCATTGAGGGTGAGTCCTTGTTTGAACCTTTTCTCTTTAGTTTGAAGTTTAATGGGACTTGAGACCCTTTCTCTAGCGCTAATCTGTTGCTATAAAATTTCATTCTTCAGCTCGAGAAAGGTATACATTGGGATCCGGATAGTGCTCTCCCATCCGGATGGACCTGCAAGATAGTCCTCACATAGGAATCACAGAGGATGGTCCTTGCAGAAGACTCTCCGTCGCCTAAGTCAGTGGATATTCTTAGCAAATAAATAAGAGAGAGAAGATTGTTGCAAAAGGATGCCCTAGAGAGTTTCTATAGAGCAATGGCCTCTGCTTAGACTTGTGAGGGCTTAAAATTGCTTTAGAAAATGTACCTGTGAGGTCTCGGAATGTAGTATTTATGCGCCGCCGAGATGGTAAGTTGTTACCTTATTTTTTGGGCATGTTTTAAGAAGTTGAAAGCCGATACGATTGAAATTCCGTTGGTTATAGGGATTGACGATTGAAGAGGTTGATGGGCGCCCTATCGGGGATTTGAAATCCCATTGATCATGGACGAAGTGTTGTATTTGGTTCTATTTCTGTTTTGGACAGCTTACTCCGAGATCTTAGTGATCAAAGTGGTTTATCCTTCGGAATATCCAGCGTGGTATGAGGCAGCGATGATGCTCAAGTTGAAAGAAGGACAAGTTGAAAGAAGGATCCTCGATTCTACCGAGGTTTGAAGATGGCTCGGTCCTGCCAAGATTTAGGGATAGTCCGGCCATGCCGAGGTTTGAAGATAACCCAACCTTACCGAGGTTCGGAGATAGCTTGGCCCTGCCAAGGTTCGAAGATGACAAACAGTGTAGCTTGTCCTTTTCTGAATGTGGCGATTGACAGGTTAGAGCCCAAAAGTGAGCTTTTACTCACCGCCATATCCGCTAACTGATGTGGTGACAAATTTACCTCGCATTAATCATCATCATCATCAGTATCTTTTCTATTTGTGGGTGGAAGGTCAAAGGTGTTGCAAACAAACAACGAAGGATGGACAAGGCCATATTCCAAGATGCATGGATGAAGAGAATTTCCTATACTAATTTCCAAGTTGCCAAGGAAGGCATAGCACCATACTCATCAAAGGTGTTTGCCAAGGTCGAAGCCACACAAAGGTGGGTTGGAGATGTTGAGGGAAGCACTCACTAGCCTCCCATATATTCTAAGAACATCAGCTCTCCTTTAGGAACTATGTTATAAATTTCTATTAACATTTTATTGGGGTAAGGTAAATATCATGATCATGAACAATTCAACTGATAATTTTGTAAGAGAAATATCTATACTACAAGCAGTCTTGCATGCAAAACAGATAATGGCTAAGAGTGCCGGGCCCTACAGTACATACGCTAAGAGACCGAAGATGCCACTTCTAAAACATTTCCTGATGTCCAAATAGAGCGACAACGTCATGACTACAGCAGCATCGATCACCATACTCAAAGAACAATGGCTGAGCAAAAGCACCTCCTTCCAGTAGCCCTCAGACCAGAATTAGTCCAGCCAGCATGTTCCTTGTAACTTTCAATCTGCCATTGCATGCAACAAGGATGAAGAATTATCTGATGCGCTCAAGACGCAATGCTCTAAATATGAAAATATGAAGCATTAATGACCAGCAGAAACCACAAACATACAGTGTCCAAGATATTATCTCCATCTTTAATCCCACCAATCACAAATAAAGAACTACCAAGAACAGCTGTAGCAGCATATCCTCTAATGGAATTCATCGGCTCAGCCATCACCCAGGAGCACATACGGGGATCATAGGTTTCTACACTAGAGACCATCGCTTCACCATCATATCCCCCTATTGCATAACTACAAAAAAAAAGTTGGCTAGTCTTACAAACAATGTTCAAAGGAATATAATTCAAAGCTTTCATTTTATATTTAGTGAAATACTTACAGCTTCTCATTGAACACTGCCACTGTGTGGCAGCCTCTCCTGATGCTCATGCTAGGGATCTTTGTCCAGAATGCTTCACGGGGGTCAAATCTTTCAGCTGATCTGGGAAGAGAGTTACCAATCATTACTTTTGTACTTAGAAATCACATAAACAGTTTCATCCACATGAACAAAGAATAATAAGGTATATGGAATTAATTAAATATGATTCTTATAATTGCTGGCACAGGCAACGGATAACCTAGAAGCAGCAGGAGGCAAGAACAAGAGGCATAATAAGTTTCAAAAACACTCCAGGTTTCCGCACTTCAATGACTGGTGCAACAACAAAGTTGGCATTATACATTGGTTATGGCCTTAATCTTCATTTTCAAAAAATCAATTTCAACATTTTGATTAATCAAACAACTGAGGACAGATAGATAGGACAAGGATTGATGGCTAGAATTTAGTGAGAGAGAGAGAGAGAGAGAGAGAGAGAGAGTGCATAAACATGATCTAAGAAAGATTAATTGCAATTAAAGGCAACTGAATTAGAAAAATTAACTCTGCTTTAATTACTTCATAATAATAACCACTTTCAAAGATGCCATTTTCCTATGACAGTGTGTTAACCACTGATGAGACATGATGCAGGAAAGAGTTTCATAATTATGATACCATGAAAGGATTTGAGCAAAGAAAGGAAAAAGAAAAGTGGTGAGGATCTTACTTCAAGTATTCTTTTCCATCATACCCACCAACGGCATAAAGCACACCATTAAGTTCTGCTGCAGCAGGAGCAAACCGCTGAAATGACACAATAATGTAACGCCACTGAGAAATAAATAAATTTTCTGTAAAAGAGAGATTGAATATAAAAATGATGGCTGTAATTAGGAATGATAATATGCTGGCTCTTACTACTGCAAGTGCATCATAATCTTATCAGGTAACCAATGCTATTTGACCCAAAGAAAATGGATTGAGGATTCAAAATTTCAATTGCTGCATATCCTTTGTTAGTGTTATATATAGAGTCCCAATATATTGGGTCTAATCTAAATAACTATCAAAAGCAAGGAATAAAATTAATGTGTTCCCATGCATAAAGAGTTTGGCACTTACATGTGCCTGTGATCAAGTGACATAAAGGATGAGCATAATACAAAAGAAATTACAAACATGACGTACCATTTGAAGCATTGATTGGTCATTGATCCACTTTCCCAGAGCTGGATCAAACATCTCAACATCAGAGAAAATCTCAGTTCCATCTCCTCCACCGATAGCATATATTTTGGCATTTAAAGTAGCTCCACCTAGACTTCCTTTCGCACGAGCCAAGCTGGGGCACAAGGTCCACCCATCGAGTCTTGGGTTGTAGCATTCAACTTCAAACAAGTGGAAGTCATCTAATTGTGATGATGATCATGATGCATACAGAAATAAACTGAATTCATGAAATAACTACCTGTGTTATACCACAGACGTCCATCACCACCACCAAAGACATATATGCTGCCATCTAATGCAACGGCAGAGGCATATGAACGAGCAGAACTCATTGGTTTAAGGGGTGTTAATAAGTCCAGCGATGGTGAAAAAGAATCTAAGGTTGCTAACCAGGAAAAGCCATCAAAACCTCCAATTAGATATATTACATCCTCTGAACCCAACCATTGCTCAACAAATTTGTTTAGAGAGTCATCAAGAGAGGTGGAAGGATCAATCTTAGATTCTAGCTCTTTTAGATGGTCCTTCAGTATTTTCAATTTTCTTCCTGACTCCTTCACTAGATCTCTTAACCGGTGCATTTCTCTATCTGATTCAACCTGAATAAAAGAGTCAAATTTGGAACAAAATACAAAGTTTTGAGTGACCTCAGTAAAGCAAATATAATTGTATCTATAGATAGTTACATGTTTGCTTAGCTACTCATGCAGTATGCTTTATATATAATAATCAGGAAGAAAATGCAAACTGCATAGATATGCAAAATGGAAGCATAAAATTTTTGACACTCAAAAGAAAACATATTGCTAACAAGTTCTACAAGCAGTCCCCTCACTACAGGGCTGTTTGGTTCCTTGCACCTAGGCTTTAGATGCTGCATCCTAGTTGCAAGCAAATAGATGCACGTGTTCAGTTGCCTGCAACTGGGCCAGATGCAAACAACTGAGATGCACTTTAAACCCCTTTTACTTTAAAGACGAAGACAAAAAAGAACGCGTCTCCAAGTGCAAGCTCCAGATGCAGCCTTAAAAGGCAACCATCACCTCCCATTCTCTCCAATGAACATGAGATAATAATATTATTATCATTACAATAGCAAATATTATTAATATTATCATCATTCTTGTCATCATAGTTTTTAATATAATAAACAATAATCAATATCGTAGTTGGGAAAAGGTAGATGAGTTGAGTAGTTGAGAAACAATAATCAATATCATAATATCCTATAGTATTATATAATATGAAATAATTATAAAACAAAGATTTATACAGTAACAACAACCTAGCCTTGATCCCAATCAGCTATATAAATCCTTTTTCTCCACTGCTCGACTTTGAGTTATATTTTTGTTGTAAGATTTAAAGATTCTAAATATTTATTTATCACATCCTTCTATGTAATTTTTGGTCTATCTTACCTTTTTTTTTTTCTTCAATATTTATCAAATTACTCTTTTGTATAGGTCCTTCTTTGGGTCCACATTGCATATGTCCAAATCATCTAAGTTATCTTTTCCTCAATTTATCCCCAATTGGTACTACCTTTCCTTTTATGAGTAATTTCATATTTTATTCCATCTTTTCTTACATTTTCATACATCCATTTCAGCATTCTCATTTCAGCTACATTCATCTTGTATACATATAATTTTTTAACTACCCAACATTTTATACCATAAAGCATGAGTAGTCTTATAGTTGCCCTATAATTTTTTTTTTCAACTTGGTAAGTACTTTATGATCAATCAATCACATAATATTTCAATTACATTTTTCTTTTTCATCCAACCTCCTTTAATCCTATGAACAACATTATCCTAAATTTCTTCTTTCTTACGAATAATTGATCCTAAATACCAAAAAAGATCACTTCAAGAACTTTATGATCCTTAATTTTTACTCTATTTTTATTTTTCTAATTATACTAAAATTACATTTTATGTATGCTATTTTTGTCCTACTTAATCTAAAACTTTTAGATTCTGATACATTTCTCCATAATTCTAACTTATGATTTATCCCAACCTAAGTTTTATCCACTAGTATTATATCATTTGTAGATAATATGCACCATAGAATATTATCCTGAATATATCCAGTAAGTTCATCTATAACTGAAGTAAAAAGATAGGAATTAAGAACCAATCCCTGATATAAATCTACTATAACAGAAAATTTACTAGTATTATCACCAATAGTTCTTACATTAGTAACAGCTCTATTATACATATCTTTTATTATATTAATATATCGGATACTTCTTTATTTTCTAATATCAATTATAAGATTTTTCTAGCAACTTTACCATATGCTTTATCTAAATCAATAAAAACAATATGAAGATTTTACCTTTTTTTTTTCTCTATATAGCTTCATTAACCTCCTAAAGAGAAAAACAACTTCTATGGTTAACATTTCTAGCATAAAATCTAATTCATTCTCTATTTTTTTTTAGTATATCTCAACTTAGGCTCAATTACCATCTTCCAAAGTTTCATAGTATGACTTACGAGCTTAATACCATGATAGTTAAAGCAATTATGAATATCTCCTTTATTCTCATAAATTGTTACTACAGTGCTTTTTCTTTATTCATCAAGTATCTACTTAGTCTCTAAATCTTATTAAATAAATTTATCATCCTATGTATAAAGTTTCTATACATAATTGGTCCCAAGTTCGGATAAAAGAGGATTGTTGTAGGTTGACAGCCAACATAAAACTATAGTCATACCCATGAACATAAAATGAAGATTTATAAATGCGATAATTTTCATTACAATAGCATGATAATAATTGTCACAATATATTATATTATCAATACTAATTAGTAATTAAAGAAAGATAATATGATAATTATATGAATTAGTGTTATATAATATACTACACTATAATATAGTATTTTATATTATATAGACTTATGTGCTATTATATATTATATATTATGAGAAAATATTATATCATATTATATAATAGTATTATACATTATAATACCATGATATATTACATTATCTTATGTTATATTTTGTTAAGAAAATATTGTATGCTATATCACATCATACAATATACTATATTATGTCATAATATATTTTATCTTTTGTATAATATAATATTTTAAGATAATATTGCAGTGTATTTTCTCAGTTATCTAATAGTGCAAGCATCAAAGAAAGAAGAGATTATTGTATCTTATATTGAAACCCAGATTTTCTCTAGGTTATCGACCATAAGCTTAAACCCTAATTGAAGTTTACTAGAATTTAAGGAGAGTATATATCTTGTGATTATTTTTGGTTTTTATTATTGCAACAATTTGTAAAAGAAATAAGAGAAAAAGCCATACAATCTATATACATAAGAGACAACACGCATGCTTGACTTGGCTACACTCAAAAGAATCCCCACTAAGAGCCGATCGGGTTTATATTTGGATTATGGATGTCCCATGGTCCATGCCATTAGATGCGATCTACAATCTCTAAAATGTTTCCATACTTAAAAATCATGGGATTTAGAGATCTTTAGCCTATACATTAAGTGGTTAAAAAAAAATCAGGCAATCTAAATAACACACAATAATATATATTTTTTTACCTTTTAACACATGTAAAACCTTCATCATCCAAATCTAAACATAACCATATTTGAGCATACATCCTATAGTGTAGGCAAGTCAAGCCTACATACATACAATGAAGAGAGAAGTTTGACACTGTAACATTATTGCATGTTGCATCATGATACATGCCAAAAATTTCAAGTCAATTAAGCCCAATTCAAGTTGGCCCAGCCTTCTGGCACCAACAAGCGACCAGGTCTAATTGGGTTTCAAGTTAGGTAAAGGTCCAAGGTCGGATTGCGAAAAAAAGCTCTAGACCTAAGCCACACATGAAGCCCCAAATATTTAGGGCTATACTCAAGTAAGGGCATGGTCCAGCCTAGCTCGGCCAATTCGAGCCCTAGTCAAGAGGATGGGTCATGACTCTCTACCCAAAAACATGTATGCCTTTGCTTTTACTACAATTTGATAACTTTTGAGGCATTGAGGTTCATTCCAATAATGACCTAACTTCCTACAAAATGTCTTAGATGTCTTTAGCTGCGACATGCAACTTTGATGTGATGAAACTTAACCATTAAGTTTTGAAGTGGATAAATGATCTCAGCCATGCAGCTAGATATCAATGTATAACATTGCAAAATACATACTTTTCCTTAGGTTGATTCTTCTTTTTTTCAAAGTTCAGTATCATTAATGATTCTATTAATTTCTTTATCGTTCAACAAGCATTCTTAACCTTTTTTAAAAACAACAAAACAATGTAGAGGGTAGAGAAATACATTGCAGAACTGAATTCGAGCATATAAGATGAAACACGAACATGAAAAATGCAATTGGGTATAACATTGAGAAATCAACGAATCCCTAAAGATGAACATCAAATCCAGTGGTTTGCACTAATAAAATAAAACAATAAGGGAAACGCGCGCGCGCGTGCACGCACACAAGGCAGGCCAACACAACGTTGGAGCTAACTAGTTGATCTCTATGATTTAACAATATTCAAAAACCTTTGCTCAAAAACAATAATTTAAAGTTCTTCTTCTTGGAAAAGGTCAAAAATCCAATATGTAATGAATAATTTCCAGACCTACACCATGCAAGCATGCATGTGTGCATGCACGCACACCCACCCACCCACCGACCCCACACACACACACATAGAGAGAGAGAGAGAGAGAGAGAGAGAGAGAGAGAGAGAGACCTGCTTCATCTCCAAACTTGCCGTCCTTTCTTGCAACTCTTTGATAACTTGCATCAACTGCATGAAAACATCTAGAAATTAGTTAGTATTCAAATTAGGGGAAGGAATTGACGGATTAGGAAAGCTATATGACATAAGAAAAAGAAATCATATAAGGCAAAACTACATGAGGCCTGCAAGCTTAACTACCTCAGCATTTCCTTGGACAACGTTGGTTGCAGTTGCACTATCTTCCTTCTCATCCAAAATAGGGTGATCCTCTGAAATCTGGTCATTATTCTCATGCACTTCTCTAAGGACAGGGTCATAAGGGATCACACCATCCGCATTGGCAGATAAATTTAATGTTGACGATTGACAGACATCTCCTTTAGCTTAAGTAACACCATTTTCATGTCAGGTGCTAATTGCTCGTCAGCAGACTGCTGTTTCTGCAATTTTTGGTTCCCTCCATCCAAATTAGTGCTAGCACCTGAACAATTTGCTTCCATATTTTTCTCTGCCCATTCCTCCCAGTCAGAAAATAGCTCTGGCTCTTTATTTTTCATATCATCAGGAGCACCAGATGATGTCGTCCTTGAGCAACCAGCTTCAAAATCTCCATCATCCCAACCAAGTGATGTGAACTTTTTCTGAACCACCAAATCAACAGATGACTCCAAATTCTTTTTCAGCCCACAGACCTCAGCATATGTGCATTCCTTGTTACCAGTTGTGTTCCCTGTGGTGGCTGGTGATGGTATTAAAAACGTAGTCTGGTTTGATACAGCAGGAGTGAGCCTGATATTGAGAGGATATGATAAAGACTTGAACAATGCAATCAGTGATCTCGCCTGTGCATGATCTAGCTCAAACCAGAAGTGTTTCTGTGTATAATAATTGTCCTCAATGGCTTTTCTGAACTGATCCTCAGTGAGTGCTTGGTAGCACATTTTGACACGGATTGTAACCTTGATAAAAGAAAAAAACATGAATAAGATTTTTCTTTTTTTGGACAAATTTAAAAATGGAAACTTGATAAAAGTATTGACACTCGTGCTATATCAGGAAAATAAAATGAAAAGCCCGACCACGTATGTCACATGAAAGAAACTGCCAATCAATAATACCTGTGCAGGAAAGGGCGTCCTTTCAGCACCACCCTCAGTCCAAGCATATGAGTTGGCATTCAACTGCCCATGACTTGCAGCCTCAAAGATGCCATGCAGCTTACGATCACTGTAATTAAACAGAAAAAGAGGAAGACCTTCTTCGATATTTCTTACATAGCTGAAGTGAGAGAATGGTAATCCTGTCAGACACAAAGTTTGCATGCATTATTGGAGTGTTACTTTTAGTTATTGATGAAAACCACTCTATGTAAACAGAACCATATCTATAACGTTCTTGATCATTCATAGCATAATCGGTCTGAATAAGATTAAAGGAAAATTAATAAGATGAATCTGTGCTATCTAACTGCCACAGTTGCATCAGATTTCCAGAATCCAATTTGCAAAAAGAATCTGGGAATAGGCAAACAGCTTAAACATTATCAAAGAACTAATGCTGATAAAGTTGAAACCATAAAAGATCTGTAGCATGAAAGTGTGAAGGCAGATGCAACAACTAACCAAATAATTGCTTTGAGAGGCACTCTGCTTTGTGTTGTGTTTGCACCCAAAGATGACTCCACCCAGATCACTCTTGCGCAAGTTTCTAGCAGAGACAGAGCTGTTGGCAGGCAAGCTTGCTGCATAGGCATCCTTCCTTTTCCCCATTCTGTTAGTTTGAGAAAATAACATCAACTTTAACATCAAGACGAAGCAATCCAAAGGGCAAACTGAAGCATAATGGCAAGTGCAGACCATTAGTTTTCTTCACCTTTAAAAAAAAAAAAAACGAAAATCAAACTGCTTCTTTGTATTAGAATGAAAATATTTGCATCAAAATCTGACTTTTGTCCAATTAAATATGTAACATTGCATTACATGCAAGAAGTAGCTACAGGTCAACATACAAGTCAGGATAATAAGTACTAAGGACATGTTGAAAAGAAAAATCTAGCTCCTATGTGGAAAAAGGTAACCTTCAGATATAACCTCTCTCTCAAATATACAAAGCAACAAGATGTTGGCAGATCAGGGACTTCAGATGATGGAGAAAGGAGAAACTTGGCCTTCAATGTAGGTAGTGTGCAAGCAGCAGGCGTAAATGAAGACAGAAGAATATTTGGAGAAATGCAACAACATGGGCAGAGGTCACTTCGCACATCATTCAGGCAGAGAGCCGGTGATGGCTCTCAAATAAGAGCTGCATTGTATAATGAACAAAGGGAGCCAAGGATTCTGTGAAATAGTTAGAAGAGCTGTGAGTCACATATGAGAGAATTTCTAAATTTACGAATGTTTGAGCAGGCAGTTTAAAATTCATAAACAGAAATAAGCCAGAAAGCTCTGGTTATGGTTTCTGATAAGTGACTCCTTGGGAGTTGAATGTAGCTGGATTATTTAGACAAGAGTAAGAAATTAACAAAAAAAAAAAAAAAGAATTATCTGCTAGAATATAGTGATTCTGCATCTTCATTTATATGCAAAGATGATATGGTGAAGGATTGTCCATATGTGGTCACTGGGTAGGGTTTAGCTAGACAGACTTGGAGATGAGCTTCTAGCCAACATAGGATGCTGTTAACAAGGAATTGATATTAGCTGCAAAGTAGACCATGTGCCAGGACCAGCGGCCCTAAAATATGGTCAACTGCTACTTTGCTATGCTTGATTTGGTATCCAATCCTAAGAAACCACATATACACAAGCTCACTAAGGAAGAGGCTCCAAAAATACCAAAAGTTTAATGAAATTTGTCTGCATAAAGTACTCATCTTGTTCTATGCTTATCGATTAAACTTCCAAGCAACACAATATGTTGAGTAGCAAAAAGGGAATCTACCATCTAGGGATTCTGAAAATATCATTGTTGCTGATATAGGTTGCACGTGGATGGCATTTGCATTAGCATCTCTAGTCTGTGCAGACCAGAGTTTGGAGTGTAGCCATTGGATTCTAGTTTGTTGGGGCTCCCTACCGTTCTTCTAGCGAGCTGCAATTGCATCTCATTACTGGTAGGACATGAGATATTGTATTAATGACTTGTGTGGTCATACCATGCCCAGCTTAAATGCATGGCAGTAAACCATGGCTAGAATATGGAAAATGTGGTATAATAACATTAAAAGTTTGTCCCATAAGACAATTTATTCAGTTGTCTTCAGAAATATCTAGATGAAGTCAAATATGTATGCTAAGTCACCTACCAAAGAAAGGAATAAATGCAAAACTGTGAATATAGATACGTAATGACGAAAGGACTGATAAGACAACATCTAGAATGACTATCAAATTAGTGCCCAGAGTTGAGGAAAGTGGAGGAAATAATGAGAACCATAAGTCACGTATCAATGAATTTGAAAAACAACAAAAATATTAGATCAAGAACGAATTTATCTCAATTATTTGTCCGTGTTTCAATAGAGGATAGCTAAGATATCATGACATATAATGGTTATTGTCAAGTCAGATTTGAAAGTAGAATGAGGAAAGAAGGAAGTCCTATTAGTGCAAAGGAAGAAGATTAGGAAGGGTAAATAATGCCATTTAATTTTAAGCAACCAAGGAAATGTTCAAGCTAATAACAGTTAGTATTTTGATCAAGGTTAATGACAACTTTGACAGTACAATAAAAATAGCCCTAAGCAATCAATAAATGTACGTATTCATAAATAAGTTTTTCAAAGTTTTCTCTATAAGATTCTCCAAATTGTACACCAGATGCAGCAAGAAAACTAGTATAGCAACGCAGCTTGTAATGTTCTGGAGAAACATGGATACTTACTTGTAGTTGTTCTACAAATTTTATGAAACTATCATGAAATCATACGACAGTGAAGGGATGAAAAGAAATGATGCGCTATCATTTAACTTAAGAGCCTCAATTTTACATGATATGCAAAGCCAGATCATACATTTTATGTATACATGTTCTACAAAGACTAGCAGAAAACAGAGTGAAAACCCAAGTTCATATGATTGTCATGAAATCAATGCATGCCAAAGTTCATTATCACCTATTAATAACCAGAGAAGAATCAGCAGTTTAATATATGCAGCTACTGAAGCCAATAATCTAGAACTCATGCAATTTACATGTGTTCCCAAAAGGCAAGAAAAGGTGCATAGATTATTCTCAGCCCAAAAAATAGACCTTTTTAGAGAATATTTTGAGCCAAATAAGCCAAACATTCATCGATGCTCAGCCTGTGATAGTCATATGAAAGGAATAGTTGTGAAAGGGCTTTCTTAAATATCATAAAATGTTTCTACATATCAGGGCATACAAGGAAGCTGTGAGCAAAACCGCCTGTAATATGTGACATGCTTCAGAAAACCATGGAAAAACACAGAGCCCATGAGTGTGTGTGTAAGAGAGAGAGACGCAGTTCCACTTGTTTACCATTTTCTTTTGCAGAAAAGCACTTAATCACTTTTAGATCTCATATGAATATTAAAGCAAAATAGGGAGAAAATTTCCACAGGAATAGATGCAATCCAACAGTACCACCATCAACATTTATGTCTCATCTCGTCTTTTGTGGTTTTGATTATAGAGCAAAACTAAGTTGAGAAGGCTCCATGAAAAATAGGGAATATTTTACGATCAGCTGTCAACCTAACAGCAATCCTCAACAATGGGTAGAGAATTCCTTACCAAATCAAATTAAGACGGGCTTATACGGCTCATACAACTAAGGGAGATTTTCTAAGACGAACAGAGTAAGAGATAACTCCCACCGAATATTCCTCACCTCACTGTTGCCGATAGCGCGGGAGGTTGCTTTTCTCACGACCTAGCTTCCTCTGTTCTTTCTTCCTCGTATTCTGCTTTGGGCTTGACCTCAAAATAAAATCAAACAGCAATCACAAAACCAAAAACAATATAGTCAAAACCCTTCCACACACTCAAAAAAAAAAAAAAAAAAAATCCTTCGTCGTTCTCATTAAAACGTTACGAAATTCTTAATCGATGAACAGAACACATCAATCCGTCGCAGAAACCTAAAGAATCCAAACAAAACCGTGGTGTATGCCGAACACCGACATCCGCGACAAGAATCACAAGCATGCCGAAATGAACACAAATATTTCACCACGAAGACGATGAAACCAAGTTGAATATTAAAGAAAAATATGGAGAAAATATCCACAGGAATAGATGCAATCCAACAGTACCACCATCAACATTTATGTCTCATATCGTCTTTTGTGGTTTTGATTATAGAGCGAAACTAAGTTGAGAAGGCTCCATGAAAAAATAGGGAATATTTTACGATCAGCTGTCAACCTAACAGCAATCCTCAACAATGGGTAGAGAATTCCTTGCCGAATCAAACTAAGACAGGGGCTTATACGGCTCATACAACTAAGGGAGATTTTCTAAGACGAACAGAGTAAGAGATAACTCCCACCGAGTATTCCTCACCTCACTGTTGCCGATAGCGCGGGAGGTTGCTTTTCTCACGACCTAGCTTCCTCTGTTCTTTCTTCCTCGTATTCTGCTTTGGGCTTGACCTCAAAATAAAATCAAACAGCAATCACAAAACCAAAAACAATATAGTCAAAACCCTTCCACACACTCAAAAAAAAAAAAAAAATCCTTCCTCGTTCTCATTAAAACGTTACGAAATTCTCAATCGATGAACAGAACACATCAATCCGTCGCAGAAACCTAAAGAATCCAAACAAAACCGTGGTGTATGCCGAACACCGACATCCGCGACAAGAATCACAAGCATGCCGAAATGAACACAAATATTTCACCACGAAGACGATGAAACCAAGTTGAATATTAAAGAAAAATATGGAGAAAATATCCACAGGAATAGATGCAATCCAACAGTACCACCATCAACATTTATGTCTCATCTCGTCTTTTGTGGTTTTGATTATAGAGCGAAACTAAGTTGAGAAGGCTCCATGAAATAATAGGGCATATTTACGATCAGCTGTCAACCTAACAGCAATCCTCAACAATGGGTAGAGAATTCCTTGCCAAATCAAACTAAGACAGGGGCTTATACGGCTCATACAACTAAGGGAGATTTTCTAAGACGAACAGAGTAAGAGATAACTCCCACCGAGTATTCCTCACCTCACTGTTGCCGATACGCGGGAGGTTGCTTTTCTCACGACCTAGCTTCCTCTGTTCTTCCTTCCTCGTATTCTGCTTGGGGCTTGACCCCCAAATAAAATCAATCAGCAATCACAAAACAAAAACGATATGGTCAAAACCCTTCACACACACACACACACACACAAAATCCTTCCTCGTTCTCATTAAAACGTTACGAAATTCTCAAACGACGAACAGAACGCATCAAATCATCGCAGAAACCTAAAGAATCCAAATAAAACCGTGGTGTATGCCGAACACAGACATCCGCGACAAGAATCACAAGCATGCCGAAATGAACACAAAAATTTCATCACGAAGACGATGAAGCCAAGATTTAATACCTGCGATGGTTCAAGGACGGAAAGAAGCCAACGATAAATTCAAATGAAGGGATGCATCTACTTCGTGCTTTCATTCATTAAAAAAAAATGGAAGAGAAATAGAAAAGTCGGGGTAAGAGGGATCAAATTCAAGATTCATAAAGAGCGAAGGAGGGAGTGGTAGCGAGTTGTGCCTTCAAATCAGCAGACCTTTTTGGCTCCTTCTCCGTGAAGGGCAACACGTTTAACCGTTTTTCTTCTCCGCTGTTTGGTAGTACATGCATGAATCAAACCCGACCGCCTTACCACCGGCGCGCTTCTCTAGAGCCCCCGAGTCGACAAGCCGAGGACGTCTCTTTTAATGGGCATATAATGATTATTTTTATAAATATTTTCCGATCCTGTGCCGAGTTTAATGGCTCGATATTAAAATAGGATGCATGCATGGAATTAAAAAAGAAACCCCATTCAATTCAAGGGTTTTATTAGAATATTTATTATTATTTTTTTATAAATATTATTCAATAAATTGAATTCAAGCCCATAAATTATAGATGACCAAGAAATTTGATGTGATGTGCATCGGTTCATTCAATATTTTTGCCATTTTGTTGGAAAAGTAAATCGTGCAACCAGCTGGATGAATTTGCATCGAATAATTCCAATGCAAAAAAGTTCATAGGTTTTTTAAGACTGTCTCTCGTGTTAGCTGTGGTCCCCAAGAAATTTACCGCTCGATGTAATATAATGGTAAAGAAGCTCTCCCTCTCTTTCTCTCTCTTTCTTTATATATATATATATATATATAAATTTGTTTATATTCAATAAAATTGTTTAATAAAAATAAATCAAGCTGTTTGACAAGCGTTACGATCTTCTAACTATCACAGTGAAAACCTATGCTACCGCCAAAGGATTGGTTACCGTCCTTCACCGTCTTAAATAAAATAGATTTATTTAATATCCATTTTGCTTTGCTTTATTAGTCATGGGAAGTAGGCAACGCTGAGAGTATTTAGTAATAGAGAAAGGGAAAATTAAAAAAAAAAAAAAGAGAGAAGAAAAACTGAAGGGCATGTAGATAATGCAATAAACCTAACTCTTATCCTTTTATCAATTAGGCTATTGACGACCCCTACTTAATTTGTAGGTAGTATTTGGGTTATCTTAGGCTAAGAATACTATCTACACTTAAGTATTTGATATGAAGATAAGGAATCCTTTGGATATCCCTTCTTATTTTCAAATGCTATAACTAGAAGGGATATATCTGAAAAAATTTAAGCAGAGGAGATAACCCATGGGTTAACCATGGGTTATCCTCTGAACTTATTCCTTAGGGAACCTAGGAACAACTAAAGTTATCCCTTAAGGCAGACTTGTAATTAAAAAAAAAATGCTTATTCATCAGCTATCCCTGGATAAATGCTATCACGTACATTTATCTAAGGATAGCTTTTGGGCTATCAAACACTACCTTAGCGTAAAAGAAGTGGTAAATTGTGATGGCAGTAGGTTCTCAAAAAAATGCGGTCGAGCAAGTTGTATGATGGAATGAATGGTCAAAGAGAATAACTCTGGGAATGGTAATTGAACTTAATGGGTTGGGCTTCCATAGCCATCACAAACTTCACGCTTTATGAAATTTAGTTTAATAAAACTACAAGGAAATAAAATAGCAATTTTGTATTGAAGATGGAAAAAGAGCGCGCATCAATTACGTGAATTGATTATTTGTGCATGCCAAATATATGTGATGCAAGATAAGATTTATTGGATCATCGCATATATGCTGACATGTGTGGATAATCAATCCGTGCCTACCGCATTGAAGGATAGTGCAATAAGATTTTTTCTAAAAGATGATAAATATTTGAGGATCCAGCCCAACCCAAGCTCTAGGTGAGAGGTTATAGCCTCATATGGAACAGGCCATCGCTTGCCATCATACAGACAAAGGATCAAAATCGGGGAAGTTCATTCATGCGATGGTTGTCAGACCCTAGTCAAGACTTGGTAACTGGTGACTATAGTTCTTTTCTTTCATTTGAGGCTATGGATGGACGAAGGTTTCCTGAAAATTTAGTTGGTCCATGGTCACCGTTTCTTTGCTTTTTGGACACAAGCTGTGATGGTTAAGGTTTGATTTATGTCGTAATAATTTTGGTGTAACATTTCAGGAATTTGTATATTTGAAGTAGGTCTATTATTTTTCTCTCTCTCTTTTTTTTTTGTTGTTTTTAATTGCGTATAATAGACGTATTAGATAGATTGGTAAATTTGACTATATTTGTAGGTCAAACCAGTTTTTACTAAACATGCTTTTTTTATCAAAAAAAAAGAAAAAAAAAAAAAGAAAAAGTACTGCAGGCACCATAGGCGAAGCTGCTGAACTTCCATCATTGTGAACTTAATGTCAGAAGCCATGCTTTTTTACGAAGAAAAAGTACTGCAGGCACTAGAGGCGAAGCTGCTGAGCTTCTACCATTGTGAACTTAATGTCAGAAGCCATGCTGCACTTAGAGAGAGAGAGAATTTGCCGAGAACTTGGACCGCTCTAATAATCCCGAAGTAAAGGACGTTCTCTCTCGTCTTGAAGGAAACTGGAAGAACTACGAATCTTTGACTGAGCGTACTGAGGTACGGAGTTTATTATTAAGGTATGACTCATTCTGGAATTCCTGATATATTCATCAATTCGATCTTAACAGTATGAGAACTTGAATACCATGTATTCCATGAAGCCAACACGGTTGCTGACTGGGCAGCGACGACCGTGGCTCGTGAACCATGTCCTCCTGTGAGTAATCTGATGTATCTGGGCTGCATGTTTGAAAGCTCGCTGGATGGGGGTGGTTTAAAAAATTAGAGCTAGCCTAAGTTTTAAAATTAGGATTTAATATTTTTCGGTCTAATTTTTGATCTGATTAGTATATCATACAAATTTGGATCAATTAAAGAAAGATATGATCTGATTGATAAATTTTAAGTCTGTAAAATTTATTTTTCTTCACTTCAATAATCTTCACAAATTTATTAGATGTGCTCTTATTTTAATTTATTTTTTTCATTGTAGCGATTTTATATTTTATATTTATATTTATTTAATTAAATTTAAATATTTATATTTTATAGTTAATTTTAATGAATTTTTATTTATGGTATCTTTAAATATATTGATATTATTTTATAAAATTATAATTTATTAACTTAAGAATATTTAATTATTTAAATATAATTGAAAGTTTATAATAAAAATTTAAGTGTAAGATTTTTTTTTTTTGTTATCAATTACTTGATTTTAGCTATAAAATAATAGATGATTAACTTGAATATAAGTACAACCTAATTCAATTATGTCGTAGGCCTAATAATTTTGGTTGGATCCGAATTATGTTTGACTCTAATTCATCCAAAATAGTTTATCAAGTTCAATTTTTTTTCCTATTTATTTGATCCAACCGAATTGATTGGTAAGTAGATTGGATTCAAATCAAGATAAAACTGAATTAGGCCTAGTTCGAGACACCTAATGTTTTCTATAATAGAGCTCTTTCTAATGGACCACATCATAGTACAAACATACTTGCAAGGCAGAATGGAAAGGACTTTACGCACCGTGCGTGATACAAATCACACAAATTGCTAGCACTTCATGCGTGTGACCGCGCATACCAAGAATAATTTCGTTCTTTTGTACCATGCATGCATGGCCATGTAGGAAATTTTGTATATTTTATATGAATCAAATTCATATATCATTAGCAGAAGATAAAATAAATACAAATTTAATTCCCAAAGCCTAACATTCTCAGGAACAAATTCAGTTAACAAAAATTACATATGATTAAATAATAGATCATACATATGTTCTTTATTGTGGATAAAGATTGATGAAGCCGGTAAACGATTTACCACTAGCCGTCCACGCATCAGCCTCTAACGGTGATCCACGCGGAACTCTTTAGATGATGTCCTCCTAGGATTGGATGATGACCTTCTAGCGAAGGGTGCTAGTGCCTCTTTTCTTCTTCAATTGATTTTTCAAATCAAAAGAGAGAATAATTTCTTGATCAAGATCAAATCTTGATCAATCAAGAGAGAAAAAGATTTTTTATCAAATCTTGATCTATCAAAAAAATAATTTTTTTATCAAGATCAAATCTTGATCAATAAAGAAAGAAAAGATTTCTTGATCAATATCAAATTTTGATAAACCAATAAGAGAGAAAACCTTCCTTCAATCACCCAAGAAAGAGGGACATGAAAGAGAGACTTCCACTAGTTCAAAGGGAGAGGGACATCCTAGAGAGAAAAGATGCTTTAGAGAGAGAAAATGGTTGTTAGGAATCCAAGAGAGAAAAATGAGGAGTTAGGTGTATCTTTCTAAAGAAGCATCTCTCACCTTTTATTCATAAGGAGGAGGTTACTCTTTTATTCATGAAGGAGGAGGTTACTCCTTTTATTCATGATGATACCAACATTATGAATGTTCCCTCATTCAAGGAGATGGGTCACGTCCATCATATGAGCATGGATCCATTCTCCATATGGCACAATCTCATCCATCGATTCAATTGGGTTTCCATAAATCAAATCATACATGATAGGGACCCAATTAAATATTATATTATTAATTTAATTAAATTTTAATTAATCTAAGTCATCCATCACATAGATCAAGCCTAATTGGGTATCCAATTAATAGATTTTATATGTACATGACATGTACAAAAGGTCTCTCATTTTTTCTTTGATTCATCAATTTCATGTTCTCTCGTTAAGATTGAGTCAAACCCAATCCTAATTAATTGGTCATCTAATTTGAATTAAGTTCAACTTAATTTTCATATTAACTTCATCCAAAATATACTTAATGTGTGTAACCCATTAGGTCCTGACACATTGGTAATAATCATGTCCCTTAATTGACCCTAGGGATGACTTTGATAAACACCTTTTCAAGTTAATTATTTAACCAAATAAACTCCTTGATTAAGTCAAAGAATCTATGATTATAGATCATGAGCGGCCTCTAGCAAAGCATCATGACCACCAAGTGTTAAGGGTTTTGTTGACACGGTCATCAATACCTGTCCATGAATGGTTACCATACGATTCAATCCCTTCATCATGTATCCCAAATCAATCAGTGGTATGGTATGTGTCAACCATGTAATTGATCTTTGTTTACTTAATCTCAGAAAAATTGACTCATATGAATTAAAACTTCAAAACTATTTTGAATTCCAACTCAACCTTGCAAGAATTTAACAGTCAATTTAATCCATCAAGTAGTCGTGGGATATAACCCTTTCTATCAAGGAAGATAAATCCTGTCTTGATTAAACACCACCTTTATGTGCTTTATGTCATACCCAATCGATACCATATTTGCCATCCGTGGCTAGAGCTACATTTGTATGTCGTCAAAGCATGACATTCCATACATGAGATGTAATAAAGATCTCAAGTCAAAGGATCACTTGCACCACTGTCATTAGAGATCAACCATCGACACTATATAGAATATTCGTATGGGATCTCAGTATGGGTCAACCAATGCATCGTTATAATAAGCATCCACACACATATCCAAGTATCTTTATGCAAGTATCTACATACTTCAGCTTGCGAGATCAGCTGCCTACCATAAGGGTGAGGATATGCAATGTGTGCCAGTCTCACGGTGTTCGATGGTATCTAGTCCCATCTACACATCGACTAAGAAAATTTAAAGAATCAAACCATAACGTGAAATTTGGATCTTACATTTTGTAATCTCTATTATAAATTTTATATGCACGGTTCACATTCTTTTGGGCTTTATCTCATAGACAAATATATCAAATATATAACAAAAGACATCTGGATAGATAAAGAAACCATTTATTTGATTTGTATTCATAGAATGTATATAGCATTCAATTCGATTGTATCTAGGGCATACACTAACAATCTTTCACTTGCACTAGAGCCAATCATCCATGTATTTAATACCTAGTGACTTAACATGACTATCATGCTTCTGCTGCGGCAGGGCTTTAGTGAGCGGATCAGCTATATTATCCTCAGTGGGGACTCGTTATATTTTTACATCGTTTCTACCAATAATCTCTCTAATTACATGATATCTTCTAAGTATATGTTTGGACCTTTGATGAGACCTTGGCTCCTTAGATTGTGCAATAGCTCAATTGTTATCAAGTACAATAGTACTAGATTAACAATGCTTGGAACCAATCTAAGTTCAGTAATGAACTTTTTGATCCAAACTTCTTCTTTAGCTACATCTAATGCTGATATATTTGGCTTAGTTGTAGGGTCTGCAGTCATTTCTTGCTTGGAACTCTTTCAGCTGACTGCACCACCATTAAGTGTGAACACAAACTGATTTTGATTTATAATCATCTTTATCAGATTGAAAACTAGAATGCGTATAACCTCGAACTATAAGGTCGGGTCCTTCATAAATCAAGAGCATATCCTTAGTCCTTTGCAAGAACTTAAGGATATTCTTGCCATCCAATATTTCTCACTTGGGTTTGCATGATACTCAATGCATAAGAAACATCAGGCCTCGTACATAGCATCGCATACATAATGGATCCTATCGCTGATGCATATGGTATCCTATCCATATGCTTTCTCTCCTCTTGGGTCTTAGGACTCATGTCCTTGGAGAGATTTATCCCATGCGACATTGTCAGAAATTTCTTCTTGGATTCATATATGCTAAACTGTTTTAGCATCTTATCTATGTACGTGGATTGTGTCAATCCAAACAACCTTCTAGATCTATCTCTATAAATCTTTATACTTAGTATATAGGCTGCTTCTCCCAAATCCTTTATAAAGAATTTACCTGACAACCAATCCTTCACTTCTTTAAGCAAGGATACATTGTTTCCTATTAATATATATCATCGATATATAATATCAAGAAAATAATATCACTCCCACTAAACTTATATACACACATGGATCATCCTTATTTTTTCTGAAATCAAACTCTTTGATTGTCACATCAAATCGGATGTTCCAACTTGTAGATGCTTGCTTAAGTCCATAATAGACCTTTGTAGCTTGCAAACTTTCTTAGGATCTATGGATTCAAAACCCTCTGGTTGTATCATATACATATCCTCCTCTAAATTTTCATTTAGAAAGATGGTTTTGATATCCATCTGCCAGATCTCATAGTCAAAATATGTTGCTGTTGTAAGCAAAATCCTTATAGACTTATGCATGGCCACAGGTGAAAAGGTTTCATCAAAGTCAACACTTTGTCTTTGCTTATAACCTTTTTTAACTAGCCTTGTCTTATAGGTAATCACATTACCATCCATGTCGGTCTTCTTCTTGAAAGCCCATTTGCACCCAATGAGTTTTATCCCTTCAGATGGATCAATCAAGGTCCATACCTGGTTATCATACATGGAGTCCATTTCAGATTTTATGGCCTCAAGCCATCTCATAGAGTTAATGTCAAACATTGCCTCCTTGTAGTTGGTAGGCTCATCATTCTCTATAAGAAATGCATATCTCTTAGGGATATGAATTGTTCTACTAGATTTACATAGCTAGTGTGTACTTAGAGCTACCTGTTGCTTTATCTCTTCTGATAGAGACTCATGCAACGGCTGCTTGAATATGGGTTGAGTCTTTAGCTCAACTCCCACTGCATTCGCATGTGCTCCGTTTGATCTAATTGATCTTTATCAATTTGTGGTTCTTGAGCTTCATTGAGTTCAATCTTACTTCCATTATCCTTTAAAATTATCTCATTTTCTAAAAATGAAGCATTTCTCGAGACAAACACCTTTTGCTCGAGAGGGTGGTAGAAGTAATATCCTTTTGCTTGTTTTGGATACCCCATTAAAATTGCATTTATCATATCTAGCTTCAAGCTTGTCTGATTCATTACGCTTCATATAAACGTAATAGTCACAAACCCTTAATTGATTAAGGGATGGTTTCTTTCTACACCATATCTCATAAGGAGTGGAGTTGACCGATTTAGATGGAACTCAGTTTAGGGTATATTCGGCAGTATCTAGCGCATAACCTCAAAACATATTTTGGAAGATTTGCAAGGCTCATCATCGAATATACCATGTTTAATAGTGTACAATTTCTCATTTCTGACACATCATTATGCTGTGGTGTATCAGGAGGAGTTCATTGAGGGAGAATCTCATTCTTCTTCAAATAATCTATGAACCGATGGCTCAAGTATTCACCACCTCGATCTGATCGAAGTATCTTAATATTTTGCTAATTTATTTTTCTACTTCACATCTGAATTCTTTGAACTTTTCAAAGGCTTCAGATTTGTGCTTCATCAGATATACATAACCATATCTACTATGATCATTTATGAATATGATGAAATAAGAAAAACCTCATATGGCTTGAATGTTGATGGGTCCACATACATCCGAATGTACTAAACCCAAACATTCAGTTGTTCGCTCGCCTTTTTCGATAAAAGGTGACTTGGTCATCTTGCCAAGTAAACATGATTTGCATTCCTCAAACAATTCCCAATCGAATGAGCCAAAGTATTCATCATTATGTAACTTGGTTAAACGCTTTTCATTTACATGGCCTAGACGATAATGCCATAGGTATGAGTCTCTAGAATTATTTAATTTTTAATCTTTTTTATTCAATATTGAGAATAGGGGCTTGAAGATTAAGAACATAAATTCCATTGAACAATTCAGCAGAACCAAAGAACATTTCATTTCAAAAAATAGAAATACATTTATTTTTAATTTCAAATGAATACCCATCCATTACTAAATATTAAATAAATATAATATTCTTTGTTATGTTCAGAACATAGTAACAATTACTAAGTTCAATTACAAGCCCTATAGGCAAAGATAAAGAATAAATTCCTATGGCTAATGCAGTAACCTTTGCTCCATTTTTTATGCATAGGATCACTTCATCTTTCCCCAATCTTCTACTATTTTTTATCATCTCCATATTAATACAAATATAAGACCCATAACTGGTATCCAATACCCAAATGGAATAAGAAGTAATAGAAGAAAATATCTTAATATTTACACACATGATGTAGAAGCATCCTTATGCTTCTTATCTTTCAGGCTGGCCCGATAAGCCCTGCAATTACGCTTTCAGTACCATCCTTACCACAGAAGTGACATTTTTCTTTGGCTACATTCCTTAGCCAATCAGGGAAATTAGGTTTGGTCAGCTTGTTGGACTCTAGGTTATCTCTAAGGTTAATGTTCACACTCATGGTGTTTCTTACAACTGCATAGAAAATAGAACAAATCAATTATTTTGAATGCAAATCATTGATTTAATATGGTAATTTTAAAATTTTTAATTAAATTAATTACTTCCACTATTTTATCGAGCTTAATAGCCCTCTCTATTAATCTCAAAAAATCAACAAATAAATTCTTAGTGAGCTAGGACCCTCAAATTGACTTACTTTGACCTTGGCTTTGGTACAACAAATCTTAGTAAGCCAATTTAGGTAGATATTCATCAATCACATCAAATGTAACTCCTAAATCATTTAGGAGACATTGCCTTGTCAATCACATTCGCATGTGATCACCCTAAACTTTGCCTCTAGATTAGACTGACCATACTTTGGCCAATTATGCTAGCTAATCTAATTAAGTCAACCCATTGTTTTCCAATCAACTTCTCATAGGTACACTTGATCTTGGCTTTGGCACAATAAATCTCATGACCTAATGATTTTATATCATGTAAACAATGGAAGGTATAAGGACTTAATATTCATGAAGGGATTTTATGCATTTAGGTCTCATCATGCATGTACAATATTTGTATCATGGTTGGTTACATATCATATATGTGAATTTTAGATTAATTTTAATTAACCTAAATTTCATAAGATCTAATCTTATTCCTAATCAAATTAGGATCCCTGACCACTATCTATTTAGGAACCTTACTCAGATGACCAAATCAATTGCTACCATCCTGATTAACCCTATTGATCTAATCAATTAAGAACTTTCCTTAACCATGGCCAGATTAGCTGATCAATGAGATCCTATTTAGCATACCCTTTGATCCCATTGAATGGGTTTTTCAAGGCAACGAACGGAGTAATTAAAAACCATAATCGTACTTTTCTAAGACACCAAGGTAGTTAAGCCCAATTGATTAAACCAATTTTGGGTTCATAGGATCAAGCAATGATATTGTTAAGTCTAATTTTTCTAAACATTATCATCTATTACACATTATGATAAGATGAGATAGTGATCATTAGAAATTTATGATAAGTGTCAAATATTTTATAATAATTTATTTTAAATATTTGTCTTATCATTATTTCTTATGATAAATTGGTTTTCATCACATGAAAATCCTAATTGGTCTCTATCATAACATCCCTATCAACAATGATCATGATAACATGTCAAAATTTAAAATTTTAATTTTAATCTTGATTATCATGTTATCATGATATAATTATTTCAAAATTTAATCACGTTATTTATCATGTCAAAATTAAATTCTAAACATGATATGTTAAATTTTAGCCTTTATGATTATGTCACACATAAATCATAATTTTTAATTTTTTTAACATAATAAAATCTAAATAATTATATTTATTATCATATAATAAACTTATTAAATATTTAATCTTTATAAATATAATTATTTTAGATTTTAATCAGATTATTTATCATGTCAAAATTAAATTCTAAACATGATATGTTAAATTTCAGCCTTTATGATTATGTCACACATAAATCATAATTTTTAATTTTTAACATGATCAAATCTAAATAATTCATGTTTATTATCATATATTAAACATATTAAATATTTAATCTTCATTATATGGCAAGATTTATATTTTACATCGCATGTAAAATTATGATCTATGTATATAAAAACTAGAACTCAGGTAATCTATCAAATTAACTGAATTTGAAGCCTAAGGTGGCTCTGATACCACTTGTAGGAAATTTCATATATTTTATATGAATTAAATTCATATATTATTTAGTAAAGATAAAATAAATACAAATTTAATTTTTAAAACCCAAGATCCTCATAGAAAAAATTCAGTTAACAAGAAATTACGCATGATTAAATAATAGATCATACATGTGTTCTTTATTAGGATGAAGCCGGTAAACGATTTACCACTAGCCATCCATGCGTCTGGTGATCCATGCGAAGATCTTTGGATGATGTTCTTTCAGGATTGGATGATGACCTTTTATGGAGGGATGCTAGCGCCTCTCTTTTCTTCTTCAATTGATTTTTCAAATTAAGAGAGCGAATAATTTTTTGATCAAGATCAAATCTTGATCAATCAAGAGAGAAAAAGATTTCTTGATAAAGATCAAATCTTGATCTATCAAAGAAAATAATTTCTTGATCAAGATCAAATCTTGATCAATAAAGAAAGAAAAGATTTCTTGATCAACCAAGAAGAGAGAGAAAGCCTTCCTTCAACCACCCAAGAAAGAGGGACATGAGAGGCTCATTCAAGAGAGAGGAAATCATAGAGAGAGAAAATGCTTTAGAGAGAGAAAATGGTTGTTAGACATCAAAGAAAGAGAAAAAGGAGTTAGGCGTATCTTTCTAATGGGGCATCTCTCTCCTCTTATTCATGAAGAAGAGGAGGTTACTCCTCTTATTCATGAAGAGAAGGTTATTCCTTTTATTCATGATGATGCCAATATTTTGAATGTTCCCTCCTTCATGATATAGAGATGGGTCATGTCCATCATATGAGCATGGATCCATTCTTCACGTGGCACGATCTCATCCCTCGGTTCAATTGAATTTTCATGAATCAAATCATAGTCTAAAGCTTGAATGAAAATCCTCGTTCTTTTCCAATATGAATAGTTTGTGCCATTAAACAAGGATTGACGGTTTGTGGATTATTCATCCGAAAAAGAAGAACCAGTTTGAGATGCCATTTGAATCTTTAGCTCTTGATTATCAAATCAAGGAAGGATGAGCATAAGTTCTGATACCAATTGTTGGCCCAGATGGCAACCCAAGAGGGGGGATGAATTGGGTTCTTTTTTTTAAAAAAATGGTGCTTTGAAATAATTACACAATTGATAGTGCACAAGAAAGTATGTAGTAAATGTGATGCTAAGAATGCAAAACAGAATATAAAGATAGAGTATCGAGAAAAAGAAACAAGCATGACAAACACAAAGGTTTATAGTGGTTCGATGTTAGCTACACTTACATTCACTCTCAAGCAACTTTTGGGCCCATACTATAATCACCCAGATTACAGCCGAGTTGTTTTACAAGCTCACAACTCAAACTTGTTGTTTTACAATAGGATCACAATGAACCTAGCCGGTTTTTACAAGCTCATTAGCACACAACCTATCACAAGCTAACTTAGCTTACACAAGGCCAACTGCCTCAC
The DNA here is from genome assembly GCA_900491605.1 of Calamus simplicifolius. Classification (NCBI taxonomy): domain Eukaryota; kingdom Viridiplantae; phylum Streptophyta; class Magnoliopsida; order Arecales; family Arecaceae; genus Calamus; species Calamus simplicifolius. The sequence continues at coordinate 725,365 of UESW01004496.1, forward strand.
TTGATTCAATTACTTGATTGACTCAGAAACCAAATGTATCAAAGAAATGTTACAATAGAATGAACGCTCCTCAAATGAGCCAATAAACAATATAAGCGAGGTAGGAATAGAAAAGCCTGATTAGTGGATCTTTGGAGTTAAGCTTTTCTTCTTTTCTTCTTTTCCTCTTTTCCTCTTCTCTTCTTGGATGATCTTTCTCAAGATAGGATTGAAGCTTTGAAAGAAACATTGATGCAGAGAAGGGTGAAGAACTAGGGCTCTTACTTTTCTTCTTTTATATGATGGAAATCCTTCAAATTTGGCTCTTAAATGCTTTTGGATTTCTCTACTCTCTTTTTCGAACACTTGAGATTTTAAATCTGAGCTTTCTCTCTTGATATTTCTCTCTTCTATTCTTGATTTCTCCTCTTTTTCAAACAATCGAAACCCTCCTTTTATAATCTCCACTTAATCCATATTTTGATACAAAGTAGCCGTTAAAAGTGCTTGTGGATGAGTTTATCATAAAAAAGGAAAGAACCGTTGAAGTTTATTTGAAAAAATATAGTCGTTAGAGTTATTTTTGACACATCTGAAAATTGCCTCTGATAGATTAGAGTCGACTCTAATCTGGCCTGGGGTCGGCTCTAAATCGGATTGCTCAAAATAGTAAGGATCTTCCATCGCGGAGTCGGCTCTAACTTTTCGTGGGGTTGACACATTCTGTGCTGGAGTCAGCTCTAGCTCTGCAGGTGTCGGCTTTAATTTTGACGCAGAAAAGAGGTTTTCTATATCTCAGGTTAGAGTCGGCTCTAACTTTTCTAGAGTCGGCTCTAAATCGTGCTGAAAGTGCCAAACAGTTCCAATACGCTCTGGAGTCGGCTCTAATGTTTGAAACTTGACACATGACATTAGAAATCGATCCAAACTCAATTTTCCTTGAGTTATGAATACTTAACTATTTTAAATCCCTGAAACACTTTGTCAAACGTATTAGTAACATAAGAAATATACTCATATAGTTTTTGTTAATCATCAAAATCAATAAATAGGTCAACACGAGTGACTAAAATTTTTTCAAGATACTATTTATGATCCAATTGACCTTAGTGACAAAGAGCTTGACCTAGAAATCTACATGAATTAAGATGGGAAGTAAATTAATGAGGTTGCTACAATTGCTGAAAAATCAAGATGGGAACCTCTAACTGAACCACTAGAGAAAGTGCATGAACCATTACCCAAATCATCAATAGAGAAAGCACCCAAATTAGAACTGAAACCACTTCCTAAGTACCTCAAATATGCATACCTAGGTCTATTAGAAACCCTACCAGTGATTATTTCAGTGACCTAGACTCTTCACAAGGAGAACTATTGAATGTCCTAAAAGAAAATAAAGAAGCGATAGGATGGACCATGGCTAACATAAAAAGGATTAGCCCCTCGATCGTTCAACATAAGATTCACTTAGGGGAGAAAACCAAGCCTATAAGAGACCCCTAAAGAAAACTTAACCCTTCTTGAAGGAAGTAGTAAGGAAAGAGATCATCAAACTCCTTGACAATTGTAATCAAAGTGAACCATAACGTCTTGCTGAAGACATTAAACTTAGTGCTTTTTGGAAGGCAACCCAAATTTTTATTTTCTAACCTTTATTTTATTGATTCTTATTTCTAGGAATACGATTCTGCTCACACGGTCACTCCTAATATTACACAAGGCATATCTCGTCTAGATGGTATTTTTCCATGTTTTTTCTTCCTTACTCCATTGAGGACAATGGGAATTAAGTTGGGGGTAAGAAAAAGATTTTTTAAAATATTTTGAAAACACCTTAGCAATTTTTGAAAATTTTAAATTTATTTATAAATCATGTGCCATGAAAGAAATTCTTGAGCAAAATTGACAAGGAAAAGGTAATAGAGTTAGAAAGTATTGGCTAATTACTATAGCGAACTAAGGAGTAGACTAGCTGTCAGACTTTTAGCAGCCTACTTAGATCATCTAAAGGCTATTAGCACTTCCATTATACATGTACACTGACGAGGTAAACTAGATATTAGTTGTAAGGTCAATTGGAGATTCAATTATTACTGAAAATTGGCAATTGATATACACCCCAATGAGATAAACTTGAATTTAAGGAAAGAGCTACATGTCTGATAAAAATAAAAAAAATAAAAAAGTGTATATATAAAAATAAAAAAGCACGTCTAAACATTGGTTTTTTATCGAGTAACTAGGCACCTTCGCCTAAGTAAATATTATTGTTCGCATCAAAATGCGGGCAGTATGAAGATATCACTAAAAAAAATAAAAATAAAAATAAAAAATAATAAAAATATATCAGGCAGTGTGAAAGTAATCTTAGGTCGTGCACTTAATTTGAGGGTGTATAGAAAATTGACCAAAGTAGGTGATAAGTGAAAACACTATTGTTTCTTACAAACTAGTACCGAAATGCTAAGTTAGCCATCATAAACACAAGTGCTGTAGATCTATGGATGAACTCTAAGAAAGTTTTTGATAGTTCTGACTGCAAAACTTACTTTAAAAACTCAATACTTAGTTAGTAATACTTGCTAGCTTCTTTCAACCTTAAGTCTAGATTTAATTTTGCAAAAGAGAATCTTAGCGACACATGATTTTATTTTAATTACATTGCTAAGGGACTAGCAATGATTAAGTTGGGGGGTATGATAAGTCTATTTATTATTTTAATTTAACCATTAAATAAATATTAATTACTTTGAATTTATTAAGAATTGATACTTTTCGTAAACTTTTGTAGTAAAGGAGCCTATAGATGAAAAGAGCTCGATTTTTGGAGTCCAACGATGCAGATGGCACTCAAATCAGGACTTTGTTTGCCCAAAAAGGAAGAAAGATATGATTTTGCATGATTCTCAATGCAAACTAAGGCAGGTGATATAAAACGGATGGCTGAGAAGTTTTTCATAATATTTGAACGATCTTAAACCCGATTGACTCCAACTTTGACTGGAAGGAAGCCCTAGATAAGCTCTATAAAAAGAGGACCTCATATAGTAGTAGAGGAAAGTTTTTTCCAAAGTTCTCTTTATTTTTCTTTTATTTAGATCATTGTATTTAGGTATAGAGGAGGAAAATTATGGAGGAAATGCTGGTGATAGCAATGCATGGCTATATTCCTTCAATTTGGGATGATGATGATGCATGTAGCGAGGTTCTATCTTTCTTTTTGTTTTTAAATTTATCTATGCAATAAAAATTATGCTATTCTTTCATATATTTTTTAGTTATTTTTCTGATCGAGGTTTTGATTTGGCATACACGGCCTATACCCTCTATCGACGTGCTGTGATCTCTGGATACGGTACGTGCCTAAGAGAGATAGATTGTAGTATGGTAGTTTAGACTTCTAACTTTGAAAATAATTAGATAGTTTATACTCTAAGTGGATGTGCCATGATCTTCTGATACGGTCCATACCTGACAAGAGATAAATTATACTAACATTGAATTTGCAAAAATTATTACTATTGCAACATAAAGAAAAGAAGATAAAACTTGTTTGCATGGTGGATTCGGATTCCTAAGTTGCTTCTCTTGTTGTTTTAACTTTGCTAATTAATTAGTTGTTATCAATTAATAACTGTTATTCTTAATATAATCCTCTACATATAAATTTTCTTTTTCTTTTTTGTGAAATAATTTCCCTTGATCCCCGAGGATATGATCCCGATTCTTCACTAGCTATAGTAGTGAGTAGGTTTTATTTTTTATCACCAACGACAACAATCAGTAGGGTATGAATAAGGTTGATTAGATGGTTATCCAATACTGCTTAATTGGGCTTCTTCTGAATATCTTCAGCATGGTCTCAACAAGAGTAATACATTTTCCTTGAATTATTATAGGACTTAAATAAAATGAAAATGCATAACCTGGACATTGGACTAAACCAAACTTGACTGACTCAGTAACAGACTAGACTCGACAAACTAGAAAAAATACAGGACTTCCAGGGTTCAGAGATCTAAATGGAACCCTGTAACCTTTTCTCACTCTTGCTCCTGCACCATTCTTATATAATTTTTTAGGTAAGAGCCTATGATCCATGTGGAATAAAAAAATACTGCAGCTATCAATATAAGAATATTTGGTTTTAGCGATGCCAATTAGCAATGATAAAAATATCATCGTTAAATAGCGACGCAAAAAAGTTTAGCGATAACTTAACGATAAATTAGCGACGATCTAAATTAGTGACGCAAAAAATCCCATCAATAATTTGCGATGCCCATGCGCATCCTAGCGACAAGCATGAGCATCACTGATTAGCGACGAGCATGGGCGTCACTGCGCGTCATTGATTAGCGACGGCCCTCCCGCCAGCTAGGCATGTCAACGGTCTAGGGATGGCTCGGGACGGCCTCTACCGGTCCCATCCCTGCTAGAAAAATATTTTTGTTCTCCGTCCCATTAACTATAACCCAGGTTGGCCTCTATCGATTCCATCTCCTTTAGAAAAAATGTCCCCATTCCCCGTCCCGTTAAGTCGTTATAGCTAACGGGACAGGGACGAGGATACCCGACCGAGTAAATGGGTAGCCATTGGATACCGGTTTGGCCATTAACATAAAAAAATATTTTATTAATTTTATAATTTATTAAAAATTTTAAAAAATATTGATAGAAAAATCTAATGGAGCTCTTTGAATTAACTTCTAACAACTGTCCATTACCTCTTTGAATTAACTCTTCCTTAGTTTAATCTAACTTGCTGAGTTTATTCAAAGTTGAAACATTTGAAGAGAATAAAAAGTGAGGAAGGAAACAACTAACAAGGGAAAAAAAAATTCAAAAATGAAGATTTTCAATGCAAAATCGCAAAAAAAATACATTCAAAATGTTATTAAAGGTATTTTAAGAAAAAAAATTAAGGAGATATCTTTCTTTAAAAATAAAGGAAAGAGATGAGCTTATGATAAAAAAAGGTGTTGGCTAGGAAGGGCAGCGATTGACGGAGATAGACGATAGAGCTAGGTTCTGATTATGTTCAGAACTTGCATGAAAGAAGGAAGAGCAAGTGACAGGGAGATTCAGTTGTATTAAATAAGAAGAGCATGAGACAAGGAGAATGATTCAAACATGTTTTTATATATATTTTATTTATTTTAAATTTTTAATTTTTAATATATTAATATATATATTTAAAATTTAAATATTATATTAAGCTAATGAAAATGAGAATAGGAAGAGAAACCGTCTTCGAACCATTTATCTGTTTAGCCATTAATGAATAATTCTTTGTTATCTGTTAAGCTGTTTAATCCGAGAACTCTTCTAAAAATGATACCAATTGGATAAATGATCAAACGAGCGCAGGCTTTGGCACGTCGCTAAATTGCCGCACAGGCTCTGCCCTCTTAGGGCCGCATGCTAATCCCGCCTGCCCCCGCCCCTCCCCCATGCTTCTCCCCCATCGGGCCCCCCTGCTGCTTCGACCTCGCCGTGCCTCGGCTCGCCCGGCCGCCCCGTCCGACCCCACCTCCCCTCCCCTCTCCGGCACCAGCAGCCCCCTTTGGCCCCCGGTTCCCCCCACCGGTCTCACCTCCTAGGCCCCGGCCCCCTCGCATAGCCCTCGGCCTAGCGGCTGGCCCCGACTGCCGCCCTAGCTCACCCTCACCGGCGCCATCGCCCTTCAGGGCTTCTGGTCCATCTCTTCCTCTACGTCGATGTGTTCATCCCCGACGGCTGCCGCCCCTCCTCGTCATCCCGCTGGCTCCATGACCCGCTGCGACGTTTAGGACTCCCTCCTCCGTGCCTTCGCACTCCTCGACCTCGCCTTCATGCTTCATGCCGCCCTAGCTGTCTTCGCCTACACGGCCATGTCTAGGGTCTCCGGCTCTGGTGCTGCAGCCAAAGGGGGGTTGGGCAGGAGGCATAGTGGCAGGTCCTATGAGGCCTTGCCCACCTCCTCCTCCACAAGGGCGCTCGGTGATCTAGATCCCATCTGTGAGGCCCTCCTTAAAGATCCCACATCGGGTAGAGGAGAAATGTGTGAGTGATTTATATGTAGTAAAGTAAGAAGAATAAGGTACCAATTAGATCCCTTTTGGGCTGTGGTGGCCCAAGTTGGTATGGACCTTGTCCGTCTTGCTTTCTTGTAACGAAACAGGCCCGAGACCTGAATCGTTACAATATGGTATCAGAGTCATGCATCAGTCGGAAGTGCCCACCGTCGCCTCTTTAAGGGGAATAGATTGTGAGGCCCTCCTTAAAGATCCAATATCGGGTAGAGGAGAATGGATGAGTGATTTATATGTAGTAAAGCAAGAAGGATAAGGTACCAATTGGATCCCTTTTGGGTTGTGGTGGCCCAAGTTGGTATGGACCTTGTCCGTTTTGCTTTCTTGTAACGAAATGGGCCTAGGGCCTGGGTCGTTACACCATCCAGATGAAGCAACTCGCCAAGAATTCCACTCAAGCCTGAGTTGAATCTCTTCTTCTCACTCCGAGCTTAACTACTTTTCTTGTAATTTTACTTGATCGATGGGATTGTTTTAGCTAGCGTTTTCCTGGTGCTACCAAAATGGATGGATATGGCATGATCCCTTGTAGAAAAAGTTTTTTTTTGTTTTTTTTAAGGGAAATGTAGTTTGCTTGTGTGGATCTTTGCAGGACGCTGCAATTCTTCTCAACGATGCCCTTAAAGATTAGAATTTTTTTTGTTGCATTGGTCTCTTAAAAATAGAGATAGAGAAAAAAAAAGAGGATACCATTCACTTCAGTATTTTATTGTTCTTTCAAGTTTTCTTATTTTCTGTTCTCTTGTTTGTTTCAATTGAAGACTGTAAGAACATCTTTATATTGTTTTCAGTTCTCTGTGTTTTTCAAAAAAACTATTTTCATTTTCAATTATCAAATGCATATTCACAAGAGTTTTCTTTTATGAAAATGATAATAAAAAATATGGCTGTTCTTGAAACCAAACAATCCTAATGCTGCCAGATCATCGTCCTCGAATGTTCGCGAGCGTTCGGTTACCTTTTCCAGCAAGCCCGGGATCTTCCGACGAGCTTCTCGTGTCTGGAAGCCTGCAAAAAGTCTCAGGGGCCGAAGATTCCGATGGGAACCCTTCGACGCTCAAATCAGTGCTCTAGGCAACAGCCGTGAGCTTGAGGAAGCTCGAAAGAGAAAGAGAGAGAGGCTCAGAGAAGAGCTTCTGTGAGCAAGAATGAACGTTTAGGAGTGTTATGAGTGTGTTACCTGGTCGGGGGTCCCTCTTACCCAATTTATAGATGTTTAGAGTTTGTCTGGCTTGAGTGGTTGAGGCTCCATAATAATGACTTTGATGAGTGAAGTGTCATGTATGTAAGGCATGGGGTTGTGCCACTTGTTAGAGAATTTAAGGCGATGGCAGCAATGGCAGACCTTGCTTCCTTCTTTGATATGTTAGGGCTGCAGGCCAAGTCCCGTCAGAGTGGGTGGCTGCAGCTGGTTGGTGGGTCAAGTTCCATCAGAGTGGGTGGCCACTTGATTTGGACCACTGCAGGCACCATCACGAGCCACACATCCGTCTGGGATGGAAGAGTTGGGAGTTGAAGCCAGCTGTCCCTTGTAGAGCATTGATTATAGAGTGCTTGCATGGCACTATTCATAATGAGGCCGAGCACTATTTATGGCCGAGGCCGAGGCCGAGGTGGCCGAGCACTGAGATGGCCGAGCACTGTTCATGGCCGAGGCTGAGGCCGAGGTAGCCGGGAAGGAGCTAGAAGCCGGGACGAAGCTGGAGGCCGGGATGGGACATCCGTGGCCAAGCTGAGGTGCCGAGGCAAGATGTCCGTGGCCGGGATGAAGCTAGAGGCCGTCGAGGGAGCTTGGGGCTGAGCCGGGACAAAGCCGTCATGCCTCAGTGAGGAGACGTAGGAAGCAGGGTGGTCCAAGAGCGATGGCATCTAGCCTCCGTGCTGGTCTGGGCCCACCTGGAGATGCTTGGCTTGAGCTGATGACCTTGCCAAGCTCCTTTTATGGCTATGTGCATGCCCTTGTCCTTTGTCGTCCTACCATGATGTTGTCCATCGTCTAGTCGGAGCCGGGATAGAGAGCTTGGAGCAGAGCCACGGACGAAGCTATCCATGGCCGTGAGCAGAGTCATTGAGGCTGTCCTGCACAGTGCTGAGAGGCCGGGAAGAAGCCGGGTGGATGGGACAGTCACTCGGAGGGACTTCTGTGAGATGTGGAGTCAAGAATTCCTCATCTCGGCTTCATTACACCATCCTTTCTCATGCAAGGGTGCCAAAGGGGCCAACGTGGCAGCCATAAATGCCTTAATGCATAAAAGGAAATAAGACATTAAATGCGAAAGATATTTATGAGGTCATAAATGCCTTTGGTGTGAAAGATATAATATGGCTTTGGAAGCTGAGTGGGAGTGCCGGGGCGAAGCTGGCCAAGCGGGAGTGCCGCAGCGAAGCTGGCTGAGCGGGAGTGCCGCGGCGAGATTTCTGTGGCCGAGACGGGACGATGCCGGAGCGGGACCAACTTGGAAGAGAGCGGGAGGAGGCCGACTTGGACTTTTTCCTCTCTTCTCATCCGTGGCCGAGATGGGATGATGCCGGAGCGGGGCCAACTTGGAAGAGAGCGGGAGGAGGCCGACTTGGACTTTTCCTCTCTTCTCATCCGAGAGGGGACGATGCCGGGGCGGGGCTGACTTGGAAGAGAGCGGGAGGAGGCCGACTTGGACTTTCTCCTCTCTTCTCATCCGTGATGCTCCATTTCATTAAATGTGCTATGGCGGGGCCGACTTGGAAGAGGCCGGGACGGGATGATGCCGAGGCGGGCCGACTTGGAAGAGAGCGGGAGGAGGCCGACTTGGACTTTCTCCTCTCTTCTCATCCGTGATGCTCCATTTCATTAAATGTGCTAGGGCAGAGCTGACTTGTTAGAGGCCGTCGTCGATAACTCCTCGTCTTGGCTTTATGACGCTATCCTTTGCCAAACGAGCCAACATGGCAGTGCTTTAATACATGGGAGAGAATAAGGTAATAAATACCCCAAAATATAATGGGATGCACGTGGCCTTTATGAGGCCATAAATGCCTTTGGTGTGAAAGATATAATATGGCTGTGAAGCCGAGTGCCACGGCAAAGCGGGATGGGACGTCCTTGGCGGAGCGGGAGTGCCGGGGCAAAGCAGGACGGGAACGTCCGTGGCCGAGATGGAGTGTTGGGGCGGGGTCGACTTGGGCTTCTCCTTCTCTTCGCATCCGCTCCACTCCATTAAATGCTGGCCAAATCATTATGCCATTAAATGCTACTTTGAATATTAATGACGGAAGGTGACCTTGGGAGAACCCACGCGTAACATGGCCCTTTTTCCCTTGTTATCTTTCTTCATTATGACGAGACACTTGTTGCAGTTGGGAGCAATGTCATTGACAAAATATTTAATACGACGAGTCTTTTTGTAAAGAAGGCCGAGTAAAATAGTGAGGCCGCTTAGGAATTAAGCCATCCAAGAAGGCCGCCGCGGCCGCGTAAGAAAATCGTTTGGAAATTGATGCCATCCAAAAATTATTGCCTTTATTGCCCATGGGGTCAACTGGCCCCATCAAATGCCCTCCACACTCCTTGAGCTTGTGTGTCGCGCATCAGCTAAGCAAAGGAGTATAGAACTTTAAGAAATTTTGGAGGTAAATTAATAACTTTAAGAAATTTTGGAGGTAAATTAATTACCTTATGCCCGCCACTCAAAGCAGCGTATGCCAATTTTTGGGGGAATGCTAATCAGTTAGCCACCGAGGCAAAGATAAAGCCGATAAGGCTGCAATAATGTCGCTGAGGCAGAGATGATGCCGCTTAGGCAGAGATAAAGCCGTTGAGGCTGCAATAATGCTGTTGAGGCAGAGATAAAGCCAATGAGGCTGCAATAATGCCGCTGAGGCAGAGATGATGCCGCTGAGGGAGAGATGATGCCGCTAAGCCTACAATAATGCCGCTGAGGCAGAGATAAAACCAATGAGGCTGCAATAATGTCATTAAGGCAGAGATAAAGCCGTTGAGGCTACAATAATGCTGCTGAGGCAGAGATAAAGCCGATAAGGCTGCAATAGTGCCACTGAGGCAGAGATAAATCCATTGAGGCTAAAATAATGCTGTTGAGGCAGAGATAAAGCCGCTGAGACTGAAATGATGCTGCTGAGGCAGAGATAAATCTGTTGAGGTAGAGATAATGCCGCTGAGGCAGAGATAAAGCTGATGAGGCTACAATAGTGCTGCTGAGGCTGCAATGATGCCGCTGAGGCTGAGATAAAATTGCCGAAGCAGAAATAGAGCCGTGGAGGCTGCAATGATGCCACTGAGGCTGAGATAAAATTGCCGAAGCAGAAATAGAGCCGTGGAGGTTGCAATGATGCCGTTGAGGCTGAGATAAAATTGTCGAAGCAGAAATAGAGTCGTGGAGGCTGCAATGATGCCGCTGAGGCTGAGATAAAATTACCAAAGCAGAAATAGAGTTGTGGAGGCTGCAATGATGCCGCTGAGGCTAAGATAAAATTTCCAAAGCCGAGCCACTTGGGAGCAGCTGCGGGGGCTTGGCAGCTTTCGGAGGAGCCTGGTAGCAGATGCCCATCAACTGTGAGCTGGGGAGTTGGCCTCTCCCAGCTGTGAGTTGTCTTGGGGCTTCTTGATGGCTGAAAGTAACCAGCAATATGTTGCAAGTATTTAATTTGGATAAATGTCTTACCCAATTAGCCATTGGCCATTGAGGTAAATTTGTGGCTGTCAGAAGCCTTTTGAACCCTGGAGGGTGACCTGAGAGTTGAGAGTCATCAGGTCCTTTTGAACCCTGAAGGATAACCTAAGAGTTGAGAGTCGTCAGGTTCCTTTTGAACCCCGAAGGGTGACATGAGAATTGAGAGTCATCAGGCTCCTTTTGAACCCTGAAGGGTGACATGAGAATTGAGAGTCATCAGGCTTCTTTTGAACCCTGAAGGGTGACCTGAGAGTTGAGAGTCATCAGGTTCCTTTTGAACCTCGAAGGGTAACCTGAGAGTTAAGAGTCGTCAGGTTCCTTTTGAACCCCAAAGGGTGACCTAAGAGTTGAGAGTCGTTAGGTTCCTTTTGAACCACCTCGGGGGTGTGTGCACCACTGCGAGGGATGACTCGATCGGTTATGGAGCCTTTGGTGCCGCGATGCCGGCAAGCTCCTTTTGAACCGTCTTAGGGGTTTGGGAACCGCTATGAGGGGCAACTCGACTGGTTACGGAGCCTTTGGGGTCGCGATGCCGGTGAGCTCCTTTTGAATTATCTCGGGGGTTTGGGAACCGCTGCGAGGGGTGACTCGATCGATTATGGAGTCTTTAGGGCCGCGATGCCGGCGAGCTCCTTTTAAACTGCCTCAGGGTTGTGTGCACCATTGCGAGGGGCGACTCGATCGGTTACGGAGCCTTTGGGGCCGTGATGCTGGCAATCTCCTTTTGAACTGCCTCGAGGGTTTGAGAACCGCTGCGAGGGGCGACTCGATCAGTTACGGAGCCTTTGGGGCCGCGATGCCGGTGAGCTCCTTTTGAACCGTCTCGGAGGTTTGGAAACCACTGCGAGGGATGACTCGACCGGTTACGGAGCCTTTGGGGTCGCAATGCTGGCGAGCTCCTTTTGAACCGCCTCAGGGGTGTGTGCATCGTTGCGAGAGGTGATTCGATCAGTTACGAAGTCTTTGGGGCCACGATGCCAGTGAGCTCCTTTTGAATCGCCTTGGGGGTTTGTGAATCGCTGCGAGGGGCGACTCGACCAGTTACGGAGCCTTTGGGGCCGCAATGCCGGCGAGCTCCTTTTGAAAGATATGATCCTCGGACTCAAGAAGGATTGACCGTGGTGTTGAAGGAGGTCCTTTATTGCTCATAATGTAGGGAGGTACATCATTGATGACATCCGATCTGATGACGTCTGATTATAGGCTTGAGAGCTTTTTCTTTATAGAAATTGGTCTCCTTCTTCTGAGTTGATGTCATGCCCCCTCCAGAAAACTATGTTGATTGAAGATGGAGGGTGCCAGTGCTGAAATCCGAGGGCAGCTGGAATGGAATCCACAGGAGGTCTTGGGCTCGGATTGGCTCTAAGGTGAATAGGAGTTAGGATTTGGGTGGCAAGTAGTGGCGCTCTTGCTGGTTAACGAGCCTGAGCCTTAAATTGCCGATGAGCTTAAAGTTGCTCTTGCTCCTGAGCTTGTTGAGATATGACGGTGGTGAGTCTATCGCTAGAAAGATCTTCCACCGGATGGATGATAGCTGGCTTGAGCGACAACCAAAGAGGCAGCGTAACTTGTTTTCTGTTGTGTGGTCATGAAATATCGCTTCTGTAGCTTTTGGACAGCTACCGTTAACACTTGGGCCTGCAGGGTGAGAGGGTGGCACAATGTTTTGCTTGAATGGCCTAAACTGGTTGTGATGGTGGAACAAAGAGCCGACCTCCTGCTGGTCAGCTCGTTGAGGGTGTCCCCCAGCATAGCTAGGGGAAGCTTCCATTGTTGTCATAGAGGAAGTGAGAGCTTGTAGCTTAGGGTCATAGAACTCTTCTTTCTCCCCCTTCCTGGCGCGCCAATCTGATGCTGCCAGATCACCATCCTCGAACGTCTGCGAGTGTCCAGTAGCCTTCTCCAGCGAGCCCATGATCTTTCGGTGAGCTTCTCGCATCTGGGAGCCTACAAAAAGTCCCGAGAGCCGAAGATTCTGGCGGGGACCCTCCGATGCTCAAGTCAGTGCTCTAGGCAACAGTCGTGAGCTTGAGGAAGCTCGAAAGAGAAGAGAGAGAGTGGCTCAGAGAAGAGCTCTCTGTGAGAAAGAATGAGCATTTAGGAGTGTTATGAGGGCGTTACCTGGGCTCATTTAGGAGTGTTATGAGGGTGTTACCTGGTTGGGGGTCCCTCTTACCCAATTTATAGATGTTTAGAGTTTGGCTTGAGTGGTTAAGGCTCCATAATGATGACTTTGATGGGTGAGGCATGGGGTTGTGCCACTTGTTAGAGCATTTAAGGCGATGACAGCAATGGTAGAGCTTGCTTCCTTCTTTGATATGTTAGGGCTACAGGCCAAGTCCCGTCAGAGTGGGTGGCTGCAGCTGGTTGGTTGGTTAAGTTCCATCAGAGTGGGTAGCCACTTGATTTGGACCGCTACAGGCACCATCACGAGCCACACATCCGTCTGGGATGAAAGAGTTGGGAGTTGAAGCCAGCTGTCCCTTATAGAGCATTGATTATAGAGTGCTTAGATGGCACTGTTCATAACGAGGCCGGGCATTGTTCATGGCCGAGGTGGCCGAGCACTAAGATGGACGAGCACTGTTCATGGCCGAGGCTGAGGCCGAGGTGGCTGGGAAAGAGCTAGAAGCCGGGACGAAGTTGGAGGCCGGGACGGGACGTCCGTGGCTGAGCTGAGGTGCCGAGGCAAGATGTCAGTGGCTGGGACGAAGCTAGAAGCCATCGAGGGAGCTTAGGGCTGAGCCGGGACAAAGCCGTCATGCCTTGGTGAGGAGACGTAGGAAGCAGGGTGGTCCAAAAGCGAAGGCATCTAGCCTCCGTACTGGTCTGGGCCCACCTGGAGATGCTTGGCCTTGACCTGATGACCTTGCCAAGCTCCTTTTATGGCTATATGCATGTCCTTTGTTGTCCTACCATGATGTTGTCCATCGTCTAGTCGGAGTCGGGATAGAGAGCTTGGAGCAGAGCCACAGACAAAGCCGTCCATGGCCGTGAGCAGAGTCAGAGAGGCTGTCCTGCACGGTACTGGGAGGCCAGGTGGCTAGGACAGTCACCTGGAGGCAGTTGGAGGCCGTTGAGGACTTCTTTGAGACGTGGAGTCAAGAACTCCTCGTATCGACTTTATTACGCCATCCTTTCTGCCAAAGGGGTAGCTATAAATGCCTTAATGCAAGGAAGGAAATAAGGCATTAAATGCCTTAAAGCATGTGGATGCATGTGGCCTTTATGAGGCCATAAATGCCTTTGGTGTGAAAGATATAATATGGCTGTGCCGTGGCCGGGGCGGGGCCAACTTGGAAGAGAGCGGGGGCGGGGCCAACTTGGAAGAGAGCGGGAGGAGGCCGACTTGGACTTTCTCCTCTTTCCTCATCCGTGACGCTCCATTCCATTAAATGTGCCGGGGCGGGGCCGACTTGGAAGAGAGCGGGAAGAGGCTGACTTAGACTTTCTCCTCTCTTCTCATCCGTGATGCTCCATTCCATTAAATGTGCCGGGGCAGGGCCGACTTAGAAGAGGCCATCGTCAAGAACTCCTCGTCTTGGCTTTATGACACTATCCTTTCTCATGCAAGGGGCCAACGTGGCAGCCATAAATGCCTTAATATAGGGGAGAGAATAAGGCAATAAATGCCTTAGAGCCAATATAATGGGATGCACGTGGCCTTTATGAGGCCATAAATGCCTTTGGTGTAAAAGATAATATGGCTGTAACGTCCTTTGCCGAGCGGGAGTTTCGGGGCGAAGCGGGAACGGAATGTTCGTGGTCGAGATGGAGTGCTGGGGCGGGGCCGACTTGGGCTTCTCCTTCTCTTTGCGTCCTAACCGAATATTAATGACAGAAGGTGGATCCACGCACATTATGACCGTTTCTGCACCATTAAATGCTCAGCCTATTGACTTGATTACTGGATATTAATGACGGAAGGTGGCACGTAACCTGGCCCTTTTTCCCTAGTTCTCTTTTTTTCATTATGACCCCTTGTTCTCTTTTTTCATTATGACGAGACACTTGTAGCCGGGAGAGTCCTTTGTAAAGAAGGCCGAGTAGAATAGTGAGGCCGCCTAGAAATTAAGCCGTCCAAGAAGGCCGCCACGGCCGCTTAAGAAAATCGTTTGGAAATTGCTATCTTGAGAGGATGCCATCCAAAAATTATTGCCTTTATTGCCCATGGGTCAACTGGCCCCATCAAATCTCATCTGTGTTTTTTTTTTCTTTGTTTTATATTAATAAGGAGATGCTACTTGTTTTATGGCTGCTGTTAGCAATATAGGATCTTCTATAAATAATTTGTTACATATAAAAACAAAAATATCATACTTACCTGATGCGAAATTCATCATAATAGTATTTATTTGATGCAGATGCGGAGTTCATCATGATAATATGTAGACTTGAGACTTGAATCTGGTTAAATTTTGATAACCTACAGTCTCTTTTACAAAATAACTAATTTCTCTCCCTTAACCTCATTCTTTGCATAGCAGATGTATTCTTGCTATCTTCAAGAGAGAGGAATAATTATTTATATATAAACATTCAATCAAATACCAATTAATGACTTTAATATCCTTTAATACCACGACTTAATGTTAATGGCTTAAACTTTCGGACTATTAACGGTAGTCCTTCGTCTTCTTCACACATGCAGAAGAAACAATCGTTGGCCCTTCATCTTCGTATACTAGGCTAGATCTGGCCCTTCACCTTTCGCATACTAGGCTAGATCTGACCCTTCACCTTTCGCATACTAGGCTAGATCTGACCCTTCACCTTTCACATATTAGACTAGATAGAGAAAAAGGTGACTCTTCGCCAAGAGCGACTCTTCGCCTTTGTAACAATCTTAAATTAAAGGGCTAATCTAACATTCTCCCACTTGGGCCGAAAGTTGATGACATTAATATTTAATAGTGTAAACATTAGGCGTGCAAAATTAAATTTCATAATGTCATCTTTCATCATGATTGAGTTTAACATAATAAATTACATAATAAGAGTTATGACGGTCATACACTTTCAATTTGCATACTCCCTTCCATATACTACTGTATTAGCAACGTATCATGTTAGGTCACATAATCTATATATAAAGAACTTAATGTCCACTTAATTGTCTGAAAGACATAGTAAATTTCTTGTTCAAAACAGTAAGTGTATACAAGCATAAGGAACAAGAAATAATAAATAAAACCAGAAACATATCATATTAATGAGCTCAAGAGTGGCACAACATCATCATAATCAATCTTTAATACATAACATCATTATAATCAATCTTCAATACAACCAAGACCCATTCTATGTACATGTTCTTTAAATATTTTTGGTTGTAAACCTTTAGTCAAAGGATCTGCTATCATAAGATCCGTTCTAATATGTTCAATGCACACTCTTTGTTTCTGGACCTCCTCCTTGACAGTAAAGTACTTTAATTCCATATGTTTAGTACCTTAGAATATATGTCATTCTTGGAGAAGAAAACTAATGCGAAATTATCACAATAAATTTGCAGCGGCTTGGTAATGGTGTCGACAACCCCAAGTCCTGAAATAAAGTTCCGTAGCCATAATGCTTGAATTATAGCTTCATAACATGCTACAAACTTTGCTTCTATAGTGGATGAGGCAATGATTGATTGTTTGATACTTTTCCATGAAATTGCTCCTTCTCCCAACAGGAACACATAGCCAAAAGTTGACTTTCTACTATCAACACAACCAGCAAAATCTGAATCTGAATATCCAATCACTTCCAACTGATCAGATCTTCTAAATGTGAGCATATAATACTTAGTTCCTTGAAGATATCTCATCACTTTCTTTGCAGCTTTCAATGATCAATACCAGGGTTACTCTGATAGCGACCCAATATCCCAACCGCGAAGCTGATATCTGGTCTTGTGCAAGTTTGCAAATACATCAAGCTTCCCACAACAGAAGCATATGGAATAGATTTCATTTGCTTATGTTCTACATCATTCTTTGGACATTGCATAAGACTAAATTTATCCCCTTTTTGTATTGGGACAATACCTGCTGAACAGTTGTTCATTTTAAATTTCTCAAGAATTTTCTCGATATAAGTTTTCTGAGACAACCCTAACAATCCATATGATCTCTTTCTGAATATGGAAATTTCTATCACATAAGATGCCTCTCCCATATCTTTCATCTCAAAATTCTTAGAGAGAAAATTTTTTAGTCTCATACAAGATACCTAAATCATTAGCAGCAAGCAAAATATCATCAACATATAGAACCAAAAATATAAACTTACTTCCACAAATCTTTCGATAAATGCATCGATCAACGATATTTTCATGAAAACCAAAAGATGTAATGGTATCATTGAACTTAATATACCATTGTCTGAAAGCTTGTTTAAGTCCATATATTGATTTCTTAAGTTTACATATCATATGATCCTTTCCTTCTATGGAAAAACCTTCAGGTTGATCCATATCAATTTCTTCCTCTATATCCCCATTAAGAAAGGCTATTTTCACATCCATTTGATGTAACTCTAAATCATTTTGAGCTACCAAAGCCATAATGATTCTTAATGAATATTTCTTTGAAACTAGTGAAAATGTCTCTTTATAATCAATGCCATCCTTCTTAGTATAACCCTTGGCAACAAGTCTAGCTTTAAAATGTTCAATATTGCCATTCAAGTCATGTTTGGTTTTAAAGACCCATTTACATCCAACTTGTTTAGAACCTTCTGGCAATTCAATAAGATCCCAGACATTGTTTTCAGCCATTGATTTTAATTCATCTTTCATAGCATTAATCCATTTATCAGACTTATCACTGTTAATGGCTTGTGAAAATGAAACAGGATCTTCATAAATGTCACAATCAAAATTTGACTCTTGCAAATAAACCAAATAATCATCTGAAATAGCTGATTTTTGTATCCTTACATGTTTACTTAAAGCTATTCCACATGGTTCAATTTTTTCAGGTATTGGTAGGTTAGGCTCTTCAAGGGGTACTTCATCATTCAAACATTGTTCATTGATATCCACAATCTGTTTGTCAGTACTCCCACTAACTTCACCATTCTCAATAAATTTGGCATTGCCTATCTCAATAATTCTAGAACTATGGTTTGAACAATAAAACCTATACCCTTTGGATTTCTCTGGGTAACCTATAAAGTAACCACTAACAGTTCAAGAATCCAATTTCTTTTCATGTGGATTATATACTCGTGCTTCTACTTGACAACCCCAAACATGCAGGTATCTTAAACTTCCATAACTCAAAAGGAGTTTTAGAAACTGCCTTATTAGGAATCCTATTTAGTAAATATACTCCAGTCCTAAGAGCATACGTCCACAAAGATTTTGGTAATGAGGAATTACTTATCATACTCCTAACTCCATTAATGTTTTATTTCACCTTTCTGCCACACCATTTTGTTGAGGTGTGCCTGGCATAGTATATTGTGCACATATGCCATATCTTTCGAGGACTTTTGCAAATGGACCGGATTCTGCCCTGATTCATTGTACTTTCCATAATACTCACCACCTCTATTAGATCTTACAATTTTTATTTTTCTATCTAGTTGTCTTTCAACCTCTTTAGTAAATACCTCAAGGGCATTTACAGCTTGAGATTTCTCTTTAAGCAAATAGACATATCCATAACGAGAAAAATCATCTATAAAGGCGATAAAGAACTTTTCTCCATCAAAGGATGGAGAATCAAAAGGTCCACATACATCAATGTGTATAATTTCAAGAAGCTGAGTACTTCTTGTAGCTCCTTTCTTGTTATGTTTGGTTTGGTTTCCCTTAATACAATCCACACATAAACCAAGATCAGTAAAATCTAGATTTGGTAAAATCTCATTCTTTCTAATCTTTGTAGTCATTCTTTGGATATATGACCCAAACGTTTATGCCACAAGAAAGCAGAGTTGTCATTTGCCATACTACGCTTAATTCCAATATTTTGATGGGCACACATCAGGGATGCGGAAAATTTATCATCAAGTTTCAATTTATATAATTCATCCATAAGAATTCTAGAACCAATAAAGGAACCATCTTTATTAAATAAACTAAACATCATTTTTCAATCTTAAAAC
Source organism: Calamus simplicifolius (assembly GCA_900491605.1). Lineage (NCBI taxonomy): Eukaryota > Viridiplantae > Streptophyta > Magnoliopsida > Arecales > Arecaceae > Calamus > Calamus simplicifolius. The sequence goes on from UESW01004496.1 coordinate 744,191, forward strand.
TAAACCCATTAACATTAAGTTTCGAAACAGAAACTAAATTTCTAGAAAGTGAAGGAACATAGAGAGTTTGTAGTAGATTCAGGTGATGCCCAGTATCTAAAGTAAGAAGATAAGTCCCTATGCCTTCAATTGGGGCCTTCTCTCGGTTCCCCATGAATAAGAAGTTCTCATTTGGGTTTATGCTCTGGATTGTAAGGAATCCCTGCATTACATTGGAAGCATGAGTAGTGGCACCAGAATCTAACCACCAAGTATTAGAAGGAACTTCAGATAAGTTTGATTCATAAATTGGAGAAGCATAATGAAAGATACCTTTCTTTTCGAACCAAGCTTTTCATTTCAGACAATCTTTATAATAATATCCTTCTTTCTTACAAAAGTGACATTTATCTTTCTTCCTTTTCTTCTTATCATTATCAGTAACCTGTGATACTTTAGTGGGTGCTTTCTTCTTAAATTTCTTGGATTTTGGCTTGATAACTTTACCAGCTCCCTGACCCACTAGGTTTATTGAATAATCTCCTTGTGCTTTCAATCTCCTTTCCTCTTGAGTAAGCTTACTGGCCAATTCATTAACATCTCATTTATCTTTAATAGTGTTATAGTTAATTTGAAAAGGCCCATACTCTTGAGGTAATGAGTTCATAATGAATTATACTAAAAAGGAGTCATATCTAGGATTTTAAGTCTTACTGCAATATTAGTCATATCTAGGACATGTTGCTGCATACTTCGCGACCCATCATATTTCATGGTCATGAGTTCATCCATCAGTGTCCCTGCAAGTGACTTATCAGCGGAACGAAAGCGCTCTTCCAGAAGCTTAAGATATTCTTTAGCTGTTACACTTTCTGGAAGAGTAGACTTAATGTTGTTGGCTATTGTCATTCGCATAAAACTTAGACATAATTATTAGATCTGTCATATGCTTTATGTTTTAACTTCTTTGCCTCACTGCTCATATCCGTAATATCAGTAGGCTTTTCTTCTAATCACTACAAGAAAATAAAAATATAGCGACGCCCAAATGCGTCGCAAATGCGTCGCTATAGCTTGTTTAGCGACGCAATTAAGGCATCGCTAAAATGGTCGACGCAATCTCAATTTATCGCAGTTGCGTCGCTTAACAGCGACTCTCTGCGACGCACTAAATGCGTCGCAATATTGCGACTCATACTGAATGCGTCGCTAATTAAAAATAATTTTTTTTAAAAAATAGTTGCGACGGACAATCTCGTCGCAATTGAGTCGCTAATTAATAATTTATTTTTTTTAAAAAATAAATATATATATATATTAATTTTTTAAAGTTAATTGCGATAAAAAATAGCATCGCTAATTAATGAATTTATATTTTTAAAAAATAAATTAAATTAATTTTTAATTTTTTTAAAAAAATTAATTAATTTTTAATTTTTTTTTAAAAAATTACGACGCATACTAATGCGTCGCTACATTAAAAATAAATTTTTAAAAATATTGTGACGTAAAATCTTGTCACAATTGCGTCGCTAACTAGTTAATTTAATTTTTTTTAAAATTAAATAACATAATTATTAATTTTTTAAATTAATTTTGATGAAAAATAGCATCACTAATTAATTTATTTATTTTTAAAAAAGAAAAAAAATTAATTTTTAATTTTAAAGGAAATTAATATATTATTTAAAAAATTAAATGTTATAAATTAAACTTGCTAATACAATGTAATTGCTAATACAATTGACCAAAACAACCATTACAAAATTTTTAAAAATAGATAAAAATTTATTTTATTAATTATTTAAATTTTTCATATACAAAACAGAAAAAATAAAAAAATACATCAAGTAGTGAAAAAAAATACATCATGTGTCTGCAGGCAGCTATGGAGGCTGCGGAGGCTGGGATGAATCCTGCGACAGGTGACGAACTAAATCCTGCAACTGATGCATCTGCTCTCTCATCTCTGAGAGCTCCTCCCGAACCTCCTCGCGAACTTCCTCCTTGATAGATCTCCGGAATATCGCCAGAATGACGCGAACTGGAGCCCTGATGAGGAAAATATCTGGAAGCTCTATGCCCAAACCATAGACCCTACGGTCTCGCGGCTGGGCACCAACAGCCTCAAAAACACACGTCGACTCTCTCTGGTGAGAGTTCGACGGGCGGTCCCCCATCAGTAGAGTCGACCTGCGAAGCCTGAGACTGCAGCTCCTCGACTCATGCCTTTGAGTTATAAAATCAATGACAAATGAATCAATATATAAAGCTGAATAAAATATTAGAAATTAAATAAATAAAATATATCTAATTTCTTACCCCAATCTTTTGTGATCGTGTATCGACCCAGGAACCGTCCTTCCTGGTGTGTGTCGCCCTGAATAGACGAAACTCACCAGGATCTCTGCCCTCCTGCTCGGACTACAAAAGCAGAAGAAAGAATATAAATGCAAGTATTTGTTAATGACTAAATTAGTATTTAAATTATTTATGGTTTCTTACCATACGACGCCTGTGCTCCTGAATAGAAATGGAACCGCAGTGTAACAGGAGAGGCCCGTGCCACGACCGCCCTTCTCAGATCGCGGTTCGTGCTGGCTGATGCGGACCTCCTGATCCATGCCTCGGACTGCCATGCTGCCAGCTAGCCCAAATACCCTCCGGGACATGCCCTGGATGGTCACCCGAACTCCTCCAACGATAAAGCATGTCGGAGTATCGGCGTGCCGCAAGAGCATTCCATGCTGCCCTAATGGCATCATGGATGGTAGGGTCCCACGTAAACTTTTTTCTGCATTGAAATAAATAGTTAGTTTCAGAATAAATTAAGATTAGAAAATTTTATATCAGTTATAAAATGTATTTAAAAAGTTTACCTGAAACTCTGAAAAATAAAACTCCCTCGTGGCCGCAGATACATGGTGCCAATCGTAGCCACTGGGATCAGCACGGCTCTGAAATATAGAGCTGATCCGGCTCGATATAGTATGCTGCTCAATAAAGCTATTAAAAAAACTAATTAAAATAAGTAATTAACTTAAAAACATAAACATTAGTATATACTTACAGCCCATCAGCATCCAATCGAAGTACGGTGCGACCGACCAAAGAAGAACTCTCAGAGGTCTATGCCGATCGGTAGAGGAAAATACAGGATGAGCGTCGATCTGGAGAGGCGAAAGTCCGTGCATCAGGGCTGATACTGGGATGTGACACAGCAGAGCTATGTCCGTCAGGGGTAGATCTACCTCGGTCCGTCATACTGTAAATACTAAAGATTAATGCAACGCAATATAATTACGAATAATTAATAAATATACAAAAATTTAACACTTATAAAAATAAATCGAAATTGAATGAACCTATATCTTTAATCAGTGTCATTTGTTTCGTGAAATGTTGGTTCAACATCCGATGCGTATCGGACTGTGATTCAGTTTCATTATCATCGGAAGGAAACTGAACATTTGCATCCTCAATTTCTTGGACATCACCATTTGGATCTCTAAGTGATGTTTCAGGAGCCTTTGTGTCATCCTCAATTGCATGCATTTCCATCTCATCCTCTTGAAATGCAGGGCACTCAGTTGATTGACTTGATGAACTCTCATCTAATATGATTGTTGAACGTGGAACGATTTTAGAAACAGCCCACCAATCTCACTTGTCGTTGCGCAAACTTGGATATCCGCAGTAAAACACTTGCTGAGCTTGGGATGCAAGAATGAATGGTTTCATATTTCTGCAATCTTCGTCGATGGTTTACTTCAACTAGATTGTAGTCGTTATGAACCCTTTTACCGACAGGAATTGTCGGATCAAACCAATCACAACGAAACAATACAGTTCGTTTCATAGGCCAACCGGGATATTCAACTTCGACCACCTCTACTAACTTTCCTTAATAATCCTGCATATTTGCTCCGGCACTTTCTCCTTTAACACATACGCCCCAATTCTGCGTCCTCTTGAAGATGCTAGTCGTTCAATTTGAAATTTGTATCCATTAACAAAATAGCCAGTATAGGTAGTTACGGTCTTCAATGGCCACTACGCTAGACATTTAATGAAAATATTGTCGGTTGTGAACCATGGACCGTTTACCTATAAATTAATAAGCTATTCACAATCAATTCAAAAAATAAAAGCCATTATTGTAATTGATTGAGTGATAGTACTCACAAATTCATAAAACCAATAAGCGAACTCCGTTTCTAACTTCTGCCCAATGGCAATTTGTTGTCTATCATAATACATCCTTAAGGGATTATAACAATTAAAACTTATGTTAGCAATTAAATAGTATGGTATTTTACAATTTAAAGTAGAAGTTCTAATTAAGCAATTAATGAAGTGTACATATACTTACTCAATGTATGGGTCGACTTCTCTACAGTTCATTAGGATGTAATAATGTGCTGCATTATACTCCACATCGCTTAATTGTCTTGACTTCTGCCTCCCAAATGAATGGCCGATACTTTTAAATATTGATATTCTACCATTCAGTAGGTTCTCCTTCGTCCACACATATGTCATCGTTACGACCAAGATTGCGGGTCCTCGTATGAACGTGACCCTCAAAGTAATGCGAGGCAAAAGCTGAAACTTCTTCAACCAAGTGTGCATTGCATATAGAACCTTCAACCCTTGCCTTATTCCGCACATTATTTTTTAACTTCTTAAGATACCTATATGTAAAGTTGAAAATATAAATAAACCAACTTCCTCACATAAATAAAATAATATTTGAAATGTCAACATGTATTACTGATTTGGGTGTTTACCTCTCGAAAGGATACATCCAGCGATACTGCATGGGACCAGCTATACGTGCTTCGTATGGCAAGTGAACCGGTAAATGCTCCATTGAGTCAAAAAAACTTGGAGGAAATATTCGCTCCAGCTTGCATAAAATAATTGAAATTTCCTCCTCAAGCCTTTCCATGGATGCAGAAGTAATGACTGCGGCAGATAACTCCTTAAAGAACAAGCTGAGCTCTGTCAATGCCTTCCACACATGTTGCGGAAGCAACTCACGAAAAGCTATAGGCAATAACCATTGCATGAAAACATGACAGTCATGACTCTTCATGCCAAACAACTTGAGCTTATGCATGTCCACACACCTACCGATATTTGAAGCATAACCATCAGGAAATTTTAATCCTCTAATCCAGTTACATAAAACTTCTCATAAATTTTTGTCAAGAGTGTAACAGGCTTTAGGATAGGTCCCGTCAGCATTCCTTCTCAAATCACCTCTTCTGCAATACTGATTAAGTTCTTCTCTCGACTTTGCAGTGTCTTTGGTTTTTCTCGGGATGTTTAGTACCGTGTTAAATATGTTATCAAAGAAATTTTTCTCAATATGCATAACATCCAAGTTGTGCCGGATGAGATTTGTGCTCCAATACGGCAAATCCCAAAAAATACTTCGCTTCTTCCAGTTATGTTCTTTACATATACGGCCATTTATTCTATCTGCATCTGGTTCCCAAGCATACCTCAACCCCAAATGCTCTATAGTATCAAATATATCGTGCCAGACCTAACGGTTCGGCAAATTTTGTGACTGCTTTGTTCTTCCGGAAGGCGATCAAGTTCCGCCTATAAGGATGATTTGGAAGGCAAGAACTTTCTATGATTATCAAACCATGACTGCTTACCATTTCGCAATGTAAATGCATTGAATCATAATGCAATGAGGGCATGCCTAGGCATGGGCACTGGGCCGTGCCGTGCCAGGCACGGCCCAGGCCCGTCTGCCAGAGAAATTACCGTGCCGTGCCTGGCACGGCCCATTAACAAATGGGCGTGCCAGGCACGGCCCACTAAAAAAAAATTCAAATTCGGCACGGCCCGTGACCCATCAAGAAATGGGCCACGGGCCTGCCTGGCACGGCCCGTCACGGGCCGTGCTTGGCACGGCCCAGCAGGGCCGTTGCTGGGCCGTGCCAAAACGGCCCTTCTTCATGAACGGGCATGGGCCGTGATCTTTTGGGCCATTTTGTGGGCCGTGCCATGGCACGGCCCAGCAGGGCCATTGCTGGGCCATGCCATGGACGGCCCAGAAGGGCCGTTTTGGCACGGCCCAGCAACGGTGCGGGCCATGGCATGGCTGGGCCGTGCCAGAATGGCCCTGCTGGGCCATTTTGTAGGCCGTGCCATGGCACGGCTGGTGCCAGGAGCACACTGGCACCTAGGCACCAGCCAGCTGATTCAAGCCATGATCCTGATCGGCGATGATGGATCCGACATTGCGATCGATCGATCGATCCGACAGTTGCGATCGATCCAGCCATAATCCGATCGGCGATGATCGATGTTGCGATCAATCCGATCGGCGATGATCGATGGTTGCGATCAATCCAAGCATGATCCCGATCGGCGATGATGATCGGACCGTTGCGATCAATTCGATCGGACGATCCGACGGTTGCGATCGATCCAAGTCATGATCCCGATCGGGGATGATCGATCCGATAGTTGCGATCCATCCGATCGGCGAATCCGACGATTGCGATCGATCCAAGCCATGATCCCGATCGCGATGATCGATTGGATCGTTGCGATCAATCCGATCGGAGATGATCCGACGGTTGCGATCGATCCAAGCTATGATCCCGATCGGGGATGATCGATCGATGGTTGCAATCCATCCAATCGGAGATGATCCGACGGTTGCGATCGATCCAAGCCATGATCCCGATCGGCGATGATCAATCCAACAGTTGCGATCCATCCGATCGGAGACGATCTGATGGTTGCGATCGATACAAGCCATGATCCCGATCGACAATGATCGATCGGACTGTTGCGATCATCCGATCGGAGACGATCCGATGTCTGCGATCGATCCATGCCATGATCATGATCAGCGATGATCAATCCAACGGTTGCGATCCATCTGATCGGAGATGATCCGACGTCTGCGATCGATCCAAGCCATGATCTCGATCGGCGATGATCAATCCGACGGTTGCGATCCATCCGATCGGAGATGATTGTCTGGATCGATCCAAGCCATGATCCCGGTCGGCGATGATCAATCCGACGGTTGCGATCAATCCGATCGGAGATGATCCGACGTTGCGATCAATCCAAGCCATGATCCCGATCGGTGATGATCAATCCAACAGTTGCGATCCATCCGATCGGAGACGATCCGATGGTTGCGACCGATCCAAGCCATGATCCCGATCGACGATGATCGATCGGACTGTTGCGATCCATCTGATCGGAGATGATCCGACGTCTGCGATCGATCCAAGCCATGATCCCAATCAGGGATGATCGATCCGACGGTTGCGATCGATCCGATCGGAGACGATCCGACGGTTGCGATCGATCCATGCCATGATCCTGATTGGCGATGATCGATCTGACGGTTGCGATCCATTCGATCGGCGACGATCCGATGGTTGCGATCAATCCAAGCCATGATCCCGATCGGCGATGATCGATCTGATCAGAGACGATCCGACGGTTGCGATCGATCCATGCCATGATCCTGATATGCTATTATCGATCGAACGGTTGCGATCTATCCAATCGGAGACGATCCGACGATTGCGATCGATCCAAGCTATGATCCCGATCGGCGATGATCGATCGGACCATTGTGATCAATCGATCGATGATCCGACGTCTTCGATCGATCCAAGCCATGATCCTGATCGGCGATGATCAATCCGACGGTTGTGATCGATCCAAGCCATGATCCCGATCGGCGATGATCGATCCGATGGATGCAATCAATCCAAGCCATGATCCCGATTGGTGATGATCGATCGAACCATTGCGATCGATCCGATCGAAGACGATCCGATGGTTGCGATCGATTCAAGCCATGATCCGATCGGGGATGATCAATCCAACGGTTGCGATCTATCCCATCGAAGACGATCCGACAGTTGCGATCAATCCAAGCCATGATCCCGATCGGCGATGATCGATCCGACGGTTGCGATCCATCCGATCGGCGATGATCCGATGGTTGCGATCTTTCTATTTTTTCTTCTTACTTATTGTATTATGTTCTAGAGGTCAAGCCTAGCCCCCTCCTTTTGTACCATTTTAATTTTAAATTAATAAACTGGTAGGGGTCTGTGCCAAACCCCCACCATTATGGTGGCTTTATATTAATAAAATTTCTTTATTCCTAATAATTTTTAATTTATCAAAAAAAAATTATATTTTTTATAAATTTTTTTATTTTAGCTGTGCATGGGCCAGGCCCCAGGTGGGCCGTGCCTGGCACGGCCAGGCCCACCGGGCCGTGCCTGCACGGCCACCTGGGCCTAGCACGGCCCAGGCCCACCTGGGCCGTGCCTGGCACGGCCCACCTGGGCCGGCACGGCATAGGCCCACCTGGGCCGTGCCTGGCACGGCCCACCTGGGCCGTGCCAGGCACGGCCCACCTGGGCCGGCACGGCTCAGGCCCACCTGGGCCGTGCCAGGCACGGCCCAGGTGGGCCGTGCCGGCACGGCACGATGGGCCGGCCCAGGCCCGTCATGGGCCGTGCCGTACTGGGTCAACAGAAAAAATTTTCTAGGCCCGGCACGGCCCGGTAAACTGGACCGTGCCGGCACGGCCCGGTACTGTAGCAGTGCCGGGCCATGCCTGGCACGGCCCATCAGTGCCTGGGCCGTGCCGTGCCATGGGCGGCACGGCCCAGTGCCCACCTCTAGGCATGCCAGACGCCCAGAAGTGCTCCAACCGGACAACATTGCATATACCGGAAAGTCACTTATTGTCCACATCAAAGCAGCTCTCATGATGAAATTTTGTTTCATAGAAATGTCGTAGGCTATGACTCCTGTTTCCCACAACATTTTCAATTCGGCCACCAGCGGTTGCAGAAGACATCAATCTTTTCTTTGGATTTGATGGTCCTGGAACCAAAACTGTAAAAACATTGCAGTATCTTTCATGCACTTCCATGGAGGAAGGTTATATACAGTCAGTATCACAGGCCAACATGAATATTGTTGCCCCGCTTGACCAAATGGTTGGAAGCCATCGGTACAAAGACCTAATCTCACATTCCTTATATCTTCAGCGAAATCAGGATGATTTTCATTGAAATGCTTCCAAGCTTTGAATCTGATGGATGCCGCATTTCATCTTCTTTAGATTCATGTTCGGCATGCCATCTCATATCAGCAGCTGTAGCCTCAGATCTGTATAATCTCTGCAGGCGTGGAGTAAGAGGAAAGTAATGCATCCTCTTGTAAGGCACACTTTTCCTCCTACTTGTACTAGCTCCCCCTTCGCCATTTTTGTACCTCGATTGCCCACAAATCTTACACCATCTCAGCTCTGAGTCTTCACCCCAATATATCATACAATTGTTCAAGCAACAATCGATCTTATTAACTGGGAGCCCAAGGCCACGCAACAACTTCTTCGTTGAGTAAAAACTGTCTGCTACAACATTATCATTTGGCAAAACTTCCTTCATTAACCCAGCTACAGCATTGAATGCCTTTTCTGATAATCGATGTTCTGCCTTAATATTCAACAACCGAGCAGCCATAGACAATTGGGAATGACTCTCACAACCAGGATACAATTCTTGATTTGCAGCACACAACATATCATAAAATTGTTGTGCATCTGGATTTGGTTCTTCCATAAATGTATTCTGATTGAATTCATTACCCGATGCATTCATCACCATTTCTTCATATGTGTTTAAATTCACAAATGGTTCATCAATGGGAATTGACACTTGTTGGCTAGTAACAGCTGCAAATATTTCCTCAGTTCACCATGACAGTACCAAACATCGTACCAGGAACAAACCCTTTTTACACAAATGCACCTTCACAGTTTCAACATCTCTGTAGGCTTTATTCTGACACCTTGGAAGTTGCAGGGGCACCTAATCCTAGGCCCATCCATCCATTCAGGTTGGCTACATGCAAATGCGATAAATTCTTCCAATCCATTCAGAAAATCTGGATTAAGCAAGCCATCTTTTATCCTTGCATACATCCACGAGCGAGCCCCGCTCATTTTTGACCAACTTATACAATTCTGGTAAACCATTAAAGAAACCAATTAAATTTTATTAGTCATTATAGCAATAATTAATTCTTTTACACATCTAAGGTTAAATAACAAATATTGTGCCTCTTTAATTATACCGATAAATCAAGGCCGGGCATGGCTACGATCCTTGACGTGCTATCCAGGACCGAGGCCCAAGGGGTCCGTTCAATCATTAGACTTCACAAGTAAGCAAGTGTCCTAAATAATTCCACCTTCACTCCACTAAAAGGTAAGGCCCTATCCCATTCAAGATATTTTTGTGATATGTTATTCTGCTATTAATTATCATCGATTACATTGAAATTTCGGCAGCATTTCCCCATATGTTCTCCTAAATGTGTGGCATATATGCCACACTAGGAGAACGTATGAGGAATACAAACCGCAATCTCAACTAACGATGAATAGCAGACTAACATATCGCAAAAAATAATCTCAAACTGTCCACTAGGACAATTTGAGAATTTGCAAGACTAAGTCTTACAAAGTCTCAAACGGGTCTAAAGGTTATAGTGCTGTGAGAAATAGTTTGAAAAATCAAAGAATGAACTTGACATTGCATGTAACTCAAATCACATTCAATATAAATTCTTTCAGTACTTGATTCTGAGTTCACTAGCTATATCAAATTTAATATTTCTGCATTAAATTTAGAACGTTCTAAATGAGCTATATCATTTTTCATCCATGATATCGAATTTATTTTGATTGGTTGGTTTAGAATTTGAGGAATTATATCAAATTATGGTTTGCTATATCAAATTTCTTTCAATTGAAGAACATGAATTTCTAAATTTTTTTCTAATTTACTAAGAAAATGATTGTGACAATATTTAAAAACTAATATTTAAAATTTGCTAAGCTAAAATATAACAGGTAATAAAGAAATATAAAATAATTAAAAATTTAATCATCTAAACTATTAAAAATAAATAAATTGCATGATAAGCATTTTAATAATAATATATCATGAACATTATTTCAAGAAAAAATAGATTTTAAATTATGCATTACAAGATTCTAGATCACATACAAATTGTTATAATATTTCATCTAAAATTGACTTCATAAACACCACCCCTATTTTTTTTTAAATAACGGTGACCTGGCCACCGTGGCCAGGCCACCGTCGTGGCCTCAGGGGTGGGGGAAAAACCCCACCCCGACTTTCTTTTAAAAAAAAAAAACCGATGGCGTGGCCGTGGAGTCAAGGGTGGGGGAAAAACCCCAACCCGACTTCCTTTTTTTTAAACGGTGGCCAGGCCACCGTGGCCAGGCCACCGCCGACCACGGCGGCGGCCATGGCCGTCATCTCCGGCCACTGCTGCGCCGTGGCCTGAGACGACGGCCACGACCGCTGTCGTGGCCGTGGAGTCAGGGTGGGCGAAAAACCCCACCTGACTTTCTTTTTTTTTAAACGTGGCCTGGTCACTGTGCCAGGCCACCGCCGGCCATGGCGGCTGCTGTGGCCATCGTCTCCAGCCACTGCCGTGCCGTGGCCTGAGACGACGGCCACAGCCGCCGCCGTGGCCGTGGAGTCAGGGTGGGGGAAAAACCCCCCCGACTTCTTTTTTTTTTTAACGGTGGCCTGGCCACCGTGGCTAGGCCACCGCAGGAGGGGGAAAAACCCCATGGTGGCCAGGCCACTGCCAGCCACGGCGGCGGCCATGGCCGAAAACGGGAGGGCAGGAGAGGGGGAGGGGCCGGTGGGGCTCACCTTGCGAACCGGGGACGCCGCCGGGGGTGATGAGCGCCGGGGGGGGGTGGGGGGCATCGCCGCCGGTAGGCTGCTTGCGCCGGGGGAGGGGACGGAGGGAGCCGGAGGAGGGGACGGCGGCTAGGATTTAGGGAGAGGAAGAAGAAGAGGCCGTGGGGGGGGGGGGGGGGTCGGGCGCTAGAGCATATATATTAGGGATTAACGATGCAATGTTGCATCGCTAATCCCTCGTTATTTTTTTAAAAAATATAATAAGGCTTAGCGACGCAACATTGCATCGCTAATCCGTCGCTAACAAAATTTTTTTTTTTACTAAGAAAAATAGCGATGTCAATAATTGCATCGCTATTTTGGCGGCAATATCCGGCAGGATATTTTTTTATTTTCTAAGAAAATGCGTCGCTAATGCATCGCAATATTTTTATTTCATAATTAAATTTGATAAAATTTAATTTCTCAAAAAATAATAGCAACACACGAAGTTACGTCGCAATGTTTTATTTTTAATTTTTTTATAAAATTTATTTGTTTAAACAATTGCGATGCAATACATGCGTCGCAACATGAAAATTAATTTTTTTAATTTTTGGTTTATTGCGCTAATGCGTCGATATTTAAAAAATTAATTTATTAATTTGCGACGCATTTAATTACGTTGCAATATTTTTATTCATAATTAAATTTATAAAAATTAAATTCTCTAAAAATAATTGCAACAAAAAAGTTACATCGCAATGTTTTATTTTTTTTTTTTTATAAAATTTATTTTTAAAAAAAATTTGCGATGCAATTAATGCATCGCTAAGTTAAAAATTAATTTTTTTTAATTTTTGGTTTATTGCGTCTCTATTTACAAAATTAAATTTTTTAAAAACCTTGCGATGCATTTAGTTGCATCGCAATATTTTTATTTCATAATTAAATTTAATAAAAATTAATTTATCTAAAATATAGCGATGCAAGAAGCTACGTCACAATGTTTTATTTTTAAATTTTATATAATTTTTTTTAAAAAAATTACGATGCAATACATAGGTCACAACGTTAAATTTTTTTTTAAATTTTTTGGTTTATTACGTCGCTAATGCGTCGCTATTTAAATAATTAAATTTTTTAATTAATTGTGATGCATTTAACGATGTCGCAATATTTTAATTTAATAGTTAAATTTCATAAAAATTAAATTCTCTAAAAATAATTGCGACGTAAAAAGTTACGTCGCAATGTTATATTTTTAATTTTTTTAAAAATTTTATTTTTTAAAAAATGTTGTGATGCAATTCTTGCGTCGCAACATTATAAATTAATTTTTTATAATGATCCGACGATTGCGATCAATCCAAGCCGTGATCCCGATCGGCGAGGATCGAACTCGGACCGTTGCGATTGATCGATCAGCGACGATCCGACGGTTGCGATCGATCCAAGCCTTGATCCCGATCAGCGACGATCGATCTCGGACCGTTGCGATCGATCCGTTCGGCGATGATCCAACGGTTGCGATCGATCCAAAACATGATCTCGATCGGCAAGGATCGATCTCAGACCATTGATCGATCCGATTGGCGACGATCCGACGGTTGCGATCGATCCAAGCCCTGATCCCGATCGGCGAGGATCGATCTTGGACCATTGCGATCGATCCGATCGGCGACGATCCGACGGTTGCGATCGATCCAAGCCATGATCCCGATCGGCGAGATCGATCTCGGACCATTACGATCGATCCGATCGGCGACGATCCGACGGTTGCGATCGATCCAAGCCCTGATCCCGATCGGCGATGATTGATCTCGGACCATTGCGATCGATCCGATCGGCGACGATCCGACGGTTGCGATCGATCCAAGCCGTGATCCCGATCGGCATGATCGATCTCGGACCATTGCGATCGATCCGATCGGCGACGATCCGATGGTTGCGATCGATCCAAGCCCTGATCCCGATCGGCGATGATCGATCTTGGACCGTTGCGATCGATCCATTCGGCGATCGACGGTTGCGATCGATCCAAGCCATGATCCCCGATCTCGGACCGTTGCGATCCATCCGATCGGCGATGATCCGACGGTTGCGATCGATCCAAGCCCTGATCCGATCGACACGATCGATCTCGGACCGTTGCGATCGATCCGATCGGACGATCCGATGGTTGCGATCGATCCAAGCCTGATCTCGATCGGCGATCGATCTCGGACGTGCGATCGATCCGATTGGCGATGATCCAACGGTTGATCGATCCAAGCCCTGATCTCGATCGGCGATGATCGATCTCGGATCATTGCGATCGATCCGATCGGCGACAATCCGACGGTTGCGATCGATCCAAGCGTGATCCCGATCGGCGACGATCGATCGACCGTTGCGATCGATCGATGATCCGATGGTTGTGATCGATCCAAGCCCTGATCCCGATCGACGATCGATCTCGACCGTTGCGATCGATCCGATCGGCGATGATCCGATGGTTGCGATCGATCCAAGCTGATCCCGATCGGCGACGATCGATCTCGGACCGTTGCGATCCATCCGATCGGCGACGATCCAACGGTTGCGATCGATCCAAGCCCGATCGATCGGACCATTGCAATCCATCGATAGGCGACGATCTTTGCGATCGACCCAAGCCATGATCCCGATCGGCGAGGTTCAATCTCAGACTGTTGCGATCGATCTGATCGGTGACGATCAGACGGTTGCGATTTATTTATTTAATTTTCTGATTTATTGCGTCGCTAATGTGTCGCTATTTAATATAATTAATTTTTTTAAAAATATTGTGACGCACCGAAATTATTGCAATATTTTTATTTCATAATTTTTTAAATTTTTTTAAAATTTATTTTTAAAAAAATATTGCGATGCAATACTGGTGTCGCTAAATAAAAAAATTTTATGAATTTTCTATTTTATTGCATCGCTATTGAGTCGCTATTTAATATAATTAATTTTTTTAAAAACATTGTGACGCACTGAATTGCGTCGCAATATTTTTATTTTTAATTATATTTTATAAAAATTAATTTTATTTATAATAATTGCGATGCAATGCTGCATCGCTAAATTAAAAATTATTTTTTTAATTTTCTGATTTATTGCGTCGCTATTGCGTTGCTATTTAACATAATTAATTTTTTAAAAACTTTGCGATGCACTTTGTTGCGTCGCAATATTTTTTCATTTATATTTTATAAAAATTAAATTTAAAAATATTGCGATGCATTACTTGCGTCGCTAAATTAAAATTTAATTTTTATGATTATCTGGTTTATTGAGTCGCGAATGCGTCGCTAACTGCATCGTAATTTTTTGTTGTCGCGATGGTGTCGCAATGTGGTCGCAATTTAGCGACACAATAATGCGTCGCTAATTTTGCGTTGCTATTTCAAGATTTTCTTGTAGTGAATAGTGTCAAGATCCAAGACACCTAAATGAAAATTGACTTGCTCACGCCATTCAGAGAAGTTTAAGCCATTAAAGATAGTAACAACAGAAGCATGTGAATGTAGAGAAACAACTGCAAAAACATAAATGCTCAAATTTAGATAATTAAACAGAAAAATATATTATAGATTTCCTTTAGATAAATACAACAATATACATCATAATTAAAATGCTATTTAAACTTTTAAAGAAATTAATAAATCTTATCAAAATATATGTAGTATCTTTGGATATCCATATTATGTTTGATAAGAGAATATTAGATTTTCTCCTTTAGGTTTGTTAGTTATAGAATATTAATCCACCTTTGGGCGAATTCTTAATTTCTAACAACCAACAAATCTTTAACAGGATTCTATAAATTTATAGACTATATGACTGAATATAAACTAGTTTGGCCACTTTGGTGACTAACTAACTAGTTTAATCTTGATGTCATATTATTAAAATTCATGAATTATATACTAAATATAAATTAGTTTGGCCACTTTGGTGACTAACTAACTAATTTAATCTTTATGTCATATAACTATACAATAATACTAATATCAAAATTCTCATAAATTATATGATTGAATATAAATTAGTTTGGTCACCTTGGCGACTAACTAATTTATCTTAATGTCATATAACTAAAATTTTATAAATTATATGACTAAATATAAATTAGTTTGGCCACTTTGGTGACTAACTAACTAATTTATCTTAATGTTATATAACTAAACAATAATACTAATATTATTAAAAATCTCATAAATTATATGACTGAATATAAATTAGTTTGGCCACTTTAGTGACTAACTAATTTATCTTAATGTCATATAACTAAACAATAATACTAGTATTATTAAAAATCTAACATTCAATTTTGATAATAACATGTTGCATGCATTAGCCGACATCAACCATCATACATTATCAATCTACTTCAATCTATAAATATTAGATTTTTCATATATACTAGTATAACACAATGATCTAATCGATGCATGCCATTAATTCGTAACACTATCAGCCGGGGTTCTTCTGGCGATGAACCTCTTCATGGAATAGATTAATGGCCAATAATACAACTAATCAGAACTTTAAAAGATTAAATATTCATCGTAAATTCATTTTGATGAAAATTTATCAATCATAATATACGAACAAATTATTTATTTAGAACCTTGGCTCTGATACCACTTGGTAGCAATATAAGATCTTCAATAAATAATTTGTTACATATAAAAATAAAAATAACATATTTACCTAATGCGAAATTTATCATAATAGTATTACCTGATGCGGATGCGGAGTTCATCATGATAATATGTAGACTTGAGACTTGAATCTGGTTAGATTTTGATAACCTCTTCCTTGACAGCCTCTTCTACAAAATAACTAGTTTCTCTCCCTTAACCTCATTCTTTGCATAGCAGATAACGATGAATTCTTGCTATCTTCTTCTGACAAAGAGAGGACTAATTATTTATATATATAACATTCAATCGGTATTTTCATCAAACACCAATTAATGACTTTAATGTCCTTTAATACCACGACTTAATATTAATGGCTTAAACTTTCGGACCATTAAAGGTAGCCCTTCGTCTTCTTCACACGTGCAGAAGAAACAATCGTTGGCCCTTCATCTTTCGTATACTAGGCTAGATCTGGCCCTTCATCTTTCGCATACTAGGCTATATCTGACCCTTCACTTTTCGCATACTAGACTAGATAGAGAAAAAGGTAACTCTTCGCCAAGAGCGACTCTTCGCCTTTATAACAATCTAAAATTAAGGGCTAATCTAACAACTACTTCGTACATAGTTTAGAAGGAAGATAGACATCGCTTTTTTTTTTAAATGATTTACTTGACTTTTGGATTATTTCAGTATCTCGTCTGGTTCTTAATATCATATTTGAATTTTATGAACATGCTTATAAAAAAAAGAATCAAACTGCAAAAACTAATATAAACTGATTTTGCACTGTCTCAATATAATTGGGATGTTGTATTTTTGTTTATGTCCACTTTAGCTGAATCAATAAATGTTAAATTTTTGTTTATGTCCACTTTAGATTCATATATGTGGGATTAGGCATATCCTCCATTTATTTAAATGGTTTCTGTTTTGAATAGTGTAGTATCTGGTAAATGGATCTGCAGAAGATAAGTTTCCTTTGTATTTGTTTGTATTTGTCACCCCCACAAAAATTTGTGTTGTTAAGGAATAACTAATGGTATCATAGTCTCTCTTTAAAAACACATGGCATGAATTCTTTGCCATTTTGCTCCTACCAAGAGCTTGACCTTTCAACAATGCAATTCTTCTCACAGCACTTAGACCTTTTCAGGGCTGAATTGCACCTGCCTTTGTTACTTTTTTTCCCCCTCTTTCCTAACAGGGCTTCTTAATGTATTTGTTGGATGTTGTTTTCATTCTTAGACAACTAAGGCTAATGAAGTTCAAGATTAGGTGGCTAAGTCTAAAAGAGAAGGGGAAAGACACAAGAGAAAAAAATCACAAAAATTAGGAACTTAAGAGGGTTACAGGGGATTAATTTAAAGTAAGCATATTAGTACATTCTTAATAAAATGTTAGCATATTAATCAATGTCAACATATTACTTAAAACTAGAATTTTTTTTTATTTTTAAATAGGAGAAGTATGGTCCACTGTGTTGTACTTACTTTGGGAAAGCTAGAAGTCTGAAACTTCTTCTGGTCGCATCCTACATTTACTTCTGCATAAGTGTCTAGCCACTGATCATAAGCTATTTGTTCTTTTCTGCCACTGATTAGTACTTAAGAAATGATGTAAGTCCTACATCTCGAAAAGGCATAGAGGTGTTTCAAGTTTTATGGTAAGTGGCTTGCTATCATACATTATCTGTTTACATGAAGAACATGATGTTCTCTTCCATCTTTTGATCTTTCCTGGGTAAAGGCTTTTTTGAAGTCTGGTTGGGGATATCTATATTGATAGAGATTCAATCCTCTCCTAAGAAAACTGAATTGAAAACAAAAAAAGTTCATAATCTGTTGAATTTTCTGAAACTTTGCTCTTTCCACATTTAGAGAGAGAACTATCATCTTGCATTCATGTTAATTTTGCTTCATTCTCCATGGAGTAATAACTAAGCCTATCTTCTTCTGAGGTCAAACCTAATCATGCTACATGCACTACAAGTTATTTATATATTTAAAAATGCCAACCATATTCACCTGAAGGCTTATTTATATTTCAACTTTTTGCTACGGCATCACACTTACATCTAACTTACACAATTTCTTCATGTTTGTTTATGTAATCTGGGAGCACATCTCTACTTTGTCTACCCCACTAGATGTTGTTTCTATTCTTTCTCTGGTCTTCGGTATAATTGATCAAGGTAATGGAAGTAATTTGTATACTTATTAATGATAAATATTTTAAAATGAGCGTAACTACAAATTTGAAACATTATTTTTCAGAGGCTGAAGAAAGGCACCGATCCTAAAGTTTACGGTCTGAGTGGCAAAGCTTCTGCATTCTTCCCCCGATGCGGTTCCTTTCTTCCAGTCAGGGTGGCATCGACGATTACGAGCAGATTGAGCGTTCCATTTTAGAATGTGTGAGATCGAAGATGATGATGCAGATCACACACATCCGATGGAAACACTAAGAGGAGCACATTCGTTATGAGCAGCAGTTAGAGGAGATGCGATAATTGGTAATGTGTATATCGCAGTTGACGCACACTACAAGAGAAATAAAATATTGCGACACCCAAATGCATCGCAATTGCATCGCTAAACATGCTATTGCGACGCAATAGCGACGCAATGACGGCGTCGCTCAGATGTCCGTCGCAATATCCATTTGTCGCAATTGCATCGCAATATGCGACTCTCTGCGATGCAACATTGCGTCGCAATATTGCGACGCATCCAAATGCATCGCTAAATTAAAAATTAAAATAATATTAAAATTATTATTAAATATTGTGACGCACTCAATTGCGTCGCATTTAGTTGCGTCACAATATTTAATAATAATTTTTTTGATATAATAGCGATTGCCATTTGCGTCGCTAAAGCGTTGCAAATAAAAATTTGATAAATATTGCGACACAAGATCATTGCGTCGCAATATTTATTAAAAATATTTTAGATATAATAGCGACTCAATTTGAGTCGCTAATGCGTCGCTATTAAATTTTTTTTATATTATTGTGACGCCAGGTCATGCGTCGCAATATTTAATAATAATATTTTAAAATATTAGCGATGCAATTGCAGTCGCGAATGCGTCGCTAAATAAATATTTTTTTTAAAAAATAAAAATTTAAAAATTAAAATAGTTAATACAATTTCGTTACATTTAAATATTGATCGAAATATTCTTCACTCATATTGATCCAAACAATAATCATTCAATTTCCAAAAATAATTCATATATTAAAAATTTTGAAGTTTTCATGTACAACATAAAAAAAAAAAAAAAATACATCAAGAATCTGAGCGATCATGTGGAGGCTGTGGAGGCTGGAGACTCTGCGACAAGCGGCTAACCATATCCCACAAATAATGCATCTCATCTCGCATGTCTGCAATCTCCTAATCCCGGCCTCGCATACGATCCTCGAAATCCTGCTTGACCTCCTGCCGAACCTCCTCTGCAATAGATCTCCGAAGGTCGTGTTAACGCTTGGGGGAAGATCACCAGAAAGTCGCGAGCTGGAGGCCTAATGGGGAAAATATGTAGAAGCTCTAGTGCCCAGACCATAGACCCTGCTGTCTCGCGGCTGGGCACCAACAGCCTCCAAAAAATACACGCCGACTCTCCTCTGCTGAGAGTTCGACGGGTTGTCTCCCCATCAGTAGAGTCGACCTGCGATGCCTTAGAGCGAAGCTCCTCGACTCGTGTCTTTAAATTATGAAATCAACAATAAATGAGTAATAAATTTCTCGAAATAAAATTTTAAAAATTAAACAGATACTACATAAATCTAATTTCTTGCCGCAACAACCCAAGAGGGGGGGGGGTGAATTGGGTTCTTTAAAAATTTAGCCTTTTAAATAGTTTGCTTAAGAAGAATGAAAGCAAATGCAATGTAAATACAAAGTACAGTGAATAAAAAAGAGAGATAGATAGAGTCAATGAAAACACGGCAAAAACAAAGATTTTATAGTGGTTCGGTGTATCCAACACCTACATCCACTCCCAAGATTCACTTGGGTCCACACTATAATCTTCCTTGATTACAGCCGAGTTGTTTTACAAGCTCACAACTCAAACTTGTTGTTTTCCCGGGTCACAACGAACCCAGTCGGTTTTCCGGGCTCACCAGCACAAAAAACCCTAACACAAGCTATACTAAGCTTGTACTGAGGTAAGACTACCTCCTCTAGTTCAATCCCCAGATTGAACTAGATACAATAATAGAAATAGTGTTTTTCAAGTACACAGCTCCTCAATGAGCAGATAATCAAATAAAAGAATAAAGTTAGAAAAGCCTGATTTGTAGTTGGTTGGCTTTTGAGCTTTTCTTCTTTTCTTCTTTTCTTCTTCTCCTTGCTAGATTGAATCAAGCCTCAGCTCGATTCTTCACAGTTGAAGCAGTTGAGAAGGTTTTGAGCTTTTTCTTCCTTTCTTTGTAAGTTGAAAATCTTTTGATTTGCTCTTGAATAGCTTGAATTTCTTCTGAAGCTTTCTTGGATTGTTAACTTGAGCACAGACGAAGCTTCCTTTGATTTCACACTTTTTCTTCACTCTATTTTGAATCTTGGATTTTTCAAATGATGCTCTGTTTTTCCGATTTTTTCTTTTTTTTTTCTCTCTTGATGTGATATCTCTCTATTTGTATATGTTTGATTTGAAAACGGCTTCTCTATTTATAGATTCTGCAAAAATATAGCCGTTAGAAACAAAGAAATATAGCCGTTAAAGAAAATTCTTACCGTTGGCGCTGAGTTGGCATTCAGAAAATCACGCACAGATTTGTTGGAGTTGACTCCTGCTTTCCATGAGTCGGCTCGAAGACGCGATACTAAAAATAGAAATATTCAGAAAGTTGAAGGGTCGACTCATCAAAAATAAGGTGTCGACTCCTGACAGTCGGGGGTTGACTCATGAAAAGTTAGGGGTCGACTCGCGAAGTGCTCAGAAAAACATTTCTCTGGTGTCTGAGCGGAGTCGACTCACACAGTCATGGAGTCAGCTCGACAGAATCGGGGGTCGACTCTTGAAATCACAGGGGTCGACTCGTGAAAATCAGGAATCTCTGTATACTGAGTGGAGTCGACTATGAAACTCTAGAGTCGGCTCTGGAACGTATCAAAAATCAGAGAATTTTCTGATTGACTTGAATTCGTTCCAGATTCATTTTAAATCAATTTTTTTTGACTTGAATATAATAAAATTGTCCTTAGGAATCAATTCAAGAATTGTTCCAAAAACTCATTGATTGAAATATGAAGTGTAAAAATCTCTTTTTGAAAGCTTAAACATAGAGCTTGAAGTTACTTTCAAATTGATTAAAGTCATACTTAACATACTTATTGATTGTTCAAAATAAATTCATTTCTTATGTAAATAAACTCATTGCATCTTTAATATACTCATGGCTTTTGGTAATCATCAAAATCAATAAGATTGGGGCAACAATTTCTCAACAATCTCCCCAACACTCTCCCTGATGATCGCAACGAAGCTAGGCTGCTCAAGTGGAGAGCCTCCAAATTCATCCTCCTCGACGGGCGTCTATACAGAAGGTCGTTCTCCTACCCCCTACTCAAGTGTGTAGGGCCCACCGACGCTGACTACATCCTCAGAGAAATTCATGAAGGCATCTGTGGAAATCACCTGGGGGGCAGATCTTTAGCTCAAAAGGCCCTCCGTCAAGGATACTTCTGGCTTACTATGAAGGAAGATGCAGCTAGATTGGTTCAGAAGTGCGATGGTTGCCAGCGCCACGCACACATCCAACATCAACCATCTGCCCCAATGAGTCCGCTCTCGGCCCCATGGCCTTTCGCCCAATGGGGAATGGACATTCTCGGGCCATTCCCCCCAGCTTCAGGGCAGCGAAGATTTTGCTAGTCGCCATCGATTACTTCACCAATGGGTTGAGGTCGAAGCACTGGCCAAGATCACCGAAAGCAAAGTCAAAGCCTTCTTCTGGAAGTCAATCATATGCCGTTTCGGCCTGCCCCACACCCTCGTCACGGACAATGGCCGCCAATTCAACAATGAAGCATTCAAAGCCTTTTGTGGCGAGTTAGGCATTCATCAACGATTCACTTCTGTCGGCCATCCTCAAACTAACGGAGAAGCCGAGGTCATGAACCGCACCATCCTTAGAGGACTCCGAACCCGGCTAGACGGGTCCAAAGGTCAATGGGTGGAGGAGCTCCCCAGTGTGATCTGGGCCTACCACAACCCCAGAGCCCCGACGGGCGAGACTCCTTTCAGTCTTGCCTTCGGATCCGAAGCCGTCATCCCATCGAGATCGGTCTGCCCAGTCCACGTGTGGAGTCCTTCAACGAGGAAAACAACTCTGCACTGATACGGGCTAACCTGGACTTCATAGATGAGGCGCACGATCGGGCGAGGCTGCGCATGGCGACCTTCCGTCAGCGTGCGGCCAAGTACTACAACGCTCAAGTTCGTCCCAAGGTTTTCCGCCGCGGAGACTTGGTTTTGAGAAAAGCTGAGTTTCAAAGCCTACAGAGGGGGGCAAGCTATCCCCCAACTGGGAGGGCCCTTACCGCGTCACCGAAACACTTCACGGGGGGCATACAAATTAGAGGAGCTCGACGGAAACCCATTCCACGTACCTGGAATGCGGATAACCTCCGCCAATATTATCAATGATGTATTCCCCTGGAGCACGAAGTAATAAAGGAGGCCCTTCTGACACAGCATCCTGTTCTCCCTCACGTTCAAGGGCCAAGTCTCTCAAAAGGAGCTCACTGGCATCGCGGCTAACGGGACACCACTCGGCCCCGGCACGACGGTGCCCCGAGTTGGTTAAGACCCTAAAGCTCTGTACCCGGCTGAGTCGCCCTTCAGGTGGCACACAAACCCCTGAAGTGGTTCAAAAGGAGCTCACTGGCATCGCGGCTAACGGGACACCACTCGGCCCCGGCACGGCGGTGCCCCCGAGTCGGTTAAGACCCTAACAGCCCTGTACCCTGAGTCGCCCTTCAGGTGGCACACAAACCCCTGAAGTGGTTCAAAAGGAGCTCATTGGCATTGCGGCTAATGGACACCACTCGGCCCCGGCACGGCGGTGCCCCCGAGTTGGTTAAGACCCTAACAGCCTCGTACCCGGTTGAGTTGCCCTTCAGGTGGCACACAAACCCCTGAAGTGGTTCAAAAGTAGCTCACTGGCATCATGGCTAACGGGACACCACTCAGCCCCGGCACGACGGTGCCCCCGAGTCGGTCAAGACCCTAACAGCCCCGTACCCGGTTCAGTCGCCCTTCAAGTGGCACACAAACCCCTGAAGTGGTTCAAAAGGAGCTCACTGGCATCGCGGCTAATAGAACACCACTCAGTCCTTGCACGACGGTGCCCCCGAGTCGGTTAAAACCCTAACAGCCCTGTACCCGGTTGAGTCGCCCTTCGGACGGCTTACATACCACTAAAGCAGTTCAAGGCAACCATCGGCACCACCCCCTCAGCCACGGCACGGTGGTATCTCTCCTAACAGCTCAATGTGGCACGGTCGTGGCCTTTCCTAATCGGCCCTAACCGGTTCAGGCGTTTTCAGCACCGAGCAAGTCGACATAGACTTCCTCTAGTCAACTTCACTTGCCCTTGGTGCCCTTACAATGGCTAAATCGGTTCTGACCATTTCTAGTCAGCCTCGACACCTCCAAAATTAATCCCAGTAGCAAGTCATCTACCGGTTTTTCCAAGCCTTCAGAAAGATTCATACACACGTGTTGGCCAAGTCCGAAATTGCAATTCGGTCTCGGCACGGCCGACGCGCGCAACGCTCAAGGTTCAAAAGAACAGTTTGGAAGATACAATGTCCAGCTACAATGTCGCCAGCATGTCTGATTTGGCACGATAAGGCATTTCTCTCAAAAGCGAAAGAAGCAAACAGATCAAGACACAACGAGATTTTAAGTAAAGGACTTTTTCATTAACTATGGAAGAGAGGTACAAAAGTAAGAAGCTTGGACAAAAAGTTTCTTCATTGATAGCCAAAGATAAGTACAAAATTAGGCCTAAGGTCAGTTACATAAGATAAAGAAAAAAAAAAAAAGAAAATTACAATTCAAGGCTCGTCGGGGCCAGGCTTCCCCTTGTCCTTCTCCCCAGCCAGCTCCTCATCGGGACCCCCGGCCCGGATGTCTTCAACATCGGCAATGTCGACCTCGAGGGCCGCGGCTACTCGGACTTTTCCCATATCGAAGCCTTGAAGATAAGCGTCAAGGCTGGCTTCGAGGACCTCCTGCCTGAACTCCGGCGAAGCCTTGAACTTGGAGACGGCCTGCCCGGCCTCGGCCTCGGCCCGCTGCGCCTTGTTTTCGGCCTCCCAAGCCTTGGCCTCGGCTTCTGCGGCACGGGCACTGGCCTCGTCAGCGCAGGCCACCGCACCGGCCTTCTCCAAAACAGCTTCCGCTGTCGCTTTCTCCCGGCAGCGGCCTTCTCCCCGGCGGCCCGGGCCTCCTCCATGGCCCTTTGGAGCCGCCTAGTAAGCTCCTCGATCTGTGCCGCGGTGGCCTTCGACCTTTCCAAGGCCAATTCCATTTTGGCCTCGGATGCAGCGGCCCGGCTCTCCATTTCCTGAAGGCGGCCGGCGTAGCCCTCCTCGCAGGCTGCGGTCTCCTGGCGAAGTCGAGCAAGGCTATCGGCGTGTGCCATGCTCTCCTTCCGTATTTGTCGACCCGCGCCAGAGCCTTCGCCAGTGTGCTGGAAGACTGGGCCAGCGCCTCGCGAAGCCCAAGGGCGTTGTTGGCCATCTGCAACAGGAGAAACGTTAGCTACAAAGAGAGAAGCATTGGGAAAAGAAAAAAGATCCGAAAGGTTACCTGGACGATGGAGACCAAAATCATGTCCATGAGTGCGGAGTGGCTCATCCCCCGCATCTCCTCTTAAAAATCGGCGGCCCGGACTCCCGATAAGAGACGGGTGGCCCGGGCGGCATCCGCCATTCTGCCGATGGTAGGGACCAGGCGCGTCTGTCCCTCATGCGGACCCTCCGCCTGAAGACGGTCTGGGCCCCAGGCCGGTTGGTGGGATGAGCTCCTTGGCTCATCCTTCTGCTTTTCGGTCGCCTCCGCCTCGTCTCAGGCCTCCCTGGTGATCTGCTCCCCCTCACCGGCGATTGGGGGAGCGCTCTCCGTCCCTGGCTCTGCAGCAGCCGGGGGGCCAACAGCAACGGTAACCCGCCCCGCCTCGGGCACGTCGGCGGCGGCAGGGGCTTCTTCATCCAAAACCACCACTGGTGTTTCGGCGGTGGCCGGGATCTCCCCCTCTTCAACTTCGGCCCCGGCTGGCCTTTGGGCCACTCTCACCACCGGCTTCCTCACAACTGGTCCCTCCACGAGCGTTGGGGCTGTGGGGGCTGTGGCCGGCCTGGCCGGCTCCCTTCTCTGGAGCTTCTTCGACGGCCTAGATGACTCTCTGGTCGCCGGCCTCTTCTGCCTTGCGAGGGCCTCGAACTCGTTGACGGAGAACTTCATAGCTGCACAAGAAAAGATAATCGGCATTGGCGGTGACATGCAGTAAATAGAAAAACGGGATAAAGGGATTCAGGCTCACCGGTCGCCGGGGCCAACTCGGCCTCTATCAGGTTCTCCTCGGACATGAGTTCCTTATAGCCGGGTATCTCACAATTGGATAACTAGGTAAATAGATCCTTATCTCTCTCCCTTACGGAGGAGTCATCGTTAGAGCTAGTATCGGGCTCCCTCCAAACAGCTCTCACCCCCTCAACATGAGCAAAAAGGAACCTGGACTTCCACCCTCTAATTTGGATGGAAGGCATAGGGGAAGGCTCTACCCAGCCTGGCAGTAAAGGCCCACTAGGCCCCCTCGCCTTGACGGCGGAGTTTGTAAAAGGCTCGGAACAGGGACAACTATGGACGGGCCCCCTCAAAGTGGCAAAGGATAACGAAGGCGCAAATGATCCGAATCGAATTCGGAGTCAACTGTGCAGGCACTAATCTAAACCTCTCTAAAAGGTTAAGAAAGAAAGGGTAAAAGGGAAGGTGCAGCCCGCACCAAAAGAACTCCTCATATAGAGCGACCCGACTTGGATGGTCAGAAATCACCCTATCTTCGGGCCCCGGCGCGGACAGACCAATGAAATCAGGGACCAGAAACTTAGCCCTAATGGCCTCTACATCCTTAGGGGTCATGGTTGAGGCTACCCCCGATGGACCCGCTGGATCAGAGCTCACCGCCGGAGGAATGGTCGGACAGCGAGAGGACAGGGGGACTGCCCTAATGGGAGAACCGAAGGTAGGCGGCGGTCCTAATGCCCTTGATGGGTCGCGGATAACGATGCCGCCCGACGATCGAGGCATTCGGCTACTAGTCGCATGGGCCTGGTTTTCGCTATCAGACTCGGAAGACTCCTCTACATGTCTCTTACCCTCCCTAATGGTGCTACGGTCCATAGGAAAAGAAGGGGATAAGACTAACCGGGAGTTGAAAAGGCTCAGGTCGCAGAAGAGGAACTCAAAGAAGAAGGAAGTAGAGAAAGCATGACAGCGTAAAGGTTTCCACAGGCCCTTGGAAGGCTTTTATAGCCCATGTTTCCGGCTAGCGCCGCCCGAGATCCTGCCACTTGGCGTGCATCCATTGCACTGCAGGCTACAAGCCGGAAATCTCACCTGGGCCCGAGACGTGCTGCCTCGTTTCTCCAAGAGACGTGATCCCTGGCCAATCGTGGGGCATAGAAAATGGGGCAGCAATGATGTCCTTGCCTTTCCTCCACTGCTCGATGAGCTCTTTCTCCGGAGCGTCCGGCGCCAACGTCAACCCCACCTAACGCATGATTACGGGAGGTCTTCGAAGAGACACTGCCTCGAAACCAAGCGCCAACTCATCAGCCCATTTAAAGCGCACCAAAAGAAGCAATCATTCCTTTTGAATTTTTGCGCCCCTTTCGCCCAAAGGGCAGCAAGCGCATGGTCCTTAGCGCTCAGGGGCGGAGGGACATCTGATGTGGCTGGTATAGCCACGTGCAGTCGCAGGGGCAATCTCGATAAAACCAGAGCATTTTTTCATCCTGGCCATTCCTGGCAGGCCCCTCTCGGCCCCAGCATCTCCGAGCCCGCCGAGTCGGCCCCGGCCATCCCTGGCCGGCCCCTCTTGGCCCCGGCGTCTCCGGGCCCGCCGAGTCAGCCCCTGCCATTCCTAGCCAGCCCCTCTCGGTCCTGGCGTCTCCAGGCCCGCCGAGTCGGCCCAGGCCATTCCTGGCCAGCCTCTCTCGGCCCCGGCATCTCCGAGCCCGCTGAGTCGGCCCCGGCCATCCCTAGCCGGCCCCTCTCGGCCCCGGCATCTTCAAGCCCGCCGAGTCAGCCTAGGCCATTCCTGGCCAGCCCCTCTCAGCCCCGGCATCTCCGAGCCCACCGAGTTGGCCCTGGCCATCCCTAGCTAGCCCCTCTCGGCCTCGGCGTCTCCAAGCCCGCCGAGTCGGCTCAGGCCATCCCTGCCCGGCCCCTCTCGGCCCCGGCATCACCAGCCCGCCGAGTCGGCCCAGGCCATCCTTGGCCAGCCCCGCCCCGATACTTCCTGGCCGGGAAGGTCGGCCCCGGCCACCACTGGTCAACCAGGCTCAGCCTCGGCTCCCCCGGAAAGGTCGAGATATCCCAGTTCTCTCTAGGTCGGCCCCAGCATGGCCCCAGCATCGCCCCAGCAGTTCAAGAAACCACCTCTCTGACTCACGCCGCCTAACAACGCCAGACCCACCTACCCATTGGCCACGTTGTTGATGGGACTAGACCCAACAACTCAGCAGCCCCACTGATTGATGGGACTTAACCCACCAACCGCCGTTTTCTTCCTCTCCGATGGGACATGACCTACCAACCAGCCTAGATCCACACAACTTCCAAGAACCCGCAGACATTCCTTCCTCATGGAATCCCACGTGATTATGTCAACCCCTATAAAAAGGTGAATCCACTCTCTAAACAGGTATGTGCGATAATCCCCAAAATTGCTGTCTTAGCATTCAGAAAGGATTCCCTCTTCTCTGATCTCCTTTTCCTTACCAAAAAGGGCTCACTCGAGCCCCTCTTCAGCTGTGACCTCATTGCTAACTTGGGCGTCGAAGGATCCCATCGGAGAATCCTCTCCGGTCTTGGGACTTCTTTGCAGGTAACCTGATAAAGAAAAGGTTCGAGAAGCACTCTATTCCCGACGTTCAGGATCGGTGATTAGGCGTCATCAGTTTCAAAAAATAAAAATGGCTCAAGTCATACTAGTAAAGGTAGATGTGCCACATGGTTATTAAACTCCTCTAGAGATGGTCAATAGGATCAGAAGACTGATCACTAATCAAGCATAAGTTTTGCTTCCTGTTTTCCAAGTGACTAGACTTACAGTCTCATGTTTGCTGGGTTCCGCATGACCCAACTAAGCTTGTAAGCTTTAATAACTTGGATTGGATCTTCTAGCTTAAAAAAAAAAAAATCTAATGCAAATTGAAAAATAATAAGTTCATTCTGAGATCTAAAGAAGATTTTAAGGAAGTTCATGGAATCAACTTTTAATCAAAGAGTAAACTAACTAGTCTAAGATAGAGTAGTTACTATTGGGTAATGGGCCAAATAGACCCTAAATACCCTAATGGGTCTTGAAAGCCCATTACCGCTTATGTGTGTGAATGAGAAATTGCGGGGACATTTAGTCCCATATCGAAAAAATCAAGAAAGGAATGTTCACTTATATGGAAACAACTTTCTTGAAGCTTAAGTTCCTTAGGCTCACCACAAGTGGAGAGCTTGAGGGTGATGCGTAGCATCACCCTCGCGCACGCGCATGCGCATGTGCGAAGGGCGCAATTGACGCTTTGTAGGCGCACTTTGCACTTATCAGGATAAGGATAGACTTATCTGATCTTCAGATCACAGCCATGAAAAGGCTTATCCGATAGCCTGATCTGAAGATCACAATGTCTAAAGGGCATATCAAGGGTGATAAGCCCTTAACCCTCACATCCTTTGATAAAGAATTTAAATTTAATTAAATTCGTAGGGTTGCTTCCAAGGGACGTAGGGTTGCTTCCAAGGGGCACCTAAAAACATATAAATAGGACCCTAGACCCTCTCATTAAAAAATCCTAAGCCATTCCGAATTGAGTTCAATTTGAATCAATTCTAGTCTTCTTCTCTCTTAGGCATTTGCATACTTTCCTAAGGATAGTATAGCAATAGTGCATTGAAAAGAGAGTTGCATTCTTGGTTCGAAAGTTTTGGTGAATTGTAGTGCTGCTTTCATCAAAAGGAGACTGTTGTATCCTGGGAGACAATCGTCATACTGACCGTAAGCACCATTGCGGGACGAAATTATCTTAAGGACATAGAGTGAAACTCTAGCCTCAGTCTAATTCATTAGGTAGCCACCATCTACCAGACATACCCACCAACAGTTACTAGCAGAGTAGAAAGAGCTAATTCAAGCAATTTTGTGAAAAAAACTCAGAAGTGTATGTAACATTGACCATTGTCATCCGATGCGAATTAGATCAACTGACTGGACCAGGAAATTAGTGTTCCAAAGGAAAGGTGTTTTAAACTCTCCTTGATGAAGAAACAACCATACAATTAGGAGATCTTTTAGCTCTCAAGAAATCAAATTTACAATTGACCTCATTGAATTCACTAGATTTAGCTGGCCTTAATGTGGTCTGAAGCGAGTTTATTTTTTTCTTAACAGCAAAAAAAAAAAAAAAATAGAGAAACCCTTTGGTATGGAATGTACGACTCAGAATCATCTATGATTCATTGAATGATGATCGAATCAATTTGTTAATTGCATTAGGATGATCTTACATGGCATGATCAAAAATTACCTTTATTTTATGAATTATCTTTCAAGGGAATAATTTTATTACCATCCTCAAGTATAGTGTTCTAAAATTACTCCTGTATATAATAACAATTCAGAGCTCTGAAAGGGATAATCTAGGAGTAAAGCTAATATGACAAATCTTATTGCTTTTTTTTTTTTAAAAAAATAAAACTGTTTTCATGACTCAGGTAGTATTTAAAACAGGGGATAAAAGAAATATTCAGAGGATATTTCCTCTTATTCTCAAAAGCCATAACTATAAATAGCTGGAAATAAAGTTAACCAAAGGGATAATTCATGGTTAACCATGGTTAATCATGAGATATCCCCTCAATTTATTCCTTAGAAAATGCAGGAATAGCTGGTTATCCCTCCAAATAAGAGTAAAAAAAATTATCCTATGAATTTACCTTTCTATATTTAATATGATCAATAGATAGCCAAAAATATTCCTAGGGATAGCAAAAGAATAAATTCTATTCCATATACTTATTCATAAATAATATTTTTCTATCAAACACTGCCTCAAATTTCTTGACAGCCTAAGACTTTTTACCATAGCAGAAATAATTTCGCTGGATGAGGCTGAGATTCGTTGACCGCTCCAACACCTGATAAACTTTAGATCGACACGTCGATACCACGTCAATTCCAGCATTCATGGTTGTGGCCAAGCCTGCTGGGGGGCAAGCGGGCATCCTAAAGTCCAAAAACTCCACGTTGTCGTGAGGTCGTGGAAGCCTACCCTTTCGCGATCCAGGCATCCCCCCGGTCGCGACATTTCCCATCTCCGAGGCTCGGGCCTGGCCAATCGCATGTCTGGATATCATTTATCCACGTTTTTCTCATTCCAACACTGATGAGGACGACCTTGGCTTCAACTTCTTCATCGCAACAATTTGATATTAAAATTTTTTCAAGCCCAAGAACCCAATAATTTAGAGAAAATCTTCATGCACCATAGCACGGAAACATGCATCATACACCAATTAATTGTGCGCACATGATTTACATACAAAAATAATTTTAATTTTTTTATATTCACAATCTATCCACATGCCTAGTTCGCATGCAGTAGAGAAAGACTTTTTATCCAATAATTTTATCCACCTTTAAATCTTATGAATCTCAAAGTTGTCTATATTTTATACTTTTAAAAATAATTCATGTGAATCAAAGGATGTAAAGGATCACCAAATCTTCGGTACCATCCTTATAACAATGCATAGAAGTAATGGTTATAAATATAAAATTATAATAGTAATTACATAAACTAAATTTTTATTTTTTAAGTTATGAATTAGATTTAGCTATATTTATGTATACTCAAGTTTGTTCATATTTTTATTCTTAAATTTATATGAATCTTAAAATTATTATTATTTTTATATATTTGAGATTTATAATATGTATGAATTAAAGGACGAAACAAACGGTCAAATTTGTGTTTGGCTATACTTGCTAAATTTAGCTATTTAACTTATATTCTTAAATTGTAAAATTATTTATTTTTAAAAGTTAATATAGAAAAATAAAAATACTTACAATATTACTATAGATTGAATGTTCATTCATAAGTTATTAACATGTTTTAATCTAATGGCTGCCTTGCCTTTGCTCTAGACTTTCATCTAGCACCACAGCTCCGTAATTTTAGAGCAAGAAATGATGTAATTAGAAATAAAAATAAGTGTTCCGTCAATTCTTTCCTTTACTGCAAGAAATAGCAATATTCTATATTTTTAGGTAGTTTGAAATATGAGATAAGAGGGGATATCCAAGGGATATCCCCTATTATTCCCAAAAGCCATAACTATAAGGTAGTGTTTGATAGCCCAAAAGCTATCCCTGGATAAATGTACGGGATAACATTTATCCAGGAGATAGCTGAGGGAATAAGCTTTTTTTTAAAATTACAAATCTGCCATCAAGGGATAACTTTAGTTGTTCCTGGGTTCCCTAGGGAATAAGTTCAAGGGATAACCCATGGTTAACCATGGGTTATAGCTGATTAATTTTTTTAGACATATCCCTTCTAGCTATAGCATTTGGGAATAAGAGGGATATCCAGGGGATATCCTTCCTTATCCCCCATATCAAACACTACCTAAGGGATAGCAGAGAATAAAGTTAATCAAAGGGATAATCCATGGTTAACCATGGGATATCCCTCAATCTATTCCCAGAGAATGTAGGAATAGCTAGTTATCCCTCCAAATAAGAGTAAAAAAAGGTTATCCTATGTATTTATCTTTTTGCATTTGATATGATCAAATGGATAGCTAAGGGATATCCTAGAGATAGCCAGAGGATAAACTCTATCCCATACACTTATCATCCTATCAAATACTACCTAAAAAGATTATTTAGGGCGAGGTGTTAGTTACATTTCTTAACCGTCACAACGGTTCATAACGGAGTTCTAACGGCGTTAAGTGACCCGTGGTCCACAATTCAAGTCCCGGGATCCCAGAGCCAGCGCCTCTGAGATACTTTAATGAAAGGGTTGGTTCTGGCCAACTTCTTCCACTTTTCCTCTGCTCCCAAGGGAGCTTCTTTTAACGCCGCGGCGGAAAAATGGTATCCCACGCCCAAAACATCGCCGCTTTTACGCTCTTTCCTCTTCTACACGCCGGATTAAGAATCCAACCATCCGGCCATCCCTTGACGGCGAGCTGCCGCCTGAAGCCCCTCTTCGCTGGCCTCCGGCGGGACCCCGCCGCCGGAGATGCCGATGAGCCTCGCCGTATCCTCGCCGGAAAGCGGCGGGAGTTCCTTCTCCTCCCCTCCATGGCTGCCGCGACGGGTTTCCTCTATTCGATCGCCGCCGCTAGGGCGGAGGATAAGGCCCCTGAGGCCCCCGCCGCCACCGACGGAGCGGCGGCAGGCACCGCCGTCGTAGGTGCGGAGAAGGAGAAGAAGGAGGGGGAAATGGCGATATCATCCAGGGTTTACGACGCGACGGTGATCGGAGAGCCCCAGGCGTTGGGGAAGGACAAGACGAGGGTGTGGGAGAAGCTGATGAGCGCCCGGGTTGTCTATTTGGGGGAGGCCGAGCAGGTTCCCGACCGAGACGATAGGGTTTTGGAGCTGGAGATTGTTAAAAATCTTCGAAATCGTTGCTTTGAGCAGCAGCGACCAATCTCAATGGCTTTGGAAGCCTTCCCCTGCACCCTCCAAGAACAGCTCAATCAGTTCATGGATGGAAGGTTTACCTATCTCATTATTGCATCAATTTTTTTTTTTTTTTGGTTTGAAAAAAATGAAATACTTACCCTTAAACGAATACTTTTGGGAATTATTATAATAATTCTTACTTCTGTGTTTGGATTCTGGTAATCTAATAATGGATCAGATTAATTATGTGGAATAACTTTGGCAGATCATTGTTTAGATATTTCATTGGAGCAATAACTGATCAATGATATCGAATGAAGGTGGTGTTAAAGCCTTTTTTTTTTTTTTTTGTCTTTAAAATCGCTGGTTTGCTCACTTTGTTTGTCAATGTATCCTGTCCTAGGATTGCGATCAGACCTCAAAATAGTCTCAACATAGAGTACAATAGTATTTTAGTATCAAATGATCATCAACTCAAGCTGATGAATTTTGTCAAGTAAAGCTACTTGGGGAATGCCTTGAGCTAATACTTAGTATGCTACTAGGTAATCATGGCATTTTATCGGCAGTGTTGAAGAGTGCCTCTCTATTTTGTGAAGAGGATGAGGATTTTATTCTTTAGCATGTGCCTAGATATGCCAATTTGGCTGTGGATAAATCTGCTGAAGATTCTATGTGCATCATATTGTCCTTATGTGTGTGTCATTTTGAAATCTTGTTGATGAGCTTGTTTGACTTCTCTTCTCATTTTTTTTGCCACTCTTTCCTGCTTTCTTTCTCCTCTCCTTTTCTCCTGCTCTATTTCCTCCCTCCACTTCATGTTTAAATTCATTACTCAAAGAAATACTTAATGCTTATAAGACACTCTAAATAGTTTCTTTTGCTAGCTTTCAACCATGTGGTAGCCTTCGTGCTTTATATAAGATCTTGGTCAGTATTTTATCTGTCAACACCTTTTCTCTGTTCTTTCAAGAAAAAACTTAAATGGCTCATGATTAAGTGCAACAGAACCTGACAGTTCTTTGCCTTATAATATCTGATCTTTGTATATTCCTATAAACTCTCCAATAGAGAAATATTTCTTTGAATTTAAAACATTCAGCAGTCCTTTTTCATTTAATATTCTCATTATAAAAACAATATCTGATGACAGAATTGACGGAGGAAGCTTAAGATCTTATACCTCTCACTGGCCACCTCAGCTCTGGCAGGAATATGAACCCCTGTTAAATTACTGTCGTGATAATGGAATCAAGCTTCTTGCTTGTGGTACTCCACTTGAGGTAATTAAGATATGTATTTGCATTTATCAATGGGTATACGAGAAGCATGTGGATTCCTATGCTTCATGCCTCTCTTTTCTTGTCGATGGCAACCTCTACTGCTCTTTCATCTTTGCTGATGATATGGTCGCTATTTATGAAACTAGCCTTTTAATAAGAATGCTGCCTTAAGATGATTAGACAGCCTTAAAGGGTAAAGTTAAGGTAACTGTGTCATTTCCAGCATTTCATTCACTTATTAATTGATCTGTCTTTTTCTGGTTTCATACCATGTCTTAAAGAATAAAACATCCCCAGTGACAATGTCAAAAGGGAACCTGGACAAGAAACCTAAGCTAGCTATGGCGATAAAAGCATCAGTGTAGCAGTAAGTCTGGTCCATGACTGCAGGCAATTAATTTATAAAAGGCCAATATTTTGACACCTATAACACAAACATAAGGATGATAGAAGGAACTGAGATTTAACCTATTACTCCTCAGAGTGTTTCAACAATAATCTTTTTTTTGTTTTTTACCCAAGATTCCTAACTGCAACAAGAATGATGGCTGCTGACTGAGCACTACAAGTTAATAGCATAGGCAACTGCACCAAAAAAAGAAAAAAAGTAAAAAAAAAAAAAAAACTCGGAGACATGATATTAATTTTATTTACTGAATTTTATTTACTGAATTTCTGACAGAAAAGTCCAGAGGAGTAAAGATGAGCACTTAGTTTCAGAAAGAAATTAAATGAAGCCTTACAAAGCCCTGTTCACCTTCTCTGTGTTCTAATGTCTTTTTATTTATAGTGTTTATGTATTTTCATAATAGAAAGTTAGGAACTCTGTGGTTTTATATGAAAACATGCCTTTTGAAACTGTAAATAAACTTAATCTCTTTAAACATGATGAACTCAAGTTGCATATATGCATCAATTTTTCTACATTTCCTAGTGCCTTCATGTTCATGTTGAGCACCACCGGCACACTTGCATACTTTCTGATGGTAGGTCCTGCTTTTAATGTTGTTTTACTTCACTTTTGACCATGTTGACCACTGTCACAAAAGCTACTGCATAAGGAGTGACAGAGTAAGAAGAGATGAAGTATTGAGTAACTTAATGAATTGAGATGCCTCTTCAGAGGCATCTGTTAAAACTTCATGGATCAGGAGTATTTGTCCATTGTCTTTTGGGAAGGAAATAGGTTGTTAACCGGTGCCTTTTGGTTTTGGGATAGTAGAGTTTCCTGATTTGTTAATGGACTTGAGAACTTTCTTATTCATAAAATAAGTTCAATTGAATTGGTTTGCACTTCAACATTCTTGGTGGTTTATTATCTGTTGTTGTTGGTGATGTTTTCGTTGTTGTTATAATGCATCATCTGAACTTCCACTGGCTGCTGCATAAAGGAAACCTTGCTTTTTCTGTTTGATTGAGAATTCTGATGCTTACGAGGCAAGAAGCATGCTAAAGAAAGTGTGTAGCTCTGTGTTACCAAGAAGGAGGTATTACTTTGAGGAGCAAACCATGATTCATTTTGTATTGCACATTGTTTTGATTTGTATTTTTTGGACCTTGTATACTTAAAGTTTTTTTAATTATATTATAATTCCCGCAGATCTGGATGATATGGTGACATCATGTTCTTTGTCTTTTTTCCTAGCATCTTCCTTTTTAACTTCTGAATTTGAACATAACCCTGTTTTAATTTCAAGCTTGTGCAGTTTTTTATGCATTGAAATGATATCAATATAATTCTGTAACATGATTGTGCTCATGTTAACTTGTATATTTTGTTTTCATTCTTGTTTATTAATACCTCTTGCAAAATCTTGATGGGTCCACCAAAATCTTTTGGCACAGAAGAACAGTGAAGTGTTTGTTAACTAATTAATTCGCATATTTTGTTTTATCATATGAGTTAGGAGAGAGAAGAGACTTGTAAAGGAGCCTATGTTTTTAAAGGGATCCACTTCCTTAGATGCATTTGGAGAATTCTTTCAGACTAGTAGTTTATATAGGCAGATGGATGAAATGTTATACGAGCTGGTAATGGTTGGGATGGTTGTGTAACTTATGTCCATTGAATGGTGAATATGAATTATGATTGTGATTCAGGAGTTTCAACTTTGGTCACCTTCTTTCCATTTATCTTTTTGTCTTTCTTATTTATATATTTCTTTGTAATGCATTATTTTCATTTTCCAATAACAACATGAGAGAACATGGGAACTTTATGATGCTTGATGTCCTCCTAATTCTTCTTCAATATTTTCTGAATTCCAAACAAACCTAAGTAGGCTGGTTGTTACATGTGGACATTCTTGCTCTTGTTACTGCAAGCTACTCCTTTGAGTATGCTCTCTCTTGCTAATTTGGCCATTGACTTATATGATATCTACTTGCAAACAGCATGAACTACTTATGTTGAAAGATTTGTTTTATAGATATTATCAATTTTTTCCTCGATGACTTGTTTGAATTTTTAGTAAACTTTCAAGTTCTTTTTCTGTGCACTTTTGGATCCACTGGGGAGATTTCATTTTTTCCGTTAACTTATTAGGTGTTAAGAACTGTTCAAGCTGAAGGGATTCGAAGTCTTTCCAAGGCAGAACGGAAATTATATGCTCCTCCAGCTGGTTCAGGTTTCATATCTGGCTTTACATCCACCTCAGGCAGATCACGGATTGACAAGATTTCATCAAATCAATCTGTTCCATTTGGTCCAAGCTCTTATCTATCTGCACAGGCAAGAGTTGTTGATGACTATACGATGTCTCAGAATATCTGGCAAGCAATAATAGATGGAGGTTCTGCAGGCATGCTTGTAGTTGTAACTGGTGCAAGCCATGTCATTTATGGATCAAGAGGGATTGGGATTCCAGATAGAATATCCAGGAAGCTGCAAAAGAAAAAACAAGCTATCATATTGCTTGATCCTGAAAGGCAACAGATACGCAGAGAGGGAGAAGAACCTCTTGCTGATTTCTTGTGGTACTCTGCTGCTAAGCCTTGCAGCAGAAATTGCTTTGATCGTGCAGAAATTTCTCAAGTAATGAATGCAGCTGGTTGGAGGCAAGAAGCTTTACCCCAGGTACCTGACACCTAGTACTGCTTGTTTCTTTGATGCCTTTGCTTGTAATAGGTTTCTAGCTGGAATACTTCGTATGGTTTGTTGGTGATGATGAAAAGCCAATTTTGGTATTTTGACCTGCGTTCTAAAAGAGAAAAAGGCCATAAAACTTAAATGTATTGGGTAGCCCGAATTTAACTGGTTCCATCTCAGTTCCTTTCTTCAGAGAGATATGATGCTTATCTATATTTTGTGCTTTTTGTTGTTATTTTTGTAATGGAATCCTGTATTTGATCTACTAACAGGACCTTCAGAAAGGACTAGATCTTGGTGTAGTGTCACCTGAAATACTGCAGAACTTTGTTGACCTTGAGCAGTATCCTCTTATGGCGGAACTCATTCACCGGTTCCAAGTAAGTGGCTGTGCTGGGAGATTAATTTATTTTTTCTTCTCTATTTGATATATCTGTTAGTTATTTGTGACCATGGTCCATGGAAGATGTGCCAAATTAGTGATCAATTCTAAATTTCTGAAATCCATGATTGGAAAACCACAGGCATATATTACTGGAATAACTAATATAGCTTGTTGTTGTGGTGAGAAACTGCTCGGATGCTAGTATCTAATTTCATCCACTTACAGGGTTTTCGGGAAAGATTGCTAGCAGATCCCAAATTTCTGCATAGATTAGCCATAGAAGAGGCCATATCAATAACAACAACACTCTTGGCACAATATGAAAGACGCAAAGGGCGTTTTCTTGAAGAAATTGACTATGTTCTTACTGATACCATCAGAGGTTCGGTTGTTGATTTCTTTACCGTGTGGCTTCCTGCTCCTACATTGTCATTCCTCTCTTATGCTGATGATAGCTCCTCCCCTGAGAACTTGGAATTACTGAAAGGTCTACTAGGAACTTTCCCAGACAATGCTTTTCAAAAAAACACAGCCGGAATGGACTGGAATCTGAGTCAGAGATTTGCAGCAGTGTTTATTGGTGGTCTCAAGCTTGCTGGAGTGGGGTTTATCTCGAGTGTTGGGGCTGGAGTTTCTTCAGATGCTTTATATGCTATCCGCCAAATACTGAGACCTGCAGTTACTGTAAATGAAAGACACAAAAGATCTCCCATATTCAAGTCAGCAATTATCTATGCATGTTTTCTTGGATCATCAGCTAATCTGCGGTATCAGGTAATGCATTTTGCAGCCTCAGCTAGCATAGGTTAAACTGACATTAGTAAGATTAGTTAAGATAAGATACCATGTGCGGATCTTTTTTGTCAGCAGCTCTGATTTGTTCATGTTTTACAATTTCAGTGCTAGCCAATAGCACTTGCTCTCTTATCTCTTCTACTCATCTTTTAGGTAGTAAAATCATCTTATAATTCTTATCTATGACATAAAAGGTTGTGATGGCTAGTGGTTTTGCCATGGTAGCTCTTCTATTGTTGTATATCCTTATTTAACCCTGAATATATGCACTTGTGTCTAGAAGATGCATGAAAAATACACCTTAAATTTCATGGAGATATGCCTGCAACCTCATACACACCCATTGCAAAATGTTGTAATTCACCTATGTTAACTGCTGATCCTTCTGGAAAAGTACTGCTTGATAAATCAGCCAAGGGTTACCTCAATGCTATTCTACACCTAATGGTCGTGTTCAGTTTAATACTGGCTGTCTATGTGATTTCATATTTTTGTTTATTGTCTCTGGGTTTTGACATTATATAGCAATTGCTGAATGAAATTCCTGATTCAGGTTTAGTGATGTAAATCCTTCTAGATGTTTCATCATAATGACCTGTTATGGCATAATATTACAAGAACTCTTTTTTTTTTTTTTTGGTGATTCATGATAATATGACAATAATATACAGGTTATTGCTGGACTAGTGGAGCATCGTCTTTCAGATGATATTTTATCTTATCAGCCATTACTTGCGAATATGTTGTCATTCATTTTTCGCACGGTCAACTCATACTGGGGAACACAGGTTGGTCTTTTCATCAACTTTTTGAATTGGTTGGCTGCTTGTTCCCACTGTTTCATGTTTGGAACATAGATAATGAATGAATTAAATAGGTGAAGGATACCTGACGGCTGAGGCTATATGACATATTCTCTTGCTGCATGTTCCTTGTGCAACAATGTTCCATCTCTTTTTATTTGGAGAGTACCATTATGATCGTTTATCATCTGAGGGGCTCCTCATCATGAACTTTAATAATCAAAATATGAGTTAACTTGGTCAGGTTAATAGTCAGACTGTCAAATATCTTCAATTTACTCTCTTTGGTCCCTCGATGAAATGTTGTCTGATCTCATCTTTAGGGCTAGATCCTTCCATCTACTTATTCTCCTTTTTGCTAGGATGAACATAAAAGACTGATCCTGCTTATCCAGTCTGAATTGGAATAAGCAGAATGTTCGGTGGGCTACAGAGATTGCAACCATGAAAAATTTATTTGTTTGGTTAATGCATGTCCCATTAAATTCAAATTACTGATTAGATAAACAATATTTTAGTGGTCCAAATTTGTAACAATCAAGATACATATTGAAAGTCAAGCATTTAATGCAAGATTGTGATAATTATAGTGAACAGATTGACACTGAACTTTTTTCATTTTTCAATCTTTGTGGTGTAGTCATGAATAAATTTGTTTCAATGCATATAAAACCTTTTTAGTTATCTTATTTTGTATTCTCACAAATAATA
Organism: Calamus simplicifolius; assembly: GCA_900491605.1. NCBI lineage: Eukaryota > Viridiplantae > Streptophyta > Magnoliopsida > Arecales > Arecaceae > Calamus > Calamus simplicifolius. The sequence goes on from UESW01004496.1 coordinate 784,588, forward strand.
ATATCATTCATAACCATATTCTCTGTCTTAATTTCCTGTTCTCACATTGTTGCAGCAATGGGTCGATCTTGCACGATTTACAGGATTACAACCACGTAAGAAAGAAGTGATCGCTAATCAAGTTTCTGAGGCACCTGACATCCCACTATTGGAATGTAGCCCTACTGAAATAAACAGTAGAGATGAAAGCAATAACCAATGAGGTGACAGCCCTACTCCATTGGGCAAGCCATTAAGTGATGCATCTTCATCATCATTACCAAAAATTTGTTGGGGATAATCTTCCAGAAACTGCTATCTTTGAGATTGAGGTTCTGAGGCAATGGGATTGGAGTTGGCCTGATAAAACCTGATAAAGTATGTGAAATTTTGGTCAGATAAGTAGACATTTTTGTTTGATATAGTAGTCAAAAACTTCCACACAGATTACTTCCCTCATTCGAGGATGATGGAAGGTTTTCCCGCAGTGAAAAAGAAAAAAAAGAAAATCACTTTCCTGGTTATAGTCTTACTGCTTAAAGGAAGGCAATTCTCAAGTTCGTGTTCTGTTTGTATATGTTCCATCCCATCGTTCAAAACACGCGCACGTCGTGGAAAGGGTATATCGGAAAATGCACCTGTCTGTTATGGATCCAACATAAGGAGTGACGAATTATTTTTGTCAGGGCTCACATCCAATTCTATTCTCTTCAGCCCACCAAAGGTAATTCTGCTCGAGTAGATCAGTGATTTAATTCTAAAATGACAACTGAGCAACTGAATGCTTTTCGACAATTTCAAAAAGATCAAGTTAGATCGATTTCTTGGTATAAGATTATTTTAGACTTGTGCATTTCTGCAGTTTCTATCAGCCGAAAGGTTTTGTAGTTGGTAGTTGCTTTCTTATCATCTAGAGATGTTATCTGAAATTTTCTTATCATTGTTCTATTCCGCTGATCATTCCTTGAACTGATAGATATCTTGGTATTTCAGCCATCACACAACGACCAAGGGATCCAGGATTTCATCCTGTATGGCTTAAAAAGAGAACCACCGACTTTTGTATTGATTATTGGATTTCAACTTGTGGTGGTAAAAGTAATATGGAAAAACGAGGCTTGTCCGGTGTGTCAAATTTAGGTTTTATTCTCAATATCTTTCTTGTGAGGGTTGCTCACTTTATAAAGTTGTCGGACTAATTACAAGGCTAAAAATTAGCCATTACATAAGATACACATGATTATATAAGGTAAGAATAAATGTCTATCAATTCTATGCATATATACAATATACTCTACACTTATGGCAATGATGCTGATTTTCTGCCTAAACAATTCTTCCCTTGATGCGCCCTTAGTTAGCCAATTTGAATTTCAAAATTTAAATTCAAAACTTCCGCTTAACTGGTCATTTGACTCACCAAATTAGTCATGAAATCTATCATTTTTGCATATCAAATCAGCTTTGGAATCTGCTATTTCTGAGCACCTCAGCCTTGGAATCTATCATTTCTGCTTCCTTGACTAGCTGTTAATTCTACTAATATTTTTCCTTAAATTGATGCTGGGCGATTGAGAAGCATCAATTTGTCAATTAAGAACTGATATCGGGGACAAGAGAGAGCCTTGGTGAAGACATCAGCAGTTTGGTGTTCAGTAGAAAATATGGAAGATTAATCTCCTGACGAGCAAAAGCTTCACGAATGGAATGACAATCCACTTCAATATGTTTGGTGCGCTCATGAAAAACAGGATTGGCAGCAATTTGAATAGCATTGGTATTATCAGCATGAAGAGGAGTAGGAGTAAGTCGTGGAACACTAAGTTCGCCTAACAACCCTCGAAGCCATATAATTTCAGAACAAGCAGACGACATAGCCCGATATTCAGACTCGGTGGATGACTTTGATACACGAGCCTGCTTCTTACTCTTCCAAGAAATGAGGGCGTTGCCAAGAAACATACATCAACCCGTAACAGAACGACGAGTATCTGCACAACCAGCCCAGTCGGCATCACTAAAACCCTTCAACTGTAAAGAATTCTCAGAGGAAAAAAATAAGCCACGATCAGATGTCCCTTTGAGATATCGAAGAAGACGACGGACAGCTGCTAAATGTGTCTGGTAAGGAGCCTGCATAAACTGACTGACCTGTTGAACAGCAAACGAAATATCAGGTCGAGTAATGGTCAAATAATTCAAACTGCCCACCAGCTGTCGATACATTGAAGGATCAGATAAGGGATCACCATCCGTCTGACGCAATTTTAAATTGACCTCCATAGGTGTAAGAACCGAATTTGCATCTTGAAGGCCTGCTAAAGAAAGAAGTTCTTGGGTGTACTTATGCTGATGTAAGAGCATGCCATTTGGGCAATGGTGAACCTTCAGTCCAAGAAAATATCTTAGTGGACCAAGATTTTTCATATGAAATGAAGATTTGAGACGCTGTTGGAGTTGCTCAATTAACTGGAGATCAGATCCAGTAATCACAATATCATCGACATACACAAGAAGTATAACAATCCCAAGGCTAGTCTTGCGAAAGAATAGAGAGGAGTCATTCTGACTCTGAGAAAAGTGAAATCCAGTAGAGTAGTACGAAACTTCTCAAACCATGCCCGCGGTGCCTGCTTCAAACCATACAGAGATCGCTTTAAGCGATAAACCTCAACAAAGAGAAAGGAAACAAGCAGGAGGAGGAGACATAAATATTTCTTCATTTAGATCACCATGTAGAAATGCATTCTTCACATCCATCTGGTGAAGCAACCATCCTTTCGAAACAGTAATGGCCATGATAGTACGGATAGTAGTCATTTTGGAAACGCGAGCGAATGTTTCCTCATAATCAAGCCTATACTCCTGTCTATTCCCGAGTGCTACTAGACGAGCTTTATATCTTTCAATAGATCCATCAGCACGTAGCTTGATGGTGTAGACCCATTTACACCCAATAAGTTTAACTCCAGCAGGACAAGGGACGATGTCCCAAGTGTGATTGTCTTGAAGAGCCTGAATTTCATCCTACATAGCTTGGCGCCAACACTCTTGAGTAGAAGCCTGAGAATAAGACTTAGGCACAAAAGTAGTATCAAGAGTAGCTGAAGAGCCGAAGAAGAAAAACCATACCAATATGGGGGCCGGGAAATTCTAGTAGATCGTCATGGCTCATCCAAGACAGGATCAGGTGGCGGTTCAGAGGAAGGAAGAGGCAGTGGGCGACGTCGCTGATATACGATATCGGGCTTAGAAGGAGTATGAGATACATCATCAAATGCAGGAAGTGAAATAGAGGGAGAAACAAGATTAGTACGAGATGGAAAGAAATATTGATTTTCAAAGAAAATCATATTGCGAGAAATACGAAGCTTGTTAGCATCCGTATCATAACACACAAATCCTTTATGAGAGTTACTATAACCAAGAAAAACACACTGAACAGATTGGGTAGAAAGCTTGTGACGTTCAATGGAAGGTAAATGAACAAAACAAATGCAACCAAATACATGCAAATAATTATAATTAGGAGAAACACCAAACAAACGAGAATATGGAGAATCAAGATGCAAGGTAGGAGAAGGTAGACGATTAATCAAATATACAACTGTAGATAATGCTTCTATCCAAAATCTAGAAGGTACAGAAGATTCAAGCATCAATGTATGAACAACATCTAAAAGATGTCTATTCTTACGCTCGGCGATGCCATTTTGTTGAGGGGTGTAAGGATACGAACATTGAGAAAGAATACCCTTCTGTTGGAGAAAAGATTGAAAATCATAAGACATGTATTCTCCCCCAGAATCTGAACGGAAGATCTTAATACAGGTAGAAAATTGAGTTTCTACATAGGCAACAAAAGTTTTGAAGGTTGAAAACACATCAGCTTTAGAACGAAGAAAATAGACCCATGCGAAATGACTGTAATCATCAATAAATGTCACAAAATATCGGTATTGAGCATGAGAAAGAACATGACTCATACCCCAAACATCAGAATGAATAATATCAAAGCATGTAGAAGCACGACCACCTTGCAAAGGAAAAGGTAAAGATTTGCTTTTTCCTAGTTTACAAGGAGCACAATCAAAAGGCAAGGAAGAAAACTCATTTGTATTACTCAAATAACCATGTTTCATAAGATGTGTCAAAATTACAGAGTTAGGATGACCCAATTTCTTATGCCAAAGATGGCTATTATTATTAGCAATAGTAGAACAACCAACAAAATTTGAACGAGGAACGGAAAACGACTGAAGAGGAAAAAGACGTCCCACTTTAGGCCTCTTCGCTATCTCCTGTCCCGACGCTTGATCCTGCATACGACAACCAGAACGATCAAAATGAATAGAACAATTATCTTCTACTAATTGTCCAACAGAAATGAGATTGGCAGATAAGTTAGGACACACAAAAACATCAATAAAGAAAGACCCCATATTTTCAACTGCAGTAATGGGAAGAGTACTGCCATCTGCAATCTGAATATGTTGCTGACCATCATACTTATGAACATCTTGTAAAGCTGCCAAACTTCTAGTCATGTGATTGGAAGCTGCAGAGTCAATTAACCAAGGAGAAGGAAGGAGATGTTTCTTGCCTTGGAGACTAAGAGCAGAAAGGGCAGAAATAATCATCTGTTGAACCTGCTCGGGCGTAATGTTGGAAGAAGAACTTGGAACTGTGGGCAGAGTGGAAGACATAGGCACAGAAGCAGACTGAACAACAGTATGAAAAACAGGAGCAGATTTATTCTGAGGGCGTATACGACAATCCTTAAGGATATGACCCTCCTTCTTGCAATAATTGCAGAATTTTTTGCTGCAATATTTTGCAATATGCCCAATTTCCTTGCAACTATAACATTGTGATGGAGATCTAGATCGTCCTTTGCCTTGAGTAGCGTATGCCATATTAACCATCTCAGAACCACCAGTGTTTTGATCAAGGCCAAGCTGTGAGGCAAGACGTTCTTCACGCAAGAGTTCACCCAAGCAATCCTCCAAAGAGGGGACATGTGTGCGATTGATTAACCCAGCTCGTGCACTTTCAAACTCGGGTCTGAGCTTCATCAAGAATTGATCCCACTGGCTCTCAGAATGAACCGCTTGTAGTGCTGCCAAAGCTTCTTTGGGAACCTGAGAATGCACCAATCCAGAATAATCACTCAATAAATTAATAAAACAAGAATAAAATTGCTCAATAGAAAGATTCCCCTGGCGATAGTTTCCAATGTCTAACTCCAATTGAAACTTTCGGGCATAATTATTTTGATAATAAATTTGTCGAAGGTAATCCCACATTTTCTTAACAGTAGTGAACCTACGAAGATTATTGATCATATGAGGTTCAACAGAGCTGAGTAGCCAGGAAGCAATTTTAGCATCCTTGCTTTCCCATAAACTAAGCTCCTTGAATCAGTTGGAGCCTTAGAAGACCCATCCAAATGACCCCATAACTCCTTCCCTTTCACAAACATCCTGAACTGAAATTTTCAACTGGTGTAGTTCTTGCCATTAAGGCGAATAATAGAATTTTCTTCAGACATAATAAAAAAATTGACAGAGCAGAGAAATCACAACAGTTACTCTTCAGAATCTATCGACAGCTACCAAGCAACAGAAAAAAAAAGATCCGACAGTCACCAAGAAATCCTTAAGAAATCAAGAATTCAAACAAGCCAAGAGAAAACCACGAAAATAATTTGTGGTCACCAAGAAACCCTCAAGAAATCAAGAATTCAAACAAGCCAAGAGAAAACCACGAAAATAATTTATGGCTCTGATACCATGTCAAATTTAGGTTTTGTTCTCAATACCCTTCTTGTGAGGGTTGCTCACTTTATATAAAGTTGTCGGACTAATTACAAGGCTAAAAATCAGTCATTACATAAGATACACATAATTATGTAAGGTAAGAATAAATGTCTATCAATTCTATGCATATACAATATACTCTACATTATGGCAATGATGCTGATTTTCTGCCTAAACAATTCTCCCCTTGATGCGCCCTTAGTTAGCCAATTTGAATTTTAAAATTTAAATTCAAAACTTCCGCTTAACTGGTCCTTTGGCTCGCCAAATTAGTCATGAAATCTATCATTTTTGCATATCAAATCAGCCTTGGAATCTGCCATTTTTGAGCACCAAATCAACCTTGGAATCTACCATTTCTGCTCCCTTGACTAGCTGTTAATTCTACTAATAGATAGCACCCAGAAGGAGATATCGGATGTCGCTAATCAAAGGGATAGTCGGCAGGTGGACATTGGACTCCTGACGGATCCAACTAATAACCGTAGCTGAGTCGCCCTCAATACTAAGATTCCGACCACCCAGGCTCCGAAGGGCATGAGAGATCCGATTCCCTCTCTGAGGTCAAGCAACAGGAGGAGGAATCCTTGAAGAATTATCTCGGCCGATTCAACACGGCCATGCTGGAAGTAGATCACCTCAATCACGAGGTGGCCATGTCTGCCTTGGCGAGCGGAGTGTCAAAAGAAGGTGACTTCTATCTAGCCCTCAAGGTCAACTATCCAAAGAGCCTTTCCAACATGATGGCCTTGGAAGACAAATACGCCAAGGCCAAGGAATCGCGAAGGACAGCCTGGGTCGAGCAGTCAAAGAAAAGAGAAGCCAAGGGCTCAGAGAGGAGCCGACCCCTCCGCCGTGCGAGCCCACCCTGCCGCCAGAAAGCTCTTCCGCCACTACCCAGAGACTGTACCCGAGCTTAGCACGGAGGTTCAATCAGTACACCTCGCTTATTGTGCTAAGGATGTAGATCCTGATGGAAATCGAGTGCCAGATTCCTCAATCGCCACCTCTTCGAGGGAACGGGGCCCAGAGGGATATGAACAAGTATTGTCGATTCCATCGGGACCACAGGCACGATACTGAAGAGTGCTGGCAGCTTCGGAATGAGATTGAGCATCTCATCCGATGGGGTAGGCTGGATCGGTTTAGAAGGCCCCCCGAGCTGAACAACGGAGGAGACCATCATCCTGAGCCTCACCACCTCCTTCGTTGAACCCGTCGGTTGTTGGCAATGTTAATATGATAACGACAATCGCTCCTCATCGGCTCGGCAAAATGAAGAAGAAAATCCACCGAAGAAGGCCTGGACTGACGAGCTTTCTTTTTTTTGATGAGGACCTCTAAGAGATACAATACCCACACGATGATGCTTTGGTTGTATCTCTTAACATGAACGACTATGATGTACACCGTATTTTGATCGATAATGGAAGCTCCGTTAATGTTTTGTACTTTGATGCCTTTGTAAGGATGAAATTGCGAGTGAAAAACCTCCGAGCCGTAGACTCCATCCTAGTGGGTTTTACCGGCGATGTCATTATCTCCAAGGGGGTCGTTACCTTGGTGGTCCGAGCAGGCATTTGGCCCGGCATAACCACTGTTCACACGGACTTCCTGGTGACCAAGCTTCAGTCCCCTTACAATGCCATCCTCGGCAGGTCCGGACAGATGTCCCTCAAGGTCATTATCTCTGTTCCTTATCTTCCATGAAGTTCCCCACCGAATGGGGAGTGGGAGTTGTCCGAGGAAGTCAAGCCGTAGCCCGGTATGCTTTGTTGGCGACCTTTAGTCTAGAAAGCCCGAGGTTGACGGGCTAGATGCTCGAGAGGATTTTGTTGAGCAATGGGGAGAGCCAGCCGAGGAACTTGAGGAGGTGCCACTTGATGAAGCTTGATTCGACCGAACCGTAAGGATCGGGTCACAACTAAAAGGAAATCTTCGGCGGGATTTGGTCAAATTTCTTCGAAGAAATGCTGATGTCTTCGCTTGATCTGCTTCGGATATGCTGAGGATCAACCCAGATATCCTCGTTCATCGCCTCAATATGGATGAGACGTTTCGGCCAATCAAGCAGAATAAAAGAAGCTTCATCCCCGAGTGTTAGAAGGCTATTGAAGAGGAGGTTGACAAGCTCATCAAAGCCAACTTCATTCGGGAAGTGAACTATCCCGACTGACTGGCGAATGTTATCATGGTGAAAAAGTCAAATGGCAAATGGAGAATCTACATCGACTTCACAGAACTCAACAAGGCTTGCCCAAAGGACAGTTTTCTCTGTCTCGGATTGACCAACTTGTGGATGCTACTTCAGGCCACCAGATGCTGACCTTCATGGATGCTTATTCAGGCTATAATCAAATTCGAATGGCATTCGAGGACAAGAAAAAGACTGCCTTCATAATCGACCAAGGTATCTACTATTACCGAGTCATGCCTTTTGGTTAAAAAAATGCAGGCGCGATATACCAAAGGCTAGTTAATAAGGTTTTTAAATAATAAATCAGTCAAAACCTGGAGGGGTGGCAAATCCCCAAGAAGGTGGCCTGACGGCAGGTGAGCAAGCCCCCACCGAATGGCCGGTCTTCCTCTTCTTTGAAGGTGTTGTCGGATCAAGGCAAGGGAGCTTCAGAGCATGTGTCGGTCCAATTATGTCATGCCGATTTCAACAAATAAACCCCAGGCTGAGTTTCAGATGGCTGAACCAGTGCTGACTGAGAACAGGGACCATAACCCCTTCTCTACTTTGGGTTCTGGGAATGAGACTGAGTGCCCAGAGTTCCACAAGGATTCGACTCTAGGCCCATCGAAGAGGGCCTGACCTATCGAGTCTAACACTCAACGAGTGGCCTCCAAGTCCTCTAAAGCTAAAGGTAAGGCCCCCCTCGCTGCTAAAGGGAAGGAGTTAGCATCATTCACTTTTTCATCCTCTTTAGACTCAGCTCAGGGGCCAGGTGCCCTAACTTGCCAGGGAACCAAGAAGCTCCACAGCATGGCAAGGCCTAACCTGGGGTCTGCTTCAGGGGTCCCCCAATAGGAGCTGTTGGTGGGACACACCCACGAGTTCGCTATCTATCAGCTTAAGTAGGCCATTCAGAAAGTTGATACTATGGTAGTGATGGATTCTTTCTAGTCAGAGGAGTGCTGTGGGAAGGAACCAGTGGAGGGTTCCCCTCCAGCCAGCTTTCATTCTGATGAGGAGATGCTTGGGGGATAGGGTTAGGGTCCTCCTCACTCAAGTATCAGGATGAAGATACTTATCTGGAATGTAAGAAGAGCTTTGAAACCTTCATTTCACTCCTCTTTTGGGAGGCTTGTGCAGCTGCATAGTTTTAACATTTGTGTCTTCTGAAAACTCGATTATCTGGGGTTTGTCTGGCTCGCTTTCGGAGACTGATTTTTAGATTCTGGGTTTCTTATGCTATTGAGTTTGTCGGTCTTTCTGTGGCATTCTGGTACTCTGAAGAAATGATAGGATTCGAGTGGATGCCTTTCATTGCTGTGGTCAGCAAGCTACTGCTATCATTTTTGAGGGAACCTCTATCCCCTGGCTCCTATCGGGTGTCTAGGCCAGCACTGACTTTTGGGAATGTTAGGTACTCTGGGATGAGATTCAGTCTTTGCTTGCTCAGGGATTTCTCTCCCTTATTGTAGGTGACTTCAATTGCATTGTGAGGGCCTATGAGAAGAAAGGGGGAAGGTAGTCTGCTAGATCTGCGGGCAGAGCTGAGTTTAGGACTTTTATCTCTACTGCTGGCCTTTTGGATTTGGGGTTCCAAGGTTTCCAATTTACATAGTGCAACAATCGGCAGGGAACTGCTAGAGTGTGGGAGAGGCTGGATAGGGCTATGGCCACTTCTAATTGACTTTAGATTTACCCTTCTGCCATCGTCACCCACTTGTCCTGCATAGCCTCGGACCACCACCCTCTTCTTATATCTACTGATGCGGCTTTTCAGCGGAGTCGATAGTTCAGATTTGAGAAGTTTTGGACTTCTTATTCTTTTGCTAGGGCTATCATTTCTAAGGTCTGACGAGTGCCTATCAGAGGGAGTGCTATCTATAGGCTATCGAGGCATCTAGCTCTTGCTAGATGCAGGCTATCCAGCTGAAATCGAAGGAAGGTGGGGGACATTGTGAGGCAAGTTGAGCAAGTTGAATCATTATTGCTATCCTCCAGGCCAAAGAGATCAGGATGGATTTCTTAACGAGTCTGATTTGTCCTTCCTTCACTCTAGTTTGTCGTTCTACCATTCCCTTCTTCTATAGTAGGAGATTTTTTGGAAGCAAAGGTCCCAGATCCAGTGGATTAAAGAAGGGGACTACAACACCAGATTCTTTTATCAGGCCACTCTCAGATGCTAGGGATGGTAATTTTTTCATTTGGCCGTTTACCTGGTCGGTACCATTTTTAACGGATCGAGGAATCCCCAGTCTAAACAGCTTAATGGGTAATGAGAATTTTTCGTTAACGGCTAAACATGTAAACGGCCTGGGAACGGTATTCTCCGCCCCATCCCCGTTTACCCATCCCCGTCCCGGTTAACTTTAATATAATATATTTAAATTATAAATATATTAATATATTTAAAATTTAAAATTTAAAATAAAATATATATAATCCTAATTCTTGCTCTTTCTTATTTCACGTAGTCATCTCTTGCTATTCCTTTTTTCACGCAACTAATCTAAAGTTTTGAACTGGTATACTCATTTCTTAAGAAAGATATCTCTTTATTTATTTCTTTGAAATTTGAATGTATTTTTTTTACGGTTGTTATGTTAGAAATCTTTATTTTTTGATTTTTTTCTCGTTAGTTGTTTTCTTTCTCACTTTTCGTTTTCTTCTTCCTTATCTCAGAGTCAAAGAATCTCTTATATATATCAATATCATCATCTCGATTAGTCTCCATCTTATCTAATGGATAAACGGGTACCCAGTGGGTACCCATTTACCTATTCGAGTATTTCCATCCCCGCTCCATTAATTATAACGGCTTAACAAGGCGGGAACGGGAACATTTTTTCTAACAGGGACGAGGACCAGTATAGACCGTCCCGGACCATCCCCGAGCCGTTGCCATCCCTATCAAATGCCGAGCAGCGAATCGTATCAGGCATTTAGCTGATGATGAGGGTCACTTCTAGGAGGATGACCAGGTGATTAGGGATTAGCTTCTTCATTTCTTTTAATCTAGATGGACTGAGCTTACTAGTGATGGACTCTCTGTTTGCCCTATGTTGACCCCTAATCCTAATAGGGTTTTCGATACGGTGAACGACCTTCTTATTAGGCCCATTTCGGCGAAGGATATTCAGATGGCTTTATGGGATCTTGGTGCAGATAAGACCTCAAGGCCTGATGAATTTTCACCTTTATTCTTTCGTCATTATTGGGGTATTCTGGGTTAGGATGTTGTGCAGGCCATCCAGCTTATTTTTTAGTTGAAAGCCATTCTCGCTAAGTGGAATCGAACTTTTATTACTTTGGTACCTAAACGCCTGGATGCTACCATTCCCCAGACTACCAGCCTAACCTCTGTACTACCTTATATAAGGTATGTGCGCATCTCTTGGTCTTCCGGATGTGATTGGTGATCCCTCATCTTATTTCTTCGGAGCAAGGAGCTTTCCTTAGTGGGCATAGCATCATTGATAATGCCTTGCTTGCTCAGAAATTTATGCATGATATTCAGCGAGCCTCTGGCCATCACTGTCTCATGGCCATTAAGCTGGACAAGAAAAAAGCTTACGATAGACTGAGCTGGGCGTTCCTACGATGTACTCTCCATGAGTTTAGGTTTGGAAAGCTCTTTATTGACTAGATCATGACCTGTGTTTACCATCCATCCTTTTCTATCCTTATTAATGGGGGCCAGATTGATTTCTTTCACTCTAAGGTCGGATTGAGGCAGGGATGTCCTCTTTCACTGTTTCTATTCATCCTCTCTATAGATGCTTTATTGAGGGCATTTTCTTAAGCACAACAGGGCTCTTGTCTGATTCCCTATAGTGCAGGGCCCTAGGGCCCTCGCTGTTCCACCTGCTGTTTGCCAATGATTGCATTCTTCTGGGCAAGGCTTCAATAAGCAATACTATCACTTTTGTCTCTATACTTCAGTCTTATTATCGGGCCTCTGGACAGAAAGTTAATCCGAGTAAATCCTTGATCTGCTTTAGCTCCTTGATGACATCTACATTAAGGGGGGCTAACATGCAAATCATGGGTATCTCGATTAGGGCAGATCGACTTTCCTATCTAGGGATTCCTATCACGGGAGACGGTCATGGAGCTCTGACTTCAATGACCTAGAGAGGCATGTCCGTGATCATCTGGATGGATGACAGGTTACTAGACTTTCTATGATGGCGAGGATTACTCTTTTACGATATGTTCTTTTGTCTATTCCTCTCTATCTGTTATTTAATGCGGCTATTCCTTTGACTTGCTTGAGGAAGATTGAGAGATACTTCAGGAACTTTCTTTAGGCCTCGATGCAGGATGGACATGGTACTCATCTTGTGGCTTGGAACATTGTCTGTTTATCAATCTTTGAGGAAGGATTGGGGATCCAGTCCCTTACTGTTAGGAGGGAGGCTTTGATTGCTAGGCACGCTATGCGGTTTTTGCTTAAACCGCACTATATGTGAAACTCCTTCATGCATGCTAAGTATGGAGACTGGATTTCTTCTGCTGATCCTCACTCTACTCGAGGGCATTCCTTCTTCTGAAAAGAGGTTTGCCGACATGTTTCGAATATTCTGAACAATATCTCGTGGATGATTGGTGATGGAGTCTCTGTAGATATTATTTAGGATACGTGGATTGTAGACCTTCCCCTATCTCGTTGGCCTACCTTTGTCAGCACAGCCATCTCTAGTGGCATGAGAATATCTGATTTAATCATCCAGAACCATTCTACTTGGTATACCCCTTTGCTATCCACTCTCTTCGGGGATGACCTCTATCGTCGCATCCTATCCATTCCTCTTATTCCAGATCATACCTTCGATATTAGGGTTTGGAGGAGATCCTGTTTGCCTCGGGCTCTTATTAGGGACCTCCTAAGGATTTATAGGCTACAATTCTAGCAGTTGATGGATGTGGCATGGATCTAGCATCTCCCTATTCACCCTAGGGTTCGGCCATTTGTTTGGAAGCAGCTTAGAACTGTCTTCCCACTTGCTCCCTTCTCTCAAGGCGTGGTTTGAGCATCCAGCCCACTTATCCATTATGTAGCCTTGAGGAAGAGTCGGTTGACCATGCTATTTTCACATGCTCAAGAGCTAGATAGATATGGTAGATCTCAGATGATCGGCTCTGGGACGTAGGTACTTCTTCTCTCCGAATCTCCTTTCTGGGTTTGATCAGGCAGAATTTGGAGAGGGGCATCCACCAGAAGGTTACCATGAGGGCTTACATTGCAAATCAGATTTGGTTATCTCGTAACCAGTTGGTGTGATGAGATGGCTCCTTTCCATATGATCGTTAGGACAGCCTTCTCCTTAGCTGCATAGTACACTTTCTATCACTTAATTCTTGATTCTGACAGCCCTGACCTCTAAAGCTCCCATGCTGCTCTAGCAGCGCATCGACGTACGGTCTTCATTTCTTAGGAGCACATACCTCTAGGAATTATAAAAATCAATTTTGATTGGAGTGTTCGGGGTAGATCTACTGGATCAGCTTTTGTAATACATGAAGCGTATGATGAGTTGTTGGCTGCTTATGGGTTCAACCTTCTTGACTCATTGGTGCCCCTGACTGAGCTATCTGTTGCTTGGATGGGTATCTTTGTGCCATCCATATTCTGGGCGTCCATTGCCTTATCATCGAGGGAAATTTTATCATTATTATCCGCTGGCTCCATTAGGATCTCGACGTCTACTTGTCATCCAACCTCTTGATTATCGACATTCGATCCATCCTTCAGGGAGTTCATAGTGCCTTGATTCGGCACATCTATAGGGAAGCAACTCTGTGGTCGATTGGATCGCTATCAGGATAGCTGACCATTCTGAATTTTGGAGCTAGATGCAGGGAGATACATGTCCTTCTGTTCTGTCCCAAATTTTGTATTATGATATATCGGGCTCGACTCATCCTAAATTGGTGTGATCATCCGTCTGTACAAAAAAATCCTTTTCACAGGATGTGCGTGTAAAGAAGGAATGATGATACAATACATAAAAAAGAAATAATGATATGGAATATTGTATTCTCCTATTATTCGCCATGCTCAAACAAGAAAGAGGATGCTGCAATGGCCATGACCTATCACAAGGAGTCTAGTTAGTAACTTGTATGAGTCAAACAACTTTCTCATTACAGAGATAAATAATAATAAAATCTTAATTCAAAATAATATGTATTCGTAGATGCTGGTAGGAGCGAGGCTTGTCACCAAAAAAAAAAAACCATTAATATTCTATAAAAAAGGAAAAATATACAAATAATCTATCTCAAAGTTCTTGGCTATAATTGCAAGTTTGACTGCCCTTGTAGCCATAACTTGCAATTTGCCATTTGCATGATGATTTTTTAAACTTTCCCCGGTATTCAAGTTCACATGTATTATTTTTCGAGGATCTATTTAAAGGAGGATTTATTAAAGAGAATATGATACGATTCATGATGTGCAATCAAATTAACATGTTTTGGCCTAGCAAAAATAGTAAAATTTCAATGCATGCATGATATATATGTAACATATTTCATAAATTAATGAATGATAAAAAAAGGGTTAGTAATGTAAAATAGGCTATGTTAGCCATGACCTACTAGTCCATACCAAGTTGTATTGGATCTTTTTTTTTAATTTTTTATTTTTATGCTAAATTAATCAAAATATGCTTAGTCATTAAAGATCATTGAATGAGATATTTTGATAAATCATTCCATCTTTTCTATTTTTATTAGACCATGTTAGCCTATGATAGACAATAAACCCGTGGCACAGCATCGCTAAGGGTATAGCCATGTTATTGTGTTTACACCACCAAAGTGGTTCATTCTTAGCCCAATGTATTCGAATTCACATCATACATACATAAAAATAAAAAATAAAAATCACAGTCATGATATATGACCTCAACAATATAAACCCAACATAAAGCACCATGCAAGCGAAATGACCATAGATGATTAGCGTTGAATGGTTGTGATAAATCATTTCATTAATGGTAAAGGTCAAATGCAATTTTCTTACGAGAATTTTAATTAGTTCTAAGAGTGAAAACCACTTTAGTTGCTGATTTATTCATGATGAAATCAAGTTATCAAGCTAGCTTTTATTGAAATTAGGGAAGGTTGGGTTAGCTTGGGAGCTAGGTTGGATATACTTTTTACATATTGTAAATTGTTATGTTAAATATGTAATTTGATTAAGCTTGACCTAAAAGATTAGCAACACAAATCCTGAAATAATATATGGTCCACTTCATTCAACCCACTTTCTATGAAACTCACTTATTCTGATAAAAGGTCTCATAATAAGGGACTACACAACAAATATCCTAAATTTTTATATATTTGTAATCCATTAAATCTTGGTAAGGTATGATTCAATTTTAGGCCATTTGGTATGGTTGTCAAAAACTTTGCCATTTTAGTAAGCTAACATTTTCTCTTTTAATAAGATATTGTTGATGTCAATGAACAAAGCATATACCAAGTTATATTTTGTAAGCTCGTGGAACGAGCCTAATGAGGATTTAAAATTCTTTGTCTA
>UESW01004497.1:0-149983 GCA_900491605.1 Calamus simplicifolius
GCCAAATCTATAACCAGTAAAAACAATGCTATCATCAATAGAATTAGTTACAGTGCATAATAGAAGATTTAAATGAAACATTAAAGTTTTTATCACATAATTGACTTATACTAATTAGATTATGCTTCAAACCATTAACATAAAGTACATTATCAATAATATAGATGGAGTTATGCGAACTTTACCAAGGCCCAAATTTGACCTTTACCGTTATCGCCAAATGTCACAACTCCACCTTTCTTTTCTTCTAGGGTGATGAATTCCTCTTTGTCACCCGTCATATGTCTTGAGCAGCCGCTATCAAGATACCACTTTTTCTTTGATCTTTTGGCTACAAGACATTCCTGCAATATCATCAAACTTTATGCTTAGGTACCCAAGCTTTCTTGGGTCCTTCATGGTTAGCAGCACAAAAATTGTTCCTTTCGGAACCCATATTTTCTTAGCTTTAATATTTAACTTTTGTTGTTTTAACGTTTTGCATTCAAAGGATTTGTGACCTTTTTCATTACATTTAAAACAAGTTATATTACTTTGGTTGGCTTTTAAAAATATTCTTTAGTGATTTTTGTTTTCTTAAGTGTTATATCCTAACCCAGCTTTGTCAAAAACAGCTTTTTGACTATCTAGATCATGTTAAGTTTAGTTGAACTTAAAGTGAATTTCTCAACAATGTCTTTCTTTATTTCTTTATTTTCTTAAACATCTTTTTCTTGAGTTTTTAGTTTCAAATTCTCTTTCTTTCCTAAGTTCTTCTTTTTCATTAGTTAAGTTCTTAACTTCTAAAGCTAATTCATTTTTACTTTTAGCTAAACTAATGTTATCATTTTTCACAGATTTAAATTTCTTTTTCAACAATTTAAAATCTATCATAAGTTCATTAAAGCCTCAAACATTTCATCAAATGTAAAATCATCATTTGAGTTTCAGAACTTACCTCATTGTCGTTGTCGTCGTCGTTGGCCATGAAGCAGATATTGGCAACTTCCTTTTGCTCTTCTTCTTCGATGAAGAAGACTCATCAGACCATGTTGCCATGTATGCTTTCTTCTTTTTCTTGTAGGCCTTTTTCAGCAAAGGACAATCATATTTAAATGCCCTGGTTTTTACACTCATAACATATTAAGGGCTCTTTTTCTTTTTCTTTCTCCTTGTCCTTTTTCTTATCCTTTCTCCTTCATTTCTTGCTCCAAATTTCTTTTTGTGGAAGGGCCTTTTTCTCATAAATCTCTGAATTTCTTGGCCAAGAGAGCAGTTTCATCATCATCTTCATCACTATCATCACTGCTGCTCTCCACTTCTTTTGCAGCCTTTAGAGCAATGGTTTTCTTCTTTTTAGTTTCCTCCTCAATATGCTGCCTCATTGTCAATTCGTGGGTCATGAGAGATCCTAGAAGCTCCTCTAAGGGTAGTGCATTGAGGTCTTTGGCTTCTTGGATTGCTGTGACTTTTGCTTCCCACGATCTTGGCAATGACCTGAGTATTTTGCGAACAAGATCAGCATTAGTATAAACTTTTCCTAGACTTTTCAAACCATTCACAATATCGGTGAATCTAGTGAACATGCATGTGATGGTTTCAGTTTGTTCCATTGTGAACAATTCATATTTATGAACCAAAATATTTATCTTTGATTCTTTTACTTGGTTTGTTCCTTCATGTGTAATTTCCAACCTATCCCATATTTCTTTAGCGGAATTACAAGTAGAGATGCGGTTGAATTCATTTGAATCTAAGGAACAATATAAGATATTAATGGCTTTGGCATTAAGTTGAGCCATTCTCCTATCATTATCATTCCAATCCCTTTCGGGCTTTGGAACAATAGTGCCATCAATAAGGTGTGTGGGTGTACTAGGTCCATTAATATAACACCCCAAAGCTCATAATCAGAAGCTTGAATGAATATCCTCATTCTAGCTTTCCAATAAGAATAGTTTGAGCCATTAAAAAGTGGAGGTCTATTCGTAGAATGACCTTCAGCAAAACTAGAACCACTTTGTGTTGCCATAATGACCTTTAGCTCTTGATCGTGAGATCAAACTCTAAATGAGCACTATGCTCTGATACCAATTGTTGGCCCAGATGGCAACCCAAGAGGGGGGGGGTGAATTGGGTTCTTAAAAATTTAAGACTTTTTAACTTAATGATTATTAGCAAGATGTGCAAGTGAGATTAACTAATAAGCAAAACAAGCAATAAAAGAGAGATAGAGATAGAGAAAATAACACGGCAAACACAAAATTTTATAGTGGTTCGGTGCAACCAACACCTACGTCCACTCCCAAGATCACTTGGGTCCACACTATAATCTCTCTAGATTACAGCCGAGTTGTTTTCCAAGATCACAACTCAAACTTGTTGTTTTCACCGGGATCACAACGAACCCAGCTGGTTTTGCGGGCTTACCAGCACAAAACCCTACACGTTGTTTTGCGGGCTAACAACAAACCTACTCGTTGTTTTCACGGGATCACAACGAACCCAACACAAGCACTCCGGCTTGTAACGAGGTAAACCTACCTCCACTGATTCAATCCACTGATTGAACCAGTAACCAAGTGAAATCAAAGTATTTGTAACAAAAATGCTCCTTCTTGAGCAGATATACAAATTTAAGAATAAATAAAAACTAGGGTTAGAAACGCCTGATGGTTTTCCGGATGATTGCAGCGATGGCTTTCTCCCTTTCTCCTTGAAAAGTTGAATCGATGCCTCAGCAAGATTCCTCAATCGTTGAAAAGCTTTGGAGAATGTGTTGCCTCTTTTGAACTTGGGAATGGCTGAAGATTTTGCACGTTGGATTGCTTTTTGCCTTCCTCTTGAGCTTTGAGAGTCGATTAAATGATGCACACGAATCTCTCTCTCAAATGCAAAGATTGAATCTCTCCTTGAATCAAATGATTCTACAATACTCTCAGTTTTCCCTTTTTCTGATATTCAATAGGCTCTCTCTATTTTTCTCTCTTGCTCTTCTATTCTTTTCTTTTTCAATCTCTTTTCTATTTGAATCTGGCTCCTCTATTTATAGATCTGAAAAGATATAGCCGTTAGACACAGTAAAATATAGCCGTTGATTCAAAATATTACCGTTGGTGCTGATGTGTCAACTCAAAAATTATCGCCCAGATTCCGGGAGTCGGCTCGAGTACTGTGCGAGTCGGCTCGAACACGCGAATCCAGAAACGCACCAAAAAGTGAGTCTTCAGGGGTCGACTCGCGAAAGTCGACTCTGGGAGTCGACTCGAGAGGCACTCAAAAATGAGTCTTTCTGCCGTCTGAGTCGAGTCGGCTCGCACAGTCATGAGTCGGCTCGAGAAGTCAGGGGTCGACTCTTGAAAACTCAAGTGTCGACTCGAGTCAGACAGGAGTCGACTCGGAAACTCTCGAGTCGGCTCGGGACTGATACAAAAATCAGAAAACATTCTGATTTGCTTTGAAAATCATCCCAACCAACTTTGAAATATAAATATGACTTGAATAATGTTGATTTAACAGTAATGCTCAATTTCAAAGCATTTTCATTAATTCATTGATCTTTAAAAGAGTGGTATAGAAATCATTTTTGAATTCATAAGTATAGCTCACTGAAACATATATTCAATTGATTCAAAAAACTCATTACACATTAACAGTTCATAGTTTCCAATTTGAAATTGCTCATAGTAAGAATATTTCATTGATTGACTTAACATGTTCATAGCCTTTTAGAAAGTAAAGTAATGTCTTTTGGAAATCATCAAAATCAATAAGTTGGGGCAATTATGTTTCAATAATTTTTCAACAGCGTGAATTCAAATTTTGAATTCACGATTGAGATAAGAATCCCTCAACCATATCCGTTTAAAGCGGCGCCCTCTGTGATGGACAGATAAGGCATAAAGGTTTATAAAATGGGTAGGTCCCTGCGCCTGGTTTCATCTAGAGAAAGTTTACACCATCGCTGAGAGAGACCGCAAGGTGTGGAAGATCCTTACCCTCGTCTGGAAGAAAATCAACAGCAATGGCTGGAGGTATTTATCGATCTTTGTATAAAATAATACCTCTTCCTTGATTATTAGGATAGGATTGTTTTCATTAATATACGGATATGATAAAATCCTTGTGAAACAATCATTATATGATTTATTTGATAAAGAGGGACAAGGTATTCTTGATCTCTATTTCTCTCGTTTAGAGATAGTACAAAGGGGAGGCTACTGGTAGTACCCTGGATTATTTCACCCAACGGGCGTACGATAGGGATATTAGGGAGTACCAATAAGGGAGGCTGCTGTAGTACCTTGGTGCGTTTGACCCAACTACCTGCGTACCAGAAGAGTTAATAGGTCATCAAGAATCATATAAAAGGGCATTAGATCTCATAAATTCTTAATATTCAGTTTATTTAATTCAATTTATTTAAGAGATTAATCAGTAAGATTTATGTCATTCTTATCTATTCGCTAACCCTTTTGGATATAGTTTAAATAAAAGATAAATCCAAATATCTCACGATTAAATCACCATGAGATGAGGAAGCATGGGTTTCTTTGCTTTGAATATGTGCACGGAACGAGGACGGATGAAAAATGCCTCCTATAGAAAAACGTGTCGGAGATATAGAATAAAAAAAAAGAAAAAAAAATTAAGGGCCAGCGCCCAGCGCCTGGGCGCTAGCGCTGGCTGCCAATCAGCCAGCGCTGCTGGCCCAGGCGCTGGACCAGCAGGCCAGCGCTGGCCCAGCGGCCAGCCGCCTGGACCAGGTGGCTGGCGCTGGCCCAACGGCCATGACTGGGCCAGGCTGGCCCAGCGCCTGGCCCACGCGGGTGCTTGGGCCAGCCATGGGCAGGCTGAGCCGTGAGCTTAATCTGGTTTGCATCAAATTGGATTGTGCATTCAGTCTGAATCGTGTGACAGTCCTGATCATATTATTTTTTGAGGTGATTGACAAATTTTTTGGTTAAATTAAACTATTGGAATTGGGTGAGGATGACGGGCTGTTGGCTCGTTCATTAAGTGGTTGGACCATTAGCCTGGCCTATTTATGTTCAATTATATTTAGAATTTGTGTGTATAAATTTTGTGAATTATGCATGCGTCTTAAGTGACATAATTGAGCATAAAATTTAAATAATGTCTAAGTGATAAATACAATTGAATAATTGAGGAGTAGCCACAGCATCCTTAATTATAAAATTGTATAATAAAGTTAGTAAATCACATAAATAATAGACATTAATTGTAATTAATTATATAAATAATAAAATTTATTCCATAGGAATTTTGTTATATTTATATAATTAATTAGGATAAAATATCGAATTATATTTTTCTAATCTACCTATAGGAATTAGAAAGAAGGAACATAATTTGATAGATTTATCATACAGACTTAAGTGAATCTAATTGAATTAAAGCTTTAGCCCACAGGCAAGTTTTATGTAAGTAGATTCATTGTTTTATATTTATATAATTAATTAAGATGAAATATCAAATTATATTTTTCTATCTTTCCACAGGAATTAGAAAGAAGGAACATAATTTGATAGTTTTATCATACAGACTTAAGTGAATCTAATTGAATTAGAGCTTTAGCCCACAGGCAAGTTTTATGTCAGTAGATTCACAGTTTCTAAATGTATAATTTACATTGGTAAAGCATTTATTAGCCTCAATTTTTGATAATAAGCATGTATGTTTAAATTTTGCAGTTATGCAACCTGTAAATTTCTTTGAAATAAAATGTGACATACCTGAATTAAGGGGTGATAACTATAAGGTTTGGAAGGAAAGAATTCTCCTTCATCTGGGCTGGATGGACATTGATTATGCTATAAGAAAGGATGAACCACCTTCAGTAACTCAGACCAGCACTCCTAATGAGATTGCGATTTATGAACGTTGGGAGCGATCCAATCGCTTGAGTATAATGTTCATAAAGACAAAATCTCTGTTGGTATACGTGGTTCAGTTGATAAGTATGAGAATGTCAGGGAGCTACTATAGTCCATTGATGAGCAATTTAGTACTTCAGATAAAGCTCTTGCCAGTACCCTAATATTGAAGTTGTCATCCCTGAGGCTCACTGGAGTGAGAGGTGTGCGTGAGCACATTATGCAAATGAGGGACATTGCAGCTCAACTAAGACTTTTGAGGTTGAAATGTCTGAGTCCTTTCTTGTGCACTATATTTTAAATACACTTCCACAGCAGTATGGACCATTTATATAAGGAAAAATGATCAATCAATGAACTTTTGGCCATGTGTGTTCAAGAAGAGGGTAGACTGTTGATGGAATTGGGTGAAAGTGCAATGCCGAGTACAAGTGGAAAGGATCGGGCACGGCCAAGAAGAAGGGTAAAAGTAAAATACCACCCCAATCTGATATTAAGAAGGAATCCAAGTGTTTCTTCTGTAAGAAGAAGGGACACATGAAGAAGGATTGCATCAAGTTCAAGACTTGGCTTGAAAAGAAAGGTAAAACAATCTCACTTGTCTGTTATGAATCTAATATGGCTAATGTTATTTATAACACATGGTGGATTGATTCTGGTTCTACAATCCATATTTGCAATACTTTGCAGGGTATGCAAAACTTAAGGAAGACAGTGGGAAGTGAGTAGTATATCTCTTCAGAAAATAAGATGCGCTCACATGTGGAAGCTATAGGGACATGCACCTTAGTTCTTAGTAGTGGTTTATTTTAAATTTGGAAAGGACCTTTTATGTACCTAGTTTTTCTAGGAATTTAATTTCAGTTTCAAGACTTGTACCTTTTGGTTATTCTTTCAACTTTTCAGATACTTCTTTCAGTTTATATTATAAATCTGAACTTGTTGGGAATGGTACTTTGTCTGATGGTCTTCTCTATATTAATTTGTAAAATAATATCACTCATGATGTAATGCATGTTAGGGCTAGCATGAAAAGATGTGTTGTAAATGATAACTCTTCTATGTTGTGGCATCGGAGATTGGGATATATCTCCATAGATAGAATCAAGAGGTTAGTGAATGAAGGAGTACTCAATACTTTGGACTTCACTGACTTTGATACTTGTGTGGACTGCATTAAAGGCAAGCAGACCAATAAGTCAAAGAAAGGTGCCAAGAGGAGTTCAGACCTATTAGAGATCATACACATGGACATTTGTTGTCCGGATATGGATTTTCATGGTCCGAAATACTTTATATGTTTCATTGATGATTACTCACGATTTATGTATCTCTACTTGCTTCATAATAAGAATGAAGCATTAGATGCCTTTAAGGTATTCAAGGCAGAAGTAGAGACACAATGTGGAAAGCAAATCAAAATTGTGAGATTTGATAGAGGAGGTGAGTATTATGGGAGATACACAGAAGATGGACAAATGCCTGGTCCATTTGCGAAGTTCCTTCAAGAACATGGGATTGTTGCTCAATACAGTTTACCTGGCTCACTTGATCAGAATGGTGTAGCAAAAAGAAGGAACCGAACATTGATGGACATGGTGAGGAGCATGATTAGCAGCTCCAAACTACCTAAGTCCTTGTGGACAGAAGCTCTCAAGATAGCTGTGTACATATTAAATCGTGTTCCAACCAAGGCTGTTTCTAAAACGCCATTTGAGTTATTTAAAGGTTGGAAGCCAAGTTTGCGACATGTACGCGTATGGGGATGCCCATGTGAAGTGAGAGTATACAATCCACAAGAGAAAAATTTGGACCCTAGGACCATTAGTGGGTATTTTGTTGGATATGCCGAGAGGTCCAAGGGATATAGATTTTACTGTCCATCTCATACAACTAGGATTGTGGAATCGAGAAATGCAAAATTTCTTGAGAATGACTTGATCAGTGGGAGTGACCAATTGCAGAGCATGATTCTTGAAAGGGAACATTCTGATGCTCAACCTTCCACTTCAAGTGACAGACTGATTATCGTTCATAGTGCCCTCAAGACCAAACGGGCATTATACAACCAGTCATTGAAATTTCACAATTTGCTGATAATGAACTAATAGATCCAGTCTCTCATGAGTTACCAGAGATAGTTGAACAATCGACTCCTCCAGAGGAGGTTGTTACAACATTAAGAAGATCTACAAGAGAAAGGAAATCAGCAATTTCTAGTGACTATATTGTGTATCTTCAAGAGTCAGACTATAACATTGGAGCTGAAAATGATCCTAAACGTTTTCACAAGCCATGAATTGTAAGGAATCTAATTTATGGTATGATGCTATGAAAGATAAGATAAATTCTATGGTAGTTAATGGAGTCTGGGATCTTGTTGAGTTGCCTGATGGAGTAAAAGCCATTGGCTGCAAATGGGTCTTTAAGACCAAGAAAGACTCATTAGGCAACATTGAGCGATATACGGCAAGACTCGTTACTAAGGGATTCACTCAAAGGGAGGGAATTGATTACAAGGAGACATTTTCTCCTATATCTAAGAAAGATTCCTTCCGCATTATCATGGCACTTGTTGTGCATTTTGATTTAGAGTTGCAACAAATGGATGTGAAAACTGCATTCCTCAATGAAGATCTAGAGGAAGAGGTTTATATGAAACAACCTGAAGGTTTTTCCTCTAGTAATAATGAGCAATTAGTATGCAAGCTCAAGAGATCTATATATGGATTGAAACAAGCCTTTCGGCAATGGTACTTAAAATTTTATGATGTGATTTCTTCATTTAGATTTGTAGAGAACATCATGGATCAATGTATATACCAGAAGGTCAGTGGGAGCAAAATTTGTTTTCTAATCCTATATGTAGATGATGTTTTACTTGCAACCAATAATAAAGGTATGTTACATGAGGTGAAACAATTTCTCTCTAAGAATTTTGACATGAAAGATATGGGTGATGCCTCTTATGTCATTGGCATTAAAATTCAAAGAGACAGACTTCGAGGTGTTTAGGTCTATCTCAAGAAACCTATATCAATAAAATTTTAGAGAGATTTTGGATAAAAAATTGTTCCCCGAGTATAGCTCCCATAGTCAAGGGTGACAGATTCAATTTGAGTCAGTGCCCAAGGAATGACTTTGAAAGGGAGAAAATGGAAAACACTCCATATGCCTCAGCTGTTGGTAGCTTGATGTATGCTCAGGTCTATACAATGTCTGACATAGCATTTGCAGTTGGGATGTTGGGGAGATATCAGAGTAATCCAGGTTTAGACCACTGGAGAGCTGCTAAGAAGGTGATGAGGTATCTTCAGTGTACCAAGGACTACATGCTTATGTTCAGAAGGACTGAAAATTTGGAAGTAATTGGCTACTCTGATGCTGACTTTGCTGGCTATGTTGATTCTCGAAAGTCAACATCTGGATACATATTTATGTTTGCTGGTGGAGTTGTATCTTGGAGGAGCGCCAAGCAGACTTTGACTGCTACTTCCACCATGGAAGCCGAGTTCGTATCATGTTTTGAGGCTACCTCGCATGGTGTATGGTTGAAGAGTTTCATTTCTGGGCTTAGAATTGTGGATTCTATATCTAAGCCATTGAAGATTTATTGTGACAATTCAGCTGCAGTGTTTATGGCTAAAAACAATAAGAGTAGTAGTCGAAGCAAGCACATCGACATCAAATATTTAGCTATACGAGAACGTGTTAAAGAAAAGACAGTGGTTATAGAGCACATGAGCACTGAGTTGATGATAGCTAATCCCTTGACTAAAGGCATGCCACTACAGAAGTTTAGGGATCATGTAGACCGTATGGGTCTGGTTATTTATTTAATTCATTGTAATGATGAATTTTATAATTAATGAAACTCTTTTATGATTGTGATGTTTTTCACATTCAGTTATTTAGTGTACACATTTATTTGTGATGAGCATCATTAAGTTGGACCTAGAATAAACATGTGGTTTATTCATTAAGTTATATGGGTTTATGTTTGGGAAATATAATACATTGTGATACATGGTAAATAATACTCAATTTTAAGAAGACCTATTGCCATGATTCATGTATTCTGTTTCTTACTATAGTAATAGAATATACGAACCAAGTGGAAGAATGTTGGTTTTTTTTTTCATTAAGCGTATCGGTTAGATACGATTAAGGTGGTCCTATATTCTGATCTTGAGGGATTGCGTGAATTCAAATTTTGAATTCACGATTGAGATAAAAATCCTTCAACCATATCTATTTAAAACGGCGCCCTCTGTGATGGACAGATAAGGCATAAAGGTTTATAAAATGGGTAGGTCCCTATGCCTGGTTTCATCGAGAGAAAGTTTACACCATCGCTGAGAGAGACCGCAAGGCGTGGAAGATCCTACCCTCGTCTGGAAGAAAATCAATAACAATGGCTAGAGGTATTTATCGATCTTTCCTTAATTAATTAGGATAAATATATTGGTCCCATATTTCCGCATAAATGATAGGAATCAATATATTTAATTTCAGTCTATCAGATACTACTTTAACATATATATATATATATATATATATATATATATTAAAAAAATATGATAATTAAATTTTTATATGATACTTATCATAAATTTAAGAAAATAGGTAAGTACTTTCTCTCTTACTTTGTGGTTTAAACATGCTTTAAAATTTTAAATTCCTTTCCTTGAACTGAGACAGGACTTTCCTTGAAGTCAGGCATTAATTCCTAAAAAAAAAAAAGATAAAGTTAAAAAAGTCAAAAAATGAAAGCACCAAAAATGAGGTTATGGGGCCACATTAAATAGGAAAAAAAGGAATCTAGGCTTTTTCATAAAGCACTTTCTTTGTGATCAATCACCTTCTCAAAAAATAATAAAAAAAATGATAGGCATTGACAGGTTAAAAAAGAAAAGGAAAGAGAACAAGTTAAAGAGGAAAATACAAAAAAAAAAAAAAGGTTGGGGGGTGAGAGAGAACAAGTTAAAGAGAAAGAAATTCAGTGCTTTCTTGGCCATCAATTAACATATCCAAAAAAAATAATAATTAAAAAAAATGACATGCATCTTTCTTGATGATCAATCAACATTTAAAAAAAAAAAGAAAAAAAAATGGCATGCATCTTTCTTCATGATTAATCAACATTTCAAAAGAAATAATAATAAAAAAATGACATGCAAGCTGAGTAGGAGAGAGAGTTGATCTTATCTAATATAAATGAATTGACACGTTAGAAAATAAAATAGTGCAGTATGAATCCTTAGGATATATTTCACATGCATAGTAATAGTTTTGTGAAAGAAAATAATATGGTATGAATGCTCTAGATCTTCTACACGCATAGTCATAATTGTATGAAGAAAAAAAAAAAAAGAGTAGGGTGTGGTGAACACTCCCGGATATTTCAGACGCATTGTAATAATATTTTATGAAAAAAAATAATACAGTATGAATGCTCTAGGACATTTCACCCGCATAGTCATATTTTTATGAAAAAAAAAAAATGCATGGTGTGAACGATCCCGGATATTCCACACGCATTATCACAATTTCTAGTGAAAAGCATCACGTATAAAACAAACAAGTCCAGCTGAAAGTATGGATGGACCACTTTTAATTATTTAACATGTTTTGTTGGTTTGTGGTTGTCAGCTTTGGCTGAGAATCTGGTCAGTTCATCGACTGGCACAATAAAAAGAAACAGCAGCATCTCCACTGAGCCAGATTCTGATCACTTCCACCCCAACCTTGTGAACACCGTGTCATATATTGTGAACACGAAGACCCAGGTTGCCACCTTTGCTGTGAACTACATACATGAGCCATCCATTAATTAACCCAGGTATATCCGAAAACAAGCCTTTCCAATACGCACTGTTTGCTACGGTAGGTTTCTTCACAGTGATCACTTCAAATTTGTTTAGGGATTTAAATGACCAGTTAAAGCATGAGTCGCTGCTAGATGGCACGGCATGAGGGGGGAAGCTAATGCTTTGTGCTGCTCTCATGTCTTTTGGTTGTTATGTGTGGGAGTGGCTGTTGAGGTGGGGTTCCTAGGAAAAATGCCTGCATGAAAGAGGCGACAAAAGCAGTTTACAAGTGCCCTGAGAAGAAGCATTTGTAGTGATTTTATTTATTTAGAAAAAGAGGTGATCTTTATGATGACAACAGCATGTTCACTCTATCAACTACCACCGATAGGTGCAAATGCTGCCACCGATATGTACATATGCTTCCTCCCATTTTTAGGTCAGCATGACAACTTTGTTATTAATGATGAGAGACTGTATTATTAGGACTAGAACATGATTTATACAATCCTAACGTTACAGGGTTTTGTTCTTTGTCCATTTTACTAGGGATTTTTTTGTTTCATTTCTTCCAATTTTGTAGTAGCTAAGGGGGGATCATATTAGTAAATTAAAAATAACTATATATGCAACCTTGACATTATGAATACTGACAGTATGATATTGAATGTGGGAAACAAAAATAATGTGCAATATTTATCTGGTAACATTATTGGATGCTCCATGAAACTTTGATAAGTTTGTTGATCATTATTAAGAAAGGATACACATGATCACTATAAGGGTGGAACAAATCTTATTAGCCTACCTTGCAATTGTATGGCTTGTGCACTTAAGGCAGCTACATCAGTGAAAAAAGTGAAGGGCTGCTATGGGGATGTACAAATTAATATGTCAATCCAACATATTATAAAAATTTGGTTGGAAGCTTAAGATATCTTACAAATACAAGGCCAAATATTGCTTATAGTGTTGGAGTTATAAGTCGTTACATGGAGAAGACAAGAATTGATCATTTAATTATTGCAAAAAGAATCCTTCAATATATCAAAGGTACGCAAGATTATGGTATTTTCTATTCATCTACTAATCCAATAAAATTAGTTGGTTTTTGTGATAGCAATTGGGCAGGAGATAATGATGATAGAAAAAGTACGAGTGGATTTACCTTTTATATTGGAAGTGCAACATTTACATGGCCTTCAAAGAAACAACAAGTTGTTACATTTTCATCATGTGAAGCAGAGTATGTTGCTGCAGCAAATTGTGTTTGTAGTACCCGGTTCATGTGAACCAGGTTCAGGACTTGGTCCTGTGCTGTCCGACGCTTCGCTCTCAGCGAAGCGCTTTGTTTTCCCGAACCCCTTAAACCGAAGCATTACGCGGGGGATTATATATGTGATGGAGGGGGACTCCCTCCATCATCCTGGCTTCCGTTTCCTTCAGGTAATCCCCTGGCCTCTGGAGAGAGAGAGAGAGAGAGAGAGCGTGAGAGACAGAGAGAGCGTGAGAGACAGAGAGATGAGATAGAGAGCGAGAGAGGGGACCGGCCGATCCTTGGTTCAGGCCCGGTGGCGTGCTCGCCGCCTCGCCGGGCCTGATTTTCGGTCGGCGACCCCGCCGGCACCGGGGGAGGTGTTCGGCGGGGTGGTGTTGGAGAGAGAGAAGAGAGAGAGGGCCAATCGGCCCCTCTCTCGCGCGGTGGCGGAAGCCGAACTGGTTGGTTCGGACCCGACGGCGTGCTCGCCGCCTCGCCGGCCCTGAGCTCCGGCCTGTCGCCTCCACCGGCACCGGGCGTGCGTCCGGTGGAGGTCCGGTCGGCCAACGTGGCCGGCCATGCCGCCGGCACAGTAACATGCCGCGCGAATGTGAGAGAGAATTAGAGAAAAATTGAGAGAGAGAGAAGGAGTTGGATGCCGCGGCCGGCTCTGGCCCGGCCACCGGCGGCCGGGCCGCCCTCAATTTGGCCGGTGGCAGCCCTGGCCGCCGGCGAGGAACCCGTCCCCTGTTCGATGAAACAGGGGATCGGGATCGGGCTGTTGGGATGAATTGGGCCGGCTGGGCCGGCCGGTTCAGGGCCTATTGGGCCGTGCAGCGAACAGATTTGGGGCTAGTTTTTGGGCCCCGTAACGGGCCGGGATTAACAAAAAAATTATATGGCTAGAATTTGGGTTAATTCTAGTTTCTTGGAATATTTTTATTTCCCCAATTGGGTGTGTATAGTGGGAGATATTTGAGCCCAAAGTTGGGCCCGTGAACTAGTCTGGGTAGAATTCTAAGGGTCATTTTAATATTCTTATTCTAATAAATTAATTGTGTAAAATGATCCTGTAAGTGCTCAGACATCTGACTAGCTGATATATACCTGTTGGATTGTGTATTGAGGTAAGTAAGCCAGTTATCAGTATTTAATAAATTATTTTATTCATTATATGAATATTTAAATTGAGTTATGTTGTGACATGAAGAATTGTTATGGATATTGTCTAAATTGTAAGTAGATGAATGTTATGAATACATTGTTGTTTATGTGCTATGATTGAGAATGATTTCATATGTGGATGCTATGCATGAGAGATGCAGTTATTATGACATTGATGTATATTACATGCAATTATTAAGTAAGTATAATCCACTGTTTATGCAATATAAAGATGTTATTGATATGTTAGTGCATAATGTGAGGTGCTGCTATGTGTCGTCGTGGTTCTCCTTTATCATGTCATACCACACACACATCTAGAGGATGTGTTCTGATGATTTATGCCATACACACATCTAGAGGATGTGTTTTGATGATTTATGCCACATACACGTCTAGAGGATGTGTTCTGTTTATTTATGCCATTCACACGTCTAGAGGATGTGTTCTGCTTGGTCCGAGATGGCATCACGCATCTAGAGGATGTGTTCTGAGTTACTATGAGGTGACATCACACATCTAGAGGATGTGTTCTGCTTGGTTCGAGGTGGCATCACACATATAGAGTATGTGTTCTGGTGGATTATGATATGGCGTGACCCTGGTATCTGGACCCTTTCAGTAGGGGGATGCTTGTTGGTACACTATTGGGATATTACAGGGCCGTGGGTCACATTTGCAGCTACCATTGAGGGTATAAACAGTGGGTTTACTTACATTGCATGTTTGAGTATTTGTGGAATGTTTAAGCATGCAAATCATTTATGTGCTTATAAATTGTTATGCTATGAATTGACTATATAACGTGGCTTACTTATTGAGTGTAAGCTCATAAAAATCTTACAATGTTTTTGTCAGAGCCACGAGATTGAAGATGGATTGTTGGGGTGATGGAGCTTCTATTAAATAAAACAAGACCCATTATTTTTTTGTAACCCCAGTATTACTTATGTGTAGGGCTTGATGCCCAAACTTTATTATTGTGGTGTGTAAGAGTTTGTAACCTAGAACTTTTAGTATTCAGTGATGAATTTGGCTTGATTATATACATAATAGTGTTATGTGTGAAAAATTTTGTGACGCCTTGCGTGCCCGGCACGCGGCGGGTTGTCACCCTAACCCGATATTTGGATCTGGGGCGTGACAGCTTTAGTTGTATCAGAGCTTAGGTTATGACCCTAGGGACATGGACATATTGACATGATAACACGTAGAGAACATATTTTGATGACATTATACTTAGAGAAACTTGACACTTTAGCTTATGATGATATTAAGCACAACTAATTTAACAGGAATAATTAAGATAGGCAATGATTATGCTCAGACTCTAATTGATCCGGGTGTCATGCATTCGTTTATATCTGACACCTACCTTGGAAAGAATGCATCATTGACACCTGAATCTCTAGACCATGAATTACACATTGTCTTTCCAAATGGTGATACTATGAAAGTTGATACTGTATGCAAATCCTGCTTGATTATCATTGAGGATAGGAAGATGAATGCCAATCTTATCATCCTTCCACTGAAATTCTTTGATGTTATCCTTGGCATGGATTGGTTAGCTTCCTATCCTGCTTCTGTAGACTGTTTCAGAAGATCGTCAACTTCAAAATTCCTTGTCAGCCCGAATTTAGTTTTTCTGATGGCCAGAAACTTCTAGCCTCAGTGTTTATTTCGGCACTACAGGCTGAAAAGTATCTGAGGAGTGGTGGCCAAGGATTTCTTGTTGTTATTAATGATCTTCAAAAGAAAGAGGCCAAGTTGGAGGATATTCCTATAGCTAGAGAATTCCCTGATGTCTTTTCGGATGAATTATCGGAGTTGCCCCCTGACCGGGAGGTTGAGTTCTCCATTGATTTGATTCCTAGAACTGGACCTATATCCAAGGCCCCTTATCGTATGGCCCCGGCTGAGCTAAAAGAGTTGAAGGACCAATTGCAGGAACTCCTAGATTGGGGATTTATCAGGCCTAGTGCTTCTCCTTGGGGTGCTCCAGTTCTATTTGTTAAGAAAAAGGATGGCAGTCTTCAGCTATGCATTGATTACCCGGAAATCAACAAGGTGACAGTGTGAAATAAGTATCCTTTGCTGAGGATTGATGACTTGTTTGATCAACTTCAAGGAGCCCGGGTATTCTCTAAGATTGATCTCAGGTCAGGTTATCATCAGCTTAAAGTCAAGGATGGGGATGTGCCTAAGACAGCTTTCAGAACTAGATATGGCCATTATGAGTTTTTGGTGATGCCGTTTGGTTTGACTAACGCCTCGGCAGCGTTCATGGATTTGATGAACAGAATATTTAGGCCATACTTGGATCAGTTTGTGGTTGTATTTATTGATGATATTTTGATCTATTCTAAGAGTCTCAGGAGCATGAGGATCACTTGAGGATTGTGCTTCAGACTCTTCGGGAGAAGAAGCTTTATGCCAAGCTGCAGAAGTGTGAGTTTTGGTTGGACCAAGTAGCTTTCTTGGGTCACGTAATTTCTGTGGATGGCATTTCTGTGGACCCAAAGAAGATTGAAGCTATTATTAGCTGGAACCGACCTTCCAATGTGGCTGAAGTCAGAAGCTTCTTGGGGCTAGCCGGGTATTATCGAAAATTTGTGGAAGACTTCTCTCGCATCGCTCTACCCCTAACTCGTTTAAACCCAGAAACGAGTGAAGTTTGACTGGTCAGAGGAGTGTGAGAAAAGTTTTCAGGAGTTAAAGCAGCGTTTGGTGTCAGCTCCCATCCTTGTTCTTCCGACAGGATCTGAGGGTTTTACACTTTATACTGATGCCTCTCGGAAAGGATTGGGATGGTTCTAATGCAGAATGGAAAGGTGATAGCCTATGCTTCCAGACAGCTGAAGCCTTATGAGCAGAACTATCCTACTCATGATCTGGAATTAGCTGCGGTGGTTTTTTCTTTGAAGATTTGGCGGCATTATCTCTATGGGGTGTCGTGTGATGTGTATACAGACCATAAGAGTCTAAAATATATCTTCACACAGAAGGAGCTCAATTTGAGGCAGAGGAGGTGGTTGGAACTTCTGAAGGACTATGATCTGAATCTACATTATCATCCAGGAAGGCTAATGTTGTGGCTGATGCTTTGAGTAGGAAGACCTCTTCTGAGTTAGCTGCTATGCTTACATCCCAGCCTCACATTCTGAAGGACCTCGAGAGGTGGGAGATTGGACTGAGAGTACAGCAGTCTGATGGACTTATTGTTGCACTTATTCTTCAGCCGACTCTTGTTGACAAAATTATGTCCTCCCAGATGGAAGATCCAAATCTTCAAAGAATTAAAGTTGCTGTTCAGATAGGAGTTCAAAGTGGATTTTATGTAATGGATGATGGATCCCTGAGATTTGAAGGCAGACTTTGTGTACCTAGCAATGAGGAGTTGAAAGCCGAGATCTTGAGGGAGGCTCACTACTCTCCCTACACTGTGCATCCTGGTGGTACTAAAATGTATAAAGACTTAAAGGAGAATTTTTGGTGGAAAGGTATGAAGAGGGAGATTGCTCAGTTTGTGGCCAAGTGCTTGGTGTGTCAGCAAGTGAAGGCCGAACACCAAAGGCCTGCGGGACCCCTTCAGTCTCTGATGATTCCTCAGTGGAAATGGGAAAAGATTACTATGGATTTTGTGACTGGTCTTCCCAAAACTCCTAGGAGTAATGATGCAGTTTGGGTTATTGTGGACAGACTGACAAAGTCAGCTCATTTCCTACCTTTCAGAGTTGGAGTCTAGAGTGACAGATTGGCTAGCTTATATTTGGAGCAGATTGTGAGACTCCATGGTGTTCCTGTCTCTATTGTATCTGACCGGGATACCATATTTGTATCACAGTTTTGGAAGAGTCTTCATAAAGCCTTGGGGACCAAATTGAACTTCAGTATGGCTTATCATCCCCAGTCAGACGGTCAGTCAGAAAGGACCATACAGATTCTAGAAGATATGTTGCGCGCCTGTGTAATGGACTTGGGTGGGGCTTGGATAGCCACTTATCTTTGGTGGAGTTTTCTTATAACAATAGTTATCAAGCCAGTATCCAGATGGCCCCATTTGAGGCCTTATACGGTAGGAGGTGCAGATCTCCTTTATGTTGAGATGACGTAGGGGAAAGGAAATTGCTAGGCCCTGAGCTGATCCAGCAGATAGATGACAAGGTGCATTTAATCAGGGAGCATCTTCGTACAGCTCAGAGTAGGCAGAAGAGTTATGCTGACGTCAGAAGAAGAGAGTTAGAATTTCAGGTTGGGGATCATGTTTTCTTAAGGGTATCACCAACCAAGGATGTGATGAGATTCGGGATTAGAGGAAAGCTTAGTCCATGCTATATTGGACCTTTTGAGATCTTGAGCAGAGTTGGGGAGGTTGCATACAGCTTAGCACTACCTCCAATTTTATCTGGTGTTCACAATGTATTCCATTTGTCTATGTTAAGGAAGTATGTTTCAGACCCCAGTCATGTTATAGCTTATGAGCCTATTCAGTTGAGGAAGGATTTATCATATGAGGAACATCCTGTGCGTATCGTGGACCGCAAGGATCAAATTCTGAGGCGACGTACCATCCCTTATGTCAAAGTTCAGTGGAATAATCACTCTGAGAGGGAGGCTACTTGGGAGCTAGAGGAAGAAATTAAAACGAAGTATCCACAATTATTTGAAGGTAATTTATCTATCTAAGATTGTTGACCTTTGATTAATTTGATTGATCCGTAGTTATGAGGTCATGTATCAATTTGAGGCCGAAATTTTTATAAGGAGGGGAGGATGTAGTACCCGGTTCATGTGAACCAGGTTCAGGACTTGGTCCTGTGCTGTCTGATGCTTCGCTCTCAGTGAAGCGCTTTGTTTTCCCGAACCCCTTAAACCGAAGCGTTATGCGAGGGATTATATATGTGATGGAGGGGGACTCCCTCCATCATCCTGGCTTCCGTTTCCTTCAGGTAATCCCCTGGCCTCTGGAGAGAGAGAGAGAGAGAGCGTGAGAGACAGAGAGAACGCGAGAGACAGAGAGAGATAGAGAGCGAGAGAGGGGACCGGCCGATCCTTGGTTCAGGCCCGGCGGCATGCTCGCCACCTCGCCGGGCCTGATCTTCGGCCGACGACCCCACCGGCATCGGGGGAGGTGTCCGGCGGGGTGGTGGTGGAGAGAGAGAAGAGAGAGAGGGCCAATCGGCCCCTCTCTCGTGCGGTGGCGGAAGCCGAGTTTGGGCCCGGCGGCGTGCTTGCCGCCTCGCCGGGCCTGAGCTCCGGCCTGTCGCCTCCACCGGTGCCGGGCGTGCGTCCGATGGAGGTCCGGCCGGCCAAGGTGGCCGGCCGTACCGCCGGCACAGTAACGTGCCGCACGAATGTGAGAGAGAATTAGAGAAAAATTGAGAGAGAGAAGGAGTTGGATGGCGCAGACGGCTCTGGCCCGGCCACCGGTGGCCGGGCCCCCTCAATTTGGCCGGCGGCGGCCCTAGCCGCCGGCGAGGAACCCATCCCCTATTCGGTGAAACAGGGGATCGGGATCGGGCTGTTGGGATGAATTGGGCCGGCTGGGCCGGCCGGTTCAGGGCCTATTGGGCCGTGCAGCGAACAGATTTAGGGCTAGTTTTTGGGCCCCGTAACGGGCCGGGATTAGCAAAAAAATTATATGGCTAGAATCTGAGTTAATTCTAGTTTATTGGGGTATTTTTACTTCCTCAATTGGGTGTGTATAGTGAGAAATATTCGAGCCCAAAGTTGGGCCCGTGAACTAGTCTGGGTAGAATTCTAAGGGTCATTTTAATATTCTTATTCTAATAAATTAATTATGTAAAATGATCCTGTAGGTGCTCAGACATCTGACTAGCTGATATATACCTGTTGGATTGCGTACTGAGGTAAGTAAGCCAGTTATCAGTATTTAATAAATTATTTTATTCATTATATGAATATTTAAATTGTGAATTATGTTGTGACATGAAGAATTGTTATGGATATTATCTAAATTGTAAGTAGATGAATGTTATGAATACATTATTGTTTATGTGCTATGATTGAGAATGATTTCATATGTGGATGCTATGCATGAGAGATGCAGTTATTATGATATTGATGTGATATATTACATGCAATTATTAAGTAAGTATAATCCACTGTTTATGCAATATAAAGATGTTATTGATATGTTAGTGCATGATGTGAGGTGCTGCTATATGTCGTCGTGGTTCTCCTTTATGATGTCATACCACACACACATCTAGAGGATGTGTTCTGATGATTTATGCCATACACACATCTAGAGGATGTGTTTTGATGATTTATGCCACATACACGTCTAGAGGATGTGTTCTGTTTATTTATGCCATTCACACGTCTAGAGGATGTGTTCTGCTTGATCCGAGATGGCATCACGCATCTAGAGGATGTGTTCTGAGTTACTATGAGGTGACATCACACATCTAGAGGATGTGTTCTGCTTGGTTCGAGGTGGCATCACACATATAGAGTATGTGTTCTGGTGGATTATGATATGGCGTGACCCTGGTATCTGGACCCTTTCAGTAGGGGGATGCTTGTTGGTACACTATTGGAATATTACAGGGCCGTGGGTCACATTTGCAGCTACCATTGAGGGTATAAACAGTGGGTTTACTTACATTGCATGTTTGAGTATTTGTGGAATGTTTAAGCATGCAAATCATTTATGTGCTTATAGATTGTTATGCTATGAATTGACTGTATAACGTGGCTTACTTATTGAGTGTAAGCTCATAAAAATCTTACAATGTTTTTATCAGAGCCACGAGATTGAAGATGGATTGTTGAGGTGATGGAGCTTCTATTAAATAAAACAAGACCCATTATTTTGTTGTAACCACAGTATTACTTATGTGTAGGGCTTGATGCCCAAACTTTATTATTGTGGTGTATAAGGGTTTGTAACCCAGAACTTTTAGTATTCAGTGATGAATTTGACTTGGTTATATACATAATAGTGTTATGTGTGAAAAATTGTGTGACGCCTTGCATGCCCGGCACGCGATGGATTGTCACCCTAACCCGATATTTGGGTCTGGGGCGTGACAGTGTTTGTCATGCACTTTGGCTTCAATGACTACTACAAGAAATGAAGATTTCACATGAAGAGCGAACCAATATTTTTGTTGATAACAAATCTGCTATACAACTTGCAAAAAATCCAGTCTTTCATGATCGGAGTAAGCATATTGATACAAGATTTCACTTCATTGGAGATTGTATCAAAAATCAAGAAGTACAACTTCTCCACATTTCAACAAAAGATCAGGTAGCTGATATCTTCACAAAAGCCCTCAAGGAAGAAGAGTTTAAGAAGTTAAGAAGCATGCTTGGAGTCATGAAGAATCAAGTTTAAAGGGGGGTGTTGGAAACTAAACTTGATTGTTGGAAATTGCTGCATAGGAAGTTGTTGTTATTTAATTGCTGCATAGGAAGTTGATGTTATTTAATTGCTACATAGGAAGTTGCTGTTATTGCATAGGAAGTTGCTATTTTGAATTAAGTATTGTGGAAGACCAAGAGTCATTTTGTAATTATAAAAGGCCATGTATCCTTTCACGTTTTAGAATGAGAAAAAAATAGAAAGAATCCAAAAATTTTTCCAAAAGAAAATATCTTCTCCTCTTCCAACATCCCCATGATCTCCGATTAGCAGAGGGCCACGGAGATTTAAAACACCTTGAACCTGGCCTCCTCCTCTAGCCTCAACACCCCAAGGAGGAGCTCGGAAGAAGATCTTTTGAAAATCTCATTGGCTGGGAGGATTAGGTGAAGCTATGAAGAAGAGTGATCTTCTTCTTTGATCCAAGTCCCTCAAAGACATCCAAACCTGAAAGTAAATCAGAAAATCTCGGTTTTTGCCTTCATGGCATCCCATTCACAGTGAAGCATGCCTCGGTTGCACCCACCCTTATATCATTCATCAAGGTCAGAGTACTCTTGTGACAGACAACACTCCAAATCTTCAAGATTCTTGGCCTCAACTTCCTTGCAACAGCTTATGTCTTGAGTGTCATGTACCTAGATGGTGTCAAACTAGGACTAGAATGCATCGAGTATATTCTGCTGCTAGGCCCCATCCCAACATTTTTTGTACTTATGTCTTCCTCTCCTTGCTTGGTCAATTTGCTATGCACCTCTTCTTTTTGATTTCAACTATTACTGAAGCCTCGAAGTATATGTCAGGGGAATGCATCGAGCCAGATTCTGACTTCCACCCCAACCTTGCGAACACTGTGTCATATATTGTGAACACGATGATCCAGGTTGCCACCTTTGCTGTGAACTACATATACATGAGCCATCCATTTAACCTAGGTATATCAGAAAACAAGCCTTTCCAATAGGCACTGTTTGCTACAGTACGTAGTTTCTTCACAGTGATCACTTCAGATTTGTTTAGGGATTTAAATGATCCGTTGAAGCATGAGTCACTGCTAGATGGCATGGCATGAGGGGGAAGCTAATGCTTCATGCTGCTCTTATGTTTTGGGTTGTTATGTGCATGTGGGACTGGCTAGCTGTTGAGGTAGGGGTTCCTAGGAAAAATGCCTACTTGAAAGAGGTGACAAAACAGGTTAAAACTGCCCTTGAGAAGAAGCATTTGTAATAATTTTATTTATTTAGAAAAAGAGGTGATCTTCATGATGACAACGGCATGTTCACTCTATCAACTGCCACCAACAGGTGCCAGTGTTGATAAAACATATGCTTCCTCCCATTTTTAGGCTAGTATGACAACTTTGTTATTAATGATGATAGGCTGTATTGTTAGGACTAGAATATGATACATGCCTGAGATAATAGGATTTTGTTCTTTGTCCATTTTACTTGGGAATTTTTTGTTCCATTTCTCCAATTTTGCAGTAGCTAAGGGGAGATCGCATTAGTAAATTAAAAATAACTATATATATATATATATATATATATATATATATATATATATATATATATATATATATATGCAACTATGATATTATCAATATTGATAGTCTGATATTAAATATGAGAGATAAAATAATATGTAACATTTATCTGATATCACTATTGGATGCTCCATGAGACTGTGATATGTTAACTGATCATTATTAGGAACGGACCTACACTTGATCATTATGAGGGTGAAGCAAATCTTATTAACCTACCTTGTAATTGCATGACTTGTGCACTTAGAGCAGCTGCATTAGTGAAAAAAAAGGGTAGTGCTGCAATTACGGGAAAGCAAAAATCAAATGCCACTTGTAAAGATACTACTTCAGCGTATATAGAAAAGTCTTCATCTTATTTAGTTACTATTTTATGATTATGTGACAGCTTATTAATTAGGTTTCTTTTATTATGCTTTCAACTTGGATGGTATCAAGAATAATAAAAAGTTTGAGGGCATAAGGATGTTTAGTAAGGGCTTAAAGATATTGAACCAGTAAGGGCCTAGGGACGTTGAATGGTAACTTTGAAGATTTTAAAGGCATTGGATGGTAACTTAAGATTGAGGCTTAAATTTTAAAAATATTAAAAAAAGGTTTGATAATTGAACTAATACTTTTCATAGAACTAAGAGGATATATAAAAAAGTATTTTTTTCTCTTAATTTGTACTTTAAACATACTTTAAAATTTTAGACCCCTTTTCTTGAACTGACGCGGGACTTTCCTTGAAGTGGAGCATTGATTCCTAAAATAATAATAAATAAAAAAAATGGCAGGCACCAAATGAGTTTAGGGGCCCATATGTAAAATAAAAAAAAAGAATGTAGACTTTTCCATAAAGCACTTTTTTTTTTGTGATCAATCAACTTCTTAAAAAAATTAATAAAAAAATAAAAAAGTATAAAATAAAGAGAAAAGGAACCTAGCGCTTTCTTGATGATTAATTAATATTTATAAATAAAAAAATAAAAAAATGACATGCATTTTCTTAATGATCAATCAATATTTTTAAAATAATAAAAAAAATGATATATAAGGTGAATAGGAGAGAGAAAATTGATGAGATCTAGTATAAATGAATTGATACATTATCAAATAAAATAATGTGGTGTGAATGCTTCAAGATATTTCATATTCGCACTAATAATTTGTGAAAGAAAATAATACAGCACGAATGCCCAAGGATTTTTCGTGCAGAGTCATAATTTTATGAATAAAAAAAAAAGATACGGTGCGAATGCTCACATGACTAATGCCGTTCACATGCTATGCGTACGGTAAAAATTAATATTTTACTCATTAATCAATAGACTAGACTAGGACAGAGCTGATCTGATATAGCGTAAAATAAACAAACATTTTAGGTCACGGTATCAGAGGGTGCTTCACATGCGGCCGGTCATCGTGATGTCTCAATTAAACAAATAATAGATCGCACCGTTGAGAGCAGCCACATGTCTAGTAAAAAAGGAACGGAAGGAGCCTTGCGTTCAATCAAATCTTCTTCCCAAATCATCAGAAGAGATAGAGACTCTACTCTACTCTACTGCAGCAGAGAGTAATGGCGGAACTTCTCTCGACTCTGTTACCAATGGTGATCGAGAAGGCAACCAGTCATGCTCTCCGACAGCTCAGATCGATGCGTGGCATCCGTGAGAAGATAGAAGAGCTTGAAAGAAAACTATTGGCGATCCAACGCATAATTCGCAACGAGA
Source organism: Calamus simplicifolius (assembly GCA_900491605.1). NCBI lineage: Eukaryota > Viridiplantae > Streptophyta > Magnoliopsida > Arecales > Arecaceae > Calamus > Calamus simplicifolius. The sequence continues at coordinate 24,766 of UESW01004497.1, forward strand.
GAAGCGGCAAGGCGAGGATCATGTGAAGCACTGGTTGGAAGCACTGAAGGACGGAGCCTACCAAGCAGAGGACATTCTGGATGAGTTCAATGTGGATGCAATGCGGCTGGAGGCAGGGAGTCAGGCTGATATGACGATAAAGGTTCGCAGCTTCTTTTCTTCTTATAATCCAGTTTGGTTTCGTTTTCAGATCGGACGAAAGTTAAATGATATTATTGAGAAATAAATAAAATCAAGACTGAGGGAGACCAATTTCATTTCACGCCTACAACACAACCACAAAATAAAATCCCTCCTCATTACCCACAGCAATTGAATGAGAATGATTCTTGGACACTCTTTAAGAAGAAAGCATTTAAAGATGGAGTGGAAGAGCCTCAAAATCTAGTAAGCATTCAATTCATCAACCGTTCTTTTAAAAACTATTAGTGAAAATATATACCAAAATTCCACATTCAAGAATCTAGTAGGGTGCACAAGATTCACCGTAGCAACTAATGGTTTCTCCTTAAGAATTGAATACTCTTATAAAATAATCAATCAGCCCAAGTCTAGCATGTCTACAATTGTATAGCATTCACCTTAAAACACAAATAGACCGATAAAGTTATCATCTCTCTCTAGCGAGCGTCACGAATGCTTGGCAGCACGACTGCAACAGACGCGGCGGTACCACACCTGCAGATGACCTCGACTTTGATTTCCACCACTTCCGTCGGAGTCGAGACGGCCGCTTCTGGCGCGGGGATCGCGGTGGTCGGATACGCCGGATCGGGGAAAGAATCCGGGGCCAGCGGCAGCGGCGGTGCTCCGACGATGTTCTCGGTCGGCGCTGGAGCTGGAGGGTCGGAAGGGGTCAGGGCCGGAGCGAGCGGGGCGAGTGGCGCCGGAGTCGCGATGGCCAAGGCGGCGGCGGAGGGAGACGGGGAGGAGATGGAGCGTGCAAACTTGGCGGGCTGCGGGGATCGGGCGGCGGCGGAGAAGCTGGCGGGGGATGAATGCCAGCGCTCCAAGGCTGGCAGCCGCCGCTTGTGGCCGCAGCAGGGGCAGGGATCGCCGTATCCAACCATCTCTCTTTACCTTTCTCTTCTCTCTCGATCAAGAATTTGGGGAGCTTCTCGGCTTTCTTTGGACGGGGACGGGAGCAACGAAGAGCAGTTGAAATCGGCGGTCGAAGGATTTAAAAAGAAGGAAAGAAGCCGGGGTGATGGCCGTTGGGTGGAATGGAGCGAAGCGGTTTCACAGAGACGTTAGAAGCCGTGACGGTAACTGTACGGAGAGGTATCCGGAAGCGGCTTAATTCGACGTAGTGGAGGAGATCGTAAGATCGGGACCGCGCCTCTCCTCCTATCCTTTATCCTCTCCCTTACCCGATCCCTGGGCTAGTTGGAGAAGCCGTTCCGTTCTTCCCGTTTCATGGGCATCCAAATATTATATATTAATTCGCATGTAATAATATAATATACCCAAGATCGGATGAACTTTATTGCACAGCAACATGCAAGCTGCATGACCTGGCACAATAAATAATTTTCCAAATTCTCGATTGGATATACCAACTCCGAATTCTCGATTGGATAGAGAGAGGACCCTAATAAATAATTTTCCAAATATTCGCACTCTCCTGATACCAGATCAGTCTTCTAGAGTTGTAGTGGCTGGGAATTCATTAAAGTCTATGCCCTTGAGAGCATTGAATCTAAATGATGCTAACATCACAAAATTGTTAATGCAATTGGATTTCTAAAACATTTGAGGTATCTTGACCTTTCCTATTCTGGAATGGAAGCATTGCCTGAAGCCACCAGCACACTTTTCAATCTTCAGACTCTGAAATTCTCTGGCTGTTGGAAGCTACGTAAGCTACCTGATGGTATGAAAAATATGAGTAATCTGAGACATCTCTATATTGATGGATGTGATGGTTTGAAGTGCTTGCTAACAAGTATGGGGTAATTGAGAAACATGCGAACATTGACAAAATATATTGTGGGCAATGAGAATTAATGGAAGGCGTATAGATGAAACTGCAGTTTTTCAGTAATGGTTTCTGATGACGCCAAGTCACCTTCTTCAAACGTCGGGGAAAACGGACGTCTCGCTCCGGGAAGTCCTGCAAGAAAAGTCCCCGAGGATCGGTGGCACCGGTGGGGACCCTCCGACGATCAAGTCAGTGGCTTGGGTTCAGACAAAGAACCACCCCCGCGAAGAGAAGCTGAGGCAGTTAGGGTTTTGAGCAGGGAGGAAGAAAGCTCAGAAAAAACCAGAGATTGGATCCCACTTACAGCGTGAATGTGTGTCCTTTATACCTGTCTGAATGCCGTGACTTGCCGCTTTGGAAAGGTCTTCGTTGTATCGTCACCGGTGTATGGGACCGGGCGCCGTTGCTAGGGGTAACGAATCGTACACCCTAGCAAGGTATGGTGGCGCACGGAAACATGCAGTGAACTAGATGTCGCTATGAGGCATGGCCCTCCGTACTGGGGCACAACTACGGAGGTACTGGATGGCATGCCGTGGCAAGGCTCGGTCACGCACAGGGGCATGCAACACGCCAAACATCGTTATGAGGCATGGCCCTCCGTATTGGAGCACAATCACGGAGGTACTGGATGGCATGCCGTGGCAAGGCTCGGCCATGGGCTGAAAATCATGCGTGAGCACCGCGCATCGGCGGTTGAGCAGTGCGTTGGCGGTGCACTCCGAGGCCGGTAGGGGCCCCGGGGTTAAGGTATGATTTCCCCGCTCCTGACCCTGAGAGGGTTCCGGGAATGGGGAAATGAGGATGCGCCCTGAGGCCGGTAGGGGCCCCGGGGTTAAGGTACGATTTTTCCGCTCCCGACCCCGAGGGGGTGCCGGGAATGGGGAAATGAGGATGCGCCCCGAGGCCGGTAGGGGCCCCGGGTTAAGGTATGATTTCCCCGCTCCCGACCCCGAGGGGGTGCCGGGAATGGGGAAATGAGGATGCGCCCTGAGGCCGGTAGGGACCCCGGGGTTAAGGTATGATTTCCCCGCTCCCGACCCCGAGGGGGTGCCGGGAATGGGGAAATGAGGATGCGCCCCGAGGCCGGTAGGGGCCCCGGGGTTAAGGTATGATTTCCCCGCTCCCGACCCCGAGGGGGTGCCGGGAATGGGGAAATGAGGATGCGCCCCGAGGCCGGTAGGGGCCCCGGGGTTAAGGTATGATTTCCCCGCTCCCGACCCCGAGGGGGTGCCGGAGGTGGGGGAAACGATAGTGATCACCGTTGCCTTTGCTGACGGCGTTGGGATCAGTCATATCAGATGCCCCCTCGCCCCTGGGGCGAAGCGGGTCCCGCCGCTAAGGCCCAAGGGGCGTTCTCCACGTGGCTGATCCCTAGCCTTGCTCTTCATGCGGACGGTACGGCGGATGTAAGAGACGGCCTTTCGTACCACGATAGCCACGATCGCCCTCGAAAGTGAGGATCAGCTCTTCGAAGTCCGCGCGAAAAGGCGCGTAATGATTTCTTCTCATTATGGCAACATCAGAGGGGCCCCACCGTCGGGTGGGGGTGCACCGCACCACGCGCCGGGGCACTCATCGAGGCAAGCCGGCGTATGGTGAAGGGCCGCGTGGCCGACGGGACGTGGCGGGACGTTTTGAAAATCCAATAAAGCCAGGCAAGGGGGGGATGAACCGCCACCACACCACCTTCATCGTCATCTTCCTCATTTGCTCTCTCTGGGCTCCTGCAATCCCGCGAGCTTGCGTTCAGTTCTTGTTTTCCCAGGTCAGCTTCATCCGCCATCCATTTTTTTTTTCTTTCTTCTTCTCTCATGAGTCTACCTTCTTGGACCTCGGAGGACGGTTCTGAGGACCGTCCTTCTGCGAGGCTCCAAACTCCTTCTCCTCTCCTCCGATTGAGTGGTCCTCTGATCCAGAGGACCACGTCCCTTTGGCCCGGCGACGGGCCGCTGGCGCGCCATCGGCGGAGCTCCCTTGAGGGGCCGCCAGCCGGGGGTTGGGACCTCTTCGAGGGTGGAGGAATCCCCAGAGGGGTGGCCTCCTCGATAACGCGATCGGATCTGGAAAGGATCCGGGCCCGTTATCGGATCCCTCCAGAGATCGACCTTTTTCTACCGACCCTGACGACCGGGTCGTCTCCTCCCGGCCCGGTCGCGTTGCTTTCTATGAGGTCTGCCTACAGGTGGGCCTCCGTCCTCCTTTTCACCCTTTTTTCATCACACTTCTTGATTTCTTTTCTCTGACCCCCTCCCAACTAGTCCCGAACTCCTGTCGGGTCATTAGTGCGTTCGTTATCCTTTGTCACCGCCTAGGTATTGTTCCTAGGGTCAGTCTCTTCCGCAACTTTTATTCTCTTCGGGCCCAGAAGGGATGGTGGGTGTTTCAGCCCCGTCCCAATAGGGTCCTTAAACTTCTCTTGCCCTCGTCAATTAAGGGGTGGAAACCCCGCTTCTTTTTTGCTAATGTGGACCAAGTTCGGTCCCGGTGGGGGGACCCCGACCTCCGAGGGAATGTTGCGGCCATTCTGCCTGGGGATCGAGAGGCGATGGGAGTACTGCTGACCGCCGAGATCCCCCGGTACACCCTACTGTTAGGGGAGGAAAACTTCGAACTGGCAGGCCTCGTCTCCCATCGGGGTAAGTTCTTTTCCCACTTAGCTAGAAATCCCACCCTTTTCCTTTCTTTCCCTCTTTCTTCTCCCTTCTTTTTTTTTTTTTTTACATAGCTTTGAAAACTTGACTTTATGTTGCGCAGCGATGAAGATCCCAACCGCGAAAGTGATGAAGGCCGCTAAGAAAAGGGCCCGAGAAGGGCCGTCCCGGGACCAGCGAGCTCCAGCCCCGAAACGCCGGTTGGTGCAGACCACCCCCCGGCACCAGCCCCGACCCCGGCCCCGTCACACCCCCCGTCTGTCCCGGAGGTCGACCTCACGGCCGACACTCCACCAGAGGTGGGGGCGACTGCAGGAGCCACCGCGGAGGAGCCGGAAGTGGGGGCATATGTGCCAGCTGGGGATTTCCCGGCCGTCGAGAGAGCGTCCCCATTAGACGCCGCTAGAGACTGGGGCGAGGGGCCATCTGTCCCTGCGAGCCCATCCCCCGAAGGGCCACTCGGGAGCGGACCACACACAGAGCCGGGGAGCTCAGGAGCAGCGGAGAGGGGCGAGGGTGCGCCTAGGCAGACTCGGGACGTCCTGGACGACGGCCGGTGGGCCGAGCGGACCCTGGGTCCGATTTTTGACCTCGGGGTTATAGAAGATCTTAGCCATATGGGGGCGGGCGCGTTTTTCCGAGATTCTTACGCCGCGGTGGTTAAGGCAAGTGATTTTCTCGCCCTCTTCCCCTTACTGTTCCTACATTCAAACATGTACTCTGTTGACCTGGGCCTGCGTGCAGATCGCCCACTCCCTGAGGGCCGCCCGGGAGGTGATCCACGGGGGGAAAAAGGTTCTGCGGGAGACGCAGAAGGAGACCGAGGAGGCCCGGCACCGCGCGGAAAAGGCGGAAAGGGCACTAGAAGCGGTCAAAGACGCCTGTGCCAGCGAGGTGAGGACCGCCGTGGGTCGTGCGGAAATGGAGGCCAATCGTGCGCGCGCGGCGCTCTCCCAGATGGCGGAGGCTGAGAGCGCCGTCATGGCCAGGAACATGCACATCTCCGAATTAACTTCTGCGCTCCAAGAGGCCGAGAACCGGGCGGGCGCGGCAGCGGAGGAAGCCAGAATGGCCAGAGAGGAGATAAACAAGGCTCGGGAGGCTGAAAGGACCATGGCGGAGGCCCTTGCCGCGGAGAAGGCCCGTGCTGTTGGACTTGTCGAAGAGTACAAGGCATCCGATCGTTTCACAGATGACCTAGCCGAAGCCTCGGCTGCTGTGTACCTTGACGGGTTCCAACACGCTAAAGAAAGGGTGGCCAGGGACTTGAATTTCCACCGGGCCTTGGAGATCGAGCTGTCAGACCAGACTTCCTCCGACGATGAGCCCGCCCCGGGAGAGCCATGAGCCCGGGTCTGCGATTTAGCTTCTCTTTTTTTTTTTTTTTTTTTTGTAAGCCCGACCTCGTCGGTATTTTGTAATTCCTAGTTAATGAAAATACTTTTTTACGATGATCTTTGTGTTATTATTAATTTCACCAGTTGATATATGGCCCCCGACTTTATTCGTCCCGACAACTCCAGGGGACCCCTCCCCATCTGCGCCAGCCTACCTTAATTACATAGACCCACGAATCAGAGCTAGACAGGGTCAAACCCTAGGGGCGGAGGTGCCGCTGGTCGGCGATCAGGCCGGTAGGGTGTCGGGTCTTGGCTGTGAAGAATTGTTGGTGCACCGCTCCGCCAGTGGTTAGCCGAGTTTTATGCCTGATCGGCGCAGGGCCTTAGACGCCGTCGGGGTGCCGAGCTTTTGTTGCTGAGAGCCGGTGGTACACCGCCCTGCCAGTGGTACACTGGGCTTATGCCTGGCTGGTGCAGGGCTTTGAGTGCCGGCGAAGTGCCGGGCTTTTGTTGCTGAGAGCCGGTGGTACACCGCCCTGCCAGTGGTACACTGGACTTATGCCTGGCTGGTGCAGGGCTTTGAGTGCCGGCGAAGTGCCGGGCTTTTGTTGCTGAGAGCCGGTGGTACACCGCCCTGCCAGTGGTACACTGGGCTTATGCCTGGCTGGTGCAGGGCTTTGAGTGCCGGCGAAGTGCCGGGCTTTTGTTGCTGAGAGCCGGTGGTACACCGCCCTGCCAGTGGTACACTGGGCTTATGCCTGGCTGGTGCAGGGCTTTGAGTGCCGGCGAAGTGCCGGGCTTTTGTTGCTGAGAGCCGGTGGTACACCGCCCTGCCAGTGGTACACTGGGCTTATGCCTGGCTGGTGCAGGGCTTTGAGTGCCGGCGAAGTGCCGGGCTTTTGTTGCTGAGAGCCGGTGGTACACCGCCCTGCCAGTGGTACACTGGACTTATGCCTGGCTGGTGCAGGGCTTTGAGTGCCGGCGAAGTGCCGGGCTTTTGTTGCTGAGAGCCGGTGGTACACCGCCCTGCCAGTGGTACACTGGGCTTATGCCTGGCTGGTGCAGGGCTTTGAGTGCCGGCGAAGTGCCGGGCTTTTGTTGCTGAGAGCCGGTGGTACACCGCCCTGCCAGTGGTACACTGGGCTTATGCCTGGCTGGTGCAGGGCTTTGAGTGTCGGCGAAGTGCCGGGCTTTGTTGCTGAGAGCCGGTGGTACACCGCCCTGCCAGTGGTACACTGGGCTTATGCCTGGCTGGTGCAGGGCTTTGAGTGCCGGCGAAGTGCCGGGCTTTTGTTGCTGAGAGCCGGTGGTACACCGCCCTGCCAGTGGTACACTGGGCTTATGCCTGGCTGGTGCAGGGCTTTGAGTGCCGGCGAAGTGCCGGGCTTTTGTTGCTGAGAGCCGGTGGTACACCGCCCTGCCAGTGGTACACTGGACTTATGCCTGGCTGGTGCAGGGCTTTGAGTGCCGGCGAAGTGCCGGGCTTTTGTTGCTGAGAGCCGGTGGTACACCGCCCTGCCAGTGGTACACTGGGCTTATGCCTGGCTGGTGCAGGGCTTTGAGTGCCGGCGAAGTGCCGGGCTTTTGTTGCTGAGAACCGGTGGTACACCGCCCTGCCAGTGGTACACTGGGCTTATGCCTGGCTGGTGCAGGGCTTTGAGAATTCAGATAACTAGAATTGAATTTCGTTAGTATTGAGTAAAGGGTGAATGCCCAAACACGCGTAGACGACGCTTAATATGAAGGGGTGGATACATTACTGGTAATACCGGCGGAGATTATCCGCATTCCAGGTCCTAGGAAGCGGTGTCCCGTCCAGTCCTTCAATTTATAAGCCCCATGGCGCAGCGTCTCGGTGATCCGGTAAGGTTCCTCCCAATTAGGGGCTAGCTTACCTCATTTTCTTGAGCAAATGGTGAAATTTGAATGAGAAACAGTATAGTGGAAGATGATGCATGGTAAATGATATCTTCTAATATTTTTTTTATGCAATATTTTATATATGTATATTGGTTAAAAATATTTTTCTATATATTCGTGTATAACCTTTTTTTTCCTAATCAAGTCAAACTTTTGGATGCATGTTTGAATCTAATTCTTGTGTCCAAACATGTGAAATTCTATTTAAAAAAAATACCATAAAGGAATGATGATAATGGATGAGCAACGATTCTTTCCTTGCTCCAAAATAAAGAATCAAGCACAAACCCTTTATTGACTAGACACCTAAAGTTAAACGCTCAAGGTTTACATCTAAAACTACCAATAGCTGAAAACATATCAGACAAGAATCAATAATTAAGTAATGTTTTCCTTTACGTGCTTTGTATTTAATCCTTTATTCTAGTTGCGTTAGAGGGGGCCACATATGTCAAGTTATCGGCTGATGGTGATTGTAATATTTTATAAAAGGTGAGAATTCTTTGTAACATGAAAGAACCTATGTTGATATGCAGTAAGAGTGGTGATTTTGTTTTTAAATATTTAATATATTATAGAAGATGGAATTATGTGAAAGAAATTTTGGACATCTTAACCAGTTAGAGGGCAAGTCCTAGAATAAGGGTAAGGTTGTATCATTGTGATCGATGTATCATGCATTGGGTCGTTCTTCGGTGTCAATTTTGCAATTTGTAATGGTATGGGATTCTCTTTGGAATTATGAATACTAGTAGCTTAAGGATCAAAGTACTAGGTGTTATCTAGAAGCAAGTCTTAGTGCAAGGAAATATGTGGAATCTTTTAGCCATTTTTAAGATGAAATTAGGGAAATTCATGTCAATCTTTTCTGCTGTTTGAAGTTAAGCTTTAGCCCAAGGGAACTTTTTGAGTTGTGAAATGTTGGGATGATTCTCCTATTTTGAACTTTTATTCCCCACTAAGTTAACTATTGGCCATCTTTCATATTCCACAATTGTATATAAAGTATGCATCCTTGATTTTATACAAGGGAGAAGACATTATCTCCATTTCTTCAAAATACATGATCTCCATTTCTGATTGGGTAAAATAGTTCTTGAATCTTTGTTCTTTCATGATTAACATCTTTTCTAGTTTTAAGGAATCATCATCAGAGTGAACCACTAAATGCAGTAATGTTATATGCCATTTGGAAATATTTAGAAATTTAGGAACCAATCTCTTGAACTAGAAACTTGGCTGCCCTATAGGCTTATCATTAGCTAGTCTTATTTTTTAGGTTTGGCCCTTATTCCATTAATGTATGGGAGAATGCATCATAAATTGAGAGTGAAATCTACACCCATGTAATATGTTTTAAGAGGATATTGGTTTTACTATTGTTTTATAGATCTTGGTATATGGCTTCAAGAGATGGAGACACATACAAATGAAGACATGTAAGCCATAGTTTTGATACTTGTCCATACAAAAGAGGCTGATCTTGTACATATATACTTATCCTATGGATGATTTTGTACATACATTTATTTATTTTTAATATATTTTTCTCATTAGTTTGATTATTTTATTGCTGCTCTTTATTTTGTTTTATCACTATCAGTTTTGCTTTAGTTGAAGCTATGACCTTTCCAAGTTTTAATTTTAATTATCTTTAAATATTTCTAGCTACTATTTTTTTTAAGCATATTCTCAAAAAAATTGGAATCAGTGCTGTGGCTCCTTATCAATGTCTCGTTGTCACCCTCAATTGAGAGAAGATGGCATCATGTCTACCAGCTGGCTAATTAAATGATGCATTGGATTTAAGTGAGCTCAAACGTCAATCCTAATCTGATTTACCTACCCAGCTGAATGCATGATAAAGATTACTCATAATTTTGGCCAATCATATTTGCTATCTAATAAAAAATTTAATGATTTGAAGGCTACAAAAAAATGCAAATATGAGTTTAGTCTCACTAAATGCTCCTTTCATTCCATGAGAAAGAATAAATAGCAAATGTTTTTGAAGATATATATATATAAGATTTTTTTGTCTCAATGGTTAGTCTCAGTCTCAAATCATATTCTTAATTTATTTTTAATTTTTGGATAGTTGAGTCATTATTGAAGTAATTATTATGAAACTAATGAAACCATGTTTAAAAATAACACCTTTTGTGAAAATGGTGGTGAAGTGAAACCAAAGGAGGACCTTTTTTTTTTTTTAAGACAAGTTGGAGGATAGGATGGAAGTTCCGATGCTTAAAAAAGAATGAGAATCTTTACGGCATTGTAGATTTTTTACATGATAATTCATAATCATATTTGTCAGTCAGCTGATAGATGCCGATTGCAAACAATAATTCATAGCCACCGTTGCTTAAAATAAAGGACCAGATAGAATGATCTATATGCTCCATTTAAATGAGCCCGAATCCATTACTTTTAAAAATTTATTTATTCTTAAAAATTTATTCCAAGACCAATTATTGGTTGTTCTTGATCACCTTATTAGTCCATGATCTTGATGATCCATTAGTCTTGTAAATTTAATGAAAGATTTAAAAACTCTCAATTTTTAAATTAATGACATTCACCGTTCTATCTTTCTTTTATATATATTTATTTAATAAAATAATGACAGACCGGTGCTTCGAAACACCCACCGATGAGATCCATGGTACTATTAAAGTTATCATAATATCAAGAAGGATGGCCTGAAGACCACCCATGGGACCATCCCATGCACCGATGGCACGTAGTTCAAACTAGTTTTTTGAATGCTCCGACCAACACCAACTCCTGACAGGATGTTGACTTGACCCATGCCCCCATGTGATGTGGTTTAGTGCGCTCTATGCCTCGAGATTGGTGTTGGTGGTGAGTGTCATTATTTTATCAAATAAATATACCTATATTCACAACAAATCAACATAATTTTCTATATATCAAAATCCAATGTCATATTTTTTTAAAAATAATCATATCTAATCTATAATTTTAAAACAATGTTGTATCTATGCAAAAACATACTTATATTATTTTTTAATTTTAAATATATTTAAAATATGCTTAATAATTTTTATAATATAAAATTATATACAAATAATTTTCATATTTTTAAATGTTAAATAATTATACTATTTTATATATAAATAAATAAATAAAGTTGAATAATATGAGTTTTTAATAAAAAAATATTTATGCAATGATAAAATGTTAGAAATAGAGTTATATGCTATCTTTAAACAAAATTGTCTGCACTAACAAATACTTCACTAATTTTCTAATTTTATTGCTCTATAACTCTATCAACTTTTAACTTTTAACTTTTAATTTTTATATGAGGGTAACATTACCTTTAGATTAGTGGTTTCATATCGAAAGTTTTAATTGAGCCATAGTTTTAATTGAGCCATATTTATAGAAGCCTTTTTCTAAAGCGGTTGTTTTAAAAGTCTTTTATTTAGGTGGGTACAGTCAAAAGAGAGCTCACCGTAGGGCTTTCCTGACGACAGATGTTGCCATTAGATGCCATGCAGCATGTGAGCGATTCTTCTCGAGGTCAAACGAGTGCCGGGTTCCAGGTCTCCACTCCACCCATGCCTTTTAATATTGAGGGAATGTTGAATGGGGAGGAGCATTGGCCGTTTCCATTCCACGCTGCTTGCAGATCATTGGGCATTAGGATTTCCACAGCCTCTTATTAAAGGAAGAGGGGAGGGAAAAATAGCAGGGACTTGTCAAAAGAATCGATCAATCCTTTTTTTTAATAAATAAATAAATAAACAAATCTCTCAAATTTACTTGGAACCAAGAAGCATTTGTTGAGCAGAGAAAAAGAAAAAAATATAAAAGAAAAACAAATCAAATCATGTAAATAATTAAAAAGAGTTGATTAGTGCTGGAGTAATGATATGGCTTAAAATCATTTTCATACCTTCAAATTTTATCCACAATCATATTAGCTTTTTTTCAACTTTTTTTCTTTTTTGAAGATATTTTTGTTCTCATAATTTCAAATGGATAAACATAATCTTCTTTTAATTTTTCACTGGTAGAAGTCATTACATGTTTATCACATATTGATGTAGCTTTATTGAAAGGGTGTAGCCATCGGCTACGGCATGAATTCTTTGTTAATCCTATTACTATCCTGCAAATCACTAACAATAAATATAGTTACTATTGTGACACCAAATATGTTGGATCAGATTGGACCACCGATCACTAATACTAAAACAAGCCACTAACATGACCCCAAATATGTTAGATCAGATTGAATGTGCTTGATCGAACTTGATCAAGTTTCATCTAATAGAATCATTTTTTATTAATACCTAACCTATTGACCAATCAATTGAATTGAGTGGGGTCAATTAAAAGATAAATATCTAATTTGCCATTCAAGTCATGTTGGAATCAATCTCATGGCCTAGATCTATTTTTTTTTTTAAAAAAAAATCTAGGTCGACATTGGAATTAGAAAGAAAAAAAAAATCAGATCTCTAATTGAAGTTTAAAACTCTAACAATCTTCTTGCAACCAATTATATAATAATTGATAATTAAAAACAAGATTACTAAAACTTTTCTTATACAATTAAAGGATTGCCTACTTTAATAAATACTTTTGGATAATAGAACTTTTAATATTGTGAATATTCTTTTTGTAATTCATATGAATCAAACCTTAATTTTAAAGTATAGATGAATGATAAACTTAGAAACGTGGTGCAATATTAATTCATTAAAAAAAATAAATGTTTAAACATAACTAAATGAAAAGAAAAAAAAAAAGGCTAATTTAGGTAAGGACTCATCAACTTGATGAGAATTTAATTTAAGATTTCTGGACAGTTAGATCTAGGTCTAAGTTATGCCAGCTATATTTTGAATCGAGACAAATTTAACTAAAATTATATTTGGCATTGCCTTGATATTTTTTTATACAAAAGCAGTAATTTTATTTTATTTTTATATTTCTAATAATAGAAACATATTTGATAATCATTGTTGTTTTTTATTTTTTTAAAAATGAAAAGAAATAATAGGAAAGCTTACAATATAATAACGAGAGAGCCAGTGTTCAAAACCCTCGGATCACAAATAAACCCTTCGATTCCATCCATGGCGATTGTGAGACCATTTGACCCGTCCGACTCAACCGGGGAATTAGTGGAGTTTTGGAGGGAAGGGCGGGAGGTGATCGCGAGTGATTCAAGGGGAGGCCGTTGCGCCAGTACCTCCCCATGATCTCCGATTAGCAGAGCGCCACGGAGATTTAAAACACCTTGAACCTGGCCTCCTCCTCTAGCCTCAACACCCCAAGGAGGAGCTCGGAAGAAGATCTTTTGAAAATCTCATTGGCTGGGAGGATTAGGTGAAGCTATGAAGAAGAGTGATCTTCTTCTTTGATCCAAGTCCCTCAAAGACATCCAAACCTGAAAGTAAATCAGAAAAATCTCGGTTTTTGCCTTCATGGCATCCCATTCACAGTGAAGCATGCCTCGGTTGCACCCACCCTTGATATCATTCATCAAGGTCAGAGTACTCTTGTGACAACACTCCAAATCTTCAAGATTCTTGGCCTCAACTACCTTGCAACAGCTTATGTCTTGAGTGTCATGTACCTAGATGGTGTCAAACTAGGACTAGAATGCATCGAGTATATTCTGCTGCTAGGCCCCATCCCAACATTTTTGTACTTATGTCTTCCTCTCCTGCTTGCTTGGTCAATTTGCTATGCACCTCTTCTTTTTGATTTCAACTATTACTGAAGCCTCGAAGTATATATCAGGGGAATGCATCGAGCCAGATTCTGACTTCCACACCCAACCTTGCGAACACTGTCATATATTGTGAACACGATGATCCAGGTTGCCACCTTTGCTGTGAACTACATATACATGAGCCATCCATTTAACCTAGGTATATCAGAAAACAAGCCTTTCCAATAGGCACTGTTTGCTACAGTAGTTTCTTCACAGTGTTCACTTCAGATTTGTTTAGGGATTTAAATGATCAGTTGAAGCATGAGTCACTGCTAGATGGCATGGCATGAGGGGGAAGCTAATGCTTCATGCTGCTCTTATGTTTTTGGGTTGTTATTTGCATGTGGGACTGGCTAGCTGTTGAGGTAGGGGTTCCTAGGAAAAATGCCTACTTGAAAGAGGTGACAAAAACAGGTTAAAACTGCCCTTGAGAAGAAGCATTTGTAATTATTTTATTTATTTAGAAAAAGAGGTGATCTTGATGATGACAACGGCATGTTCACTCTATCAACTGCCACCAACAGGTGCCAGTGTTGATAAAACATATGCTTCCTCCCATTTTTAGGCTAGTATGACAACTTTGTTATTAATGATGAGAGGCTGTATTGTTAGGACAAGAATATGATACATGCATGAGATAATAGGATTTTGTTCTTTGTCCATTTTACTTAGGAATTTTTTGTTCCATTTCTTTCAATTTTGCAAGAAAATACTGAAATAGCGACGCAAATTTAGCGATGCAAGTATGCGTCACTAAATTACGACCACTTTGCGACGCCTCCGTGACAACAAAACATTGTGACGCAATTAGCGACGCATTAGCGACTCAATAAACTAGAAAATTAAAAAAATTAATTTTTATTTAGCGACGCAAATAATGCATCACAATATTTTTAAATTAATTTTTTATAAAATATAAATATGGAAAAAAAATATTGCGACGCAACTCAGTGTGTCGCAATGTTTTTTTTAAAAATAATTATATTAAATAGCGACGCAATAAATCAAAAAATTAGAAAATTTATTTTTAATTTAGCGACGCACCAATTGCATCGCAAATAATTTAAATAAAATTAATTTTTATAAAATATAAATATGAGAAAAAAATATTGCGACGCAACTCAGTGCGTCGCAATGTTTTAAAAAAAAATTAAATATATTAAATAGCGACGCATTAGCGACGCAATAAACAAAAAATTAGAAAAATTATTTTTTAGCGACACACTAACTGCGTTGCAATTATTTTAAATAAAATTAAATTTTAGAAAATATAATTATGAAATAAAAAAATTGCGACGCAACCCTATGCATCGCAATGTTTTTAAAAAAATTAATTATGTTAAATAGAGACGCATTAGCGATGCAATAAACTAGAAAATTAGAGAAATTATTTTAATTTAGTGACGCACTAATTGCATCGCAATTATTTTAAATAAAATTAATTTTTATAAAATATAATTATGAAATAAAAAATTTGCAACGCAAACCTGTGCGTCGCAATGTTTTTTAAAAATTAATTATGTTAAATAGCGACGCAATAAAATAGTAAATTAATAAATAATTTTTTATTTAGCGATGCTAGTATTGCATCGCAATGTTTTTTTTTTTAAATAAATTTTATAAAGATATTAAAAAGAATTATGAAATAAAAATATTGCCAAAACGGGGGGTAAAAAAGCCTTAGAAAGGTAGACAACAAACCTTTAGAAACCGCGTCTAAGACAAACTCCAAAACCCTAGTATCCTTAGCTCTGATCGATCACTCTGGAGCGGTAACACGAACAAGACGAAACACGCCGACAACGGGAAAGATCTGTCTATGGAAACCCTAGGAAAAGCTCGCCATCGCCCACTTACGTGGATGAGATGGAGGTAGAGGGATCGGTTTTCCGAGAAACCCTAGTATTAGGCTTTTGGGGAATGAGGAAAAGAAGCCCTCCTCCATGCGAGCTCTCATGGCTTCGATCGATCGCAACCGTCGAATCGATTGCGACGGTCCGAGATCCATTGTCGCCGACCAGGATCGATCATGGCTTTGATCGATCGCAACCGTCGGATCGTCACCGATCAGATCGATCGCAACGGTCCGAGATCGATCGTCGCAATGATTTTTATAAAAAATGTTGTAAAAAAATTTCAAAATAAATATTTGCGATGCAATATTTGCGTCACAATTATTTTTAAAAAATATAAATTTTATGAGCTATAATTATTTAAAAATTATTGCAACGCATTAGCGACACATTTTTCCAGAAAATAAAAATAATTTTCCCAAAGAAAATAAGTTTTAATATTGCGACGCAAATATTGCATCGTAATATTAAATTAAAAAATAAAAGTAATAAAAAAAATTTAAAAATAAAAACATTGCGACGCAATATATGCGTCACAATTATTTTTAAAAAATATAATTTTTATCAGTTATAATTATTAAAAAATATTGCAACGCATTAGTGATGCAATTTCCTAGAAAATAAAAATAATTTTCTCAGAGAAATAATTTTTAATATTGCGACGCATATATTGCGTCGCAATATTTTTAGAAAAATAAATGTAATAAAAAAAAATTTAAAAAAATATTGCGATGCAATATATGCATCGCAATTATTTTTAGAAAATATAATTTTTATTAGTTATAATTATTAAAAAAATATTGCGACGCATTAAGCGACGTAATTTCCTAAAAAATAAAAATAGTTTTCATAGAGAAAATAATTTTTAATATTGCGACGCATATATTGCGTCGCAATGTTTTTTAGAAAATTAAAAGTAAAAAAAAATTTTAAAAAAATATTGCGACGCAATGTATGCGTCGCAATTATTTTCAGAAAATATAATTTTTATCAGTTATAATTATTAGAAAAATATTGCGACGCATTAGCGATGCAATTTCCTATAAAATAAAAATAATTTTTTTGCCGGACAATGGTGCCAAATTAGCGACTCATTAGCGACGCAATTAGTTGCATCGCTAAGTTTTGCATAAAATTATAAAAAGGCCAAATAAGCGATGGATTAGCGACGCGTTGTTGCGTCGCTAATCCATAATAAATTTTAAAAAAATAGTGAGTGATTAGCGACGCAAATTTTGCGTCGCTAATCACTACTATATAAGCTCTATCAAGCCGCCCCCCTCCGGCTTCTTCTTCTTCCTCTTCTTACCCTAACCGCCGCCATCCGCTCCTCCGGCTCCCTCCGTCCTCTCCCCCGGCAGCAGCTCCCCCCACTCCAGCGGCGTCCCCTCTTGACCAAGGTAAGCTCCCCCTCCTCCTCATTCAAAAAAAAAAAAATTAGGTTCCGGCCATGGCCACGGCCGTGGCCGTCTTCTCTAGCCACGGCCGCTGCCGTGGCCGTCTTCTCCAGCCATGGCTGCTGCCTTGGCCGGCCGTGGCCTGGCCACGGTGGCCAGGCCACCAAAAAAAATTTAACAGCTAGGGGGGGTTTTCCCCACCCCTCGCCTTCGTCTTCTCCGGCCACGGCCGCTGCCGTGGCCGGCTGTGGCCTGGCCACGGTGGCCAGGCCACCAAAAAAAAGTATAATAAGGGGGGGGGGGGTTCCCCCCCTTGGTCTTCTCCGGCCACAGCTGCTGTCGTGGCCTGGCCACGGTGGCCAGGCCACCAAAAAAAATTTAAAAGCTAGGGGGGTTCCCCCACCCCCCTTCGTCTTCTCTGGCCACGGCCGCTGCCGTGGCCGGCCGTGGCTTGGCCACGGTGGCCAGGCCACAAAAAAAAAAAGTATAACGAGGGATTCCCCCCTTGGTCTTCTTCGGCCACGGCCACGACTGTGGCCATCTTCTTCGGCCACGTCCGCTACCGTGGCCGGCCGTGGCCTGGCCACGGTGGCCAGGCCACCAAAAAAAAAGTATAACAGGGGGGTTCCCCCCCTTGTTCTAGTCCGGCCACGGCCACGGCTGTGGCCGTCTTCTCCGGCCATGGCCACTGCCGTGGCCGGGCGTGGCCTGGCCATGGTGGCCAGGCCACCAAAAAAAAAGTATAACAGGGGGTCCCCCCTTGGTATTAAATTTTATAAAATTAATAAATTTATAAAAAATTTATTAAATTTTTTTATAATTAATAATATATATATATATATATATATATATATATATATATATATATATATATATATGGAGAATGATCACTCTAATAGATTAATTAATTTATGTCATTAGTCATAGCTCTTTGGATAGACTGATTTAGCTCATCAATCATGACTCTTTAAATCAACTGGTTTAGCTCATAAATCGTAGCTATTTAGGTCATTAATTTAGCTCATTAATCATAACTCTTTAGATTAGCTAATTTCAAAATAGCAGTCGTAGCTTTTCATTTCTTTATAGCTGTTTATGCAATAATATTTGTGCATTTGTAGTTATTTACAATTGTTATGTCTTGATTATTTACATTATGCTTCAAATTGAATGATGCATTAAATTATGTAATGCTAGAATGAAAGTCTTATTGTAGTTTTATTTAATTTTCAGCAACAAATTAGTAGTTTCAATGATTTATATTTTAGTCTTCACAAACATTTATATTCGACATGATAATATTAAGAAGTCAGTGACTATATATATAGAACACTATTCCTATATATGTATAATTAACAAGAATTTATGAATAACAAGCATAAATTCGATTGTCTTCAGATTTTCATATTATTAATCATAGCACTATAACCTTTAGACCCGTTTGAGAATTTGTAAGACATAGTCTTGCAAATTCTCAAATTGTCCTGGTGGACAGTTTGAGAATATTTTTTGCGATATGTTAGGCTGCTATTAATCATCGTTGGCTGAGATTGCAGTTTGTATTTGCTCATACGTTCTCCTAGTATGGCATATATGCCACACATTTAGGAGAACATATGGGGAAATGCTACTGAAATTTCAACGTAACCGATCGACGATAATTAATAGCAGAATAACATATCACAAAAAATATTCTTGAATGGGATATGGCCTTACCTTTTAGACATGGAGTGAAGGTGGAATTAATTTAGGATACTTGAATGCTTGTGAAGTCTCATGATTGAATGGACCGTCTTGCAGCCCGACCCGAACTCAAGCCCTAGCATTAGCCTGGCATGAACCTGTGCCTCGGTTCTTACTAGCACGCCAAGGATCGTAGCCATGGCCCGGCCTTGCAGGGTAGGGACCTTAGTTGTGTAAAAGAAAATTGGTTTAGTTATAAATGATTTAAATGGTTGTTATATATTAAGTAATGCTAAGATAGTTTTATAATGTGGTTTCCTTTAATGGTTTACCAGAAATTGTATAAGTCGGTCAAAAATGAGCGGGGCTCGCTCGTGGATGTATGCAATGATAAAAGATGGCTTGCTTAATCCAGATTTTTTGAATGGATTGGAAGAATTTATTGCATTTGCATGTAGCCAACCTGAATGGATGGATGGGCCTAGGATTAGGTGCCCATGCAACTATCACAGGTGTCAGAATAAAGCCTACAGAGATGTTGAAACTGTTAAGGTGCATCTGTGTAAAAAAGGGTTTGTTCATGATTACGATATTTGGTACTGTCATGGTGAACTAGAGGAAATTCCAGCAGTTGTTACAAGCCAACAAGTGTCAATTCTCGTAGATGAACCATTTGTGAATTTAAACACATATGAAGAAATGGTGATGAATGCATCGGGTAATGAATTCAATCAGCATACATTTATGGAAGAACCAAATCCAGATGCATAGCAATTTTATGATATGTTGCATGCTGCAAATCAATAATTGTATCCTAGTTGTGAGGGCCATTTCCAGTTGTCTACGGCTGCTCGGTTATTGAATATTAAGGCAGAACATCGATTATTAGAAAAGGCATTCAATTTGTAGCTGGGTTAATCAAGGAAATTTTGCCAAATGATAATGTTGTAGCAGACAGTTTTTACTCAACGAAGAAGTTGTTTCGTGGGCTTGGGCTCCCAGTTAATAAGATCGATTGTTGCTTGAATAATTGCATGATATATTGGGGTGAAGACTCAGAGCAGCGATGGTGTAAGATTTGTGGGCAATCGAGGTACAAAAATGGCGAAGGGGGAGCTAGTACAAGTAGGAGGAAAAGTGTGCCTTACAAGAGGATGCATTACTTTCCTCTTACTCCATGCCTGCAGAGATTATACAGACCTGAGGCTACAGCTGCTGATATGAGATGGCATGCCGAACATGAATCTAAAGAGGATGAAATGCAGCATCCATCAGATTCAAAAGCTTGGAAGCATTTCAATGAAAATCATCCTGATTTCGCTGAAGATATAAAGAATGTGAGATTAGGTCTTTTACCGATGGCTTCCAACCATTTGGTCAAGCGGGCCAACAGTATTCATGTTGGCCTGTGATACTGACTGTATATAACCTTCCTCCATGGAAGTGCATGAAAGATTCTGCAATGTTTTGACAGTTTTGGTTACAGGACCATCAAATCCAAAGGAAAAGATTGATGTCTTCCTGCAACCGTTGGTGGCCGAATTGAAAATGTTGTGGGAAATAGGAGTCCTAGCCTATGACATTTCTATGAAACAGAATTTCATCATGAGAGCTGCTTTGATGTGGACAATAAGTGACTTCCCGGCACATGCAATGTTGTCTGGTTGGAGCACTGCTGGACGTCTGGCATGCCCCCATTGCATGTATGATTCGGATGCATTTACATTGCAGAAGAGTGGTAAGCAGTCATGGTTTGATAATCATAGGAAGTTCTTGCCTCCAAATCATCCATACAGGCGTAACTTGACCACCTTTCAGAAGAACAAAGCAGTCATAAAATTCGGCGAACCGGTTATGTCCGACATGGATATTTGATACTATAGAGCATTTGGGGTTGAGGTATGCTTGGGAACCCGATGCAGATAGAATAAATGGCCGTATATGTAAAGAACATAACTGGAAGAAGAGGAGTATATTTTGGGATTTGCCGTATTGGAGCACAAATCTCATCCGACACAACTTGGATGTTATGCATATCGAGAAAAATTTCTTTGATAACATATTTAACACGGTGCTAAACATCCCAGAAAAAATCAAAGACACTGCAAAGTCAAGAGAAGAACTTAATCAGTATTGCAGAAGAGGTGATTTGAGGAGGAGTGCCGACGGGACCTATCCTAAAGCCTGTTACACTTTTGACAGAAATTCATGAGAAGTTTTATGTAACTGGCTTAGAGGGTTAAAATTTTCAGATGGTTATGCCTCAAATATCGGTAGGTGTGTGGACATGCATAAGCTCAAGTTGTTCGGCATGAAGAGTCATGACTGCCATGTTTTCATGCAATGGTTATTGCCTATAGCTTTTCGTGAGTTGCTTCCGCAACATGTCTGGAAGGCATTGACGGAGCTCAGCTTGTTCTTCAAGGAGTTATCTGCCGCAGTCATTACTTCTGCATCCATGGCAAGGCTTGAGGAGAAAATTTCAATTATTTTATGCAAGCTGGAGCGAATATTTCCTCCTAGTTTTTTTGACTCAATGGAGCATTTACCGGTTCAATTGTCATACGAAGCGAGCATAGCTGGTCCCGTGCAGTATCGCTGGATGTATCCTTTCGAGAGGTAAATATATACATCATTAAGACATGTTGACATTTCAAATATTATTTCATTGCGAGAAAATTGGTTAATTTTTGTTCTCAACTTTTCATATAGGTACCTTAAGAAGTTAAAAAATAATGTGCATAATAAGGCAAGGGTTGAAGGTTCTATATGCAATGCACACTTGGTCAAAGAAGTTTCATCTTTTGCCTCTCATTACTTTGAGGGTCACGTCCACACGAGGAGCCGAAATCTTGGTCGTAACGATGACGTATGTGTGGACGAAGGAGAACTTAATGACGGTAGAATATCAATTTTTAAATATATCGGCCATTCATTTGGGGGGCAGAAGTCAAGAAATCTTAGCGATATGGAGTATAATGCAACACATTATTACATCCTAATGAACTGTAGAGAAGTCGATCCATATATTGAGTAAGTGTATACTTCAATGCTTAATTGGAACTTCTAATTTAAATTACAATATACCACAATATTTAATTGCTAACATAAGTTTTAATCCTTATCAACCCATAAGGATGTATTGTGATAGACAATGACAGATGAATCCCAACATCAGTCAAGTTGCAATTGGGCAGAAGTTAGAAAAGGAGTTCGCTTACTGGTTTTATGAATTTGTGAGTAGTATCACTCAATCAATTTCAATAATGGCTTTTATTTTTCGAATTGATTGTGAATAGCTTATTAATTTATAGGTAAATGGTCCATGGTCCACAACCGACAATATTTTCATTAAATGTCTATCGCAATGGCCATTGAAGACCGTAACAACCTCTACTGGCTATTTTGTTAATGGGTATAAATTTCAGATTGAATGATTAGCAGCTTCAAGAGGCACGCAGAACTGGGGCGTGTGTGTTAAAGGAGAAAGTGTTGGAGCAAATATGCAGGATTATTACGGAAAGTTAGTAGAGGTGGTTGAAGTTGAATATCCCGGTTGGCCTATGAAACGAACCGTATTGTTTTGTTGCGATTGGTTCGATCCGACAGTTCCTGTGGGCAAAAGGGTTCATAATGACTACAATTTGGTTGAAGTAGACCATCGATGAAGATTGCAGAAATATGACCCATTCATCCTTGCATCCCAAGCTCAGCAAGTGTTTTACTGTGGATATCCAAGTTTGCGCAATGACAAGCGAGATTGATGGGTTGTTTCTAAAATCATCCCACGTTCAACAATCGTATTAGAGGAGAGTTCATCAAGTCAATCAGCCGAGTGCCCTGCATTTCAAGAGGATGAGATGGAAATGCATGCAATTGAGAACGACACAAGGGCTCCTGAAACATCACTTAGAGATCCAAATGGTGATGTCCAAGAAATTGCGGATGCAAATGTTCGGTTTCCTTCTGATGATAATGAAACTGAATCGCAGTCTGATACGACATCAGATGTTGAACCAACATTTCACGAAACAAATGACACCGTTTAAACATAGAGGTTTTTTTAAATTCAACTTTATTTTATAAGTGTTAAATTTTTACATAGTCAATCATTAATCGTAATTTAATTGCATGAATCTTTAGTATTTTCAGTATGACGGAAAGAGGTAGATCTACCGACGACATACAAAGCGAGCAGGGACGTAGCCCTGCTACATCAGATCACACGAGCTTTGGAGATAGAGAGTTCAGATCTCCATACATCGCACAGCCTTCGGGTGATCCTGCATTTGTATTACTGTCCAGCCGATCGGTACATACCTCCGAGAGTTCTTCCACCATCGGCCACACCGTACTTCGACTGGATGCTCATGGGTTGTAAGTATATACTAATTAAAAATATATGTTTATGTTTTTAAGTCAATTACTTATAAACATGCATTTTTTTAACAGATTTATTGAGCAGCATCATGTATCCAGCCACATCAGCTCCGTATTTCAGAGGCGTGCAGATCCCAGTGGCTACGATTGGCGCCACGTATCTGCAGCCACGAGGGAGTTTTATTTTTCTGAGTTTCATGTAAACTTATTAAATACAATTTATCACTGATATAAAATTTCTTAATCTTAATAAATTCTGAAACTAACTATTTATTTTAATGCAGAAAAAGTTTACGTGGAACCCTGCCAGCCATGATGCCATTAGGGCAGCATGGGAGGTTCTTACGGGATGCCGATACTCCGACATGCTTCATCGTTGGAGGTCATCGGGTCAGCGTCCTGCGCATGTGCCAGAGGGTATTTGGCACGAGTGGTAGCAGGCCTGGCAGTCCGATGGCTGGCGCAGGAGGTCCGCATCAACCAGCATGAACCGCCGATCTGAGAGGGGTGGTCCTGGCACGGGTCTCTCCCGCCATACTTCGGGCTCCATTTCGATTCAAGAGCACAGACATCGTATGGTAAGAAATCATAAATAATTTAATTACTAATTTAATTATTTACAAATATTTGCATTAATATTAATTTTTTATTGTTATGGTCTAAGCAGAATGGCGGAGATCCTGGTGAGTTTCGTATATTCAGGGCGACACACATCAGGAGGGACGGTTCCTGGGTCGATATGCGATCACGGGAGGTTGCGGTAAGAAATTAGCTTTATGTAGTATTTGTTTAATTTCTAAAATTTTATTTAGAGAAATTTATTGATTCATTTATTGTTGATTTTATAATTCAAAGACACGAGTCGAGGAGCTTCACTCCCAGGCATTGCAGATCGACTCCACTGATGGGGAGACGCCCGTCGAACTCTCAACAGAGGAGAGTCGACGTGTATTTTTGAAGGCTGTTGGTACCCAACCGCGAGACCACAGGGTCTATGGTCTGGGCACTAGAGCTTCTGCATATTTTCCCCATCAGGGCTCCAGCTCGCGATATTCTGGTGATAGTCCTGCCGAGCGTTTAGACGATATTTGGAGATCTATTACGAAGGAGGTTCGGCAGGACGTTCGTAAGGAGGTTCGGCAGGAGTTCGAGCACGAGTTTGATCAGCGTATGCAAGGCCATCAGCAGGAGCTTGCAGACGTGCGAGATCAGATGCGTTAGTTGTAGGATATGGTTAGCCGCCTGTCGCAGGGTTTCCAGCCTCCACGTGATCGTGTGGATTCTTGATTTTTTTTTATTATATATATGAAAGCTTCAAAATTTTAAATATTAATTATTTTTGGAAATTAAATGATTATTATTTGGATCAATATGAGTGAAGAATGTTTCGATCAATATTTAAATGTAACGAAATTGTATTAACCGTTTTAATTTTTATATTTTATTTTTTTTTAAAAAAATAATTAGCGACGCATTAGCGACTGAAATTGCATTGCTAATATTTTTAAAATATTATTATTAATATTACGACGCAATGACCCAACGTCGTAATATTTAAAAAAAAATTTAATTAGCGATGCATTAGCGACTCACATTGTGTCGCTAATATATTTATAATATTATTATTAAATATTGCGACGCAATGACCTGACGTCGCAATATTTTTAAAAAAATTTAATTAGCGACGCATTAGCGACTCAAATTGCGTCGCTACTATATCTAAAATATTATTATTAAATATTGCGATGCATTCAAGTGCGTCGCCATATTGCGATGCACTTGAATGCATCGCAATATTTAATAATAATATAAAAAATTAAAAATTAGTTTTAAAATTAGCGACGCATTATGATGCGTCGCAATATTGCGACGCATTGCTGCGTCGCAATATTGCGACGCATTGCTGCGTCGCATAGAGTCGCTGTGAAGCGATACAATTGCAACAAATTGAGACTGCGACGATCATCTGAGCAATGCCGTCATTGCGTCGCAATTGCGTCGCAATAGCATGTTTAGCGATGCATTAGCGACGCATTTGGGCGTCGCAATATTTTTTTTTCTCTTACAGTGGGAGATCGCATTAGTAAATTAAAAATAACTATATATATATATATATGCAACTATGATATTATCAATATTGACAGTCTGATATTGAATATGAGAGATAAAATAATGTGTAACATTTATCTGGTATCACTATTGGATGCTCCATGAAACTGTGATATATTAGCTGATCATTATTAGGAAAGGACCTACACATGATTATTATGAGGGTGAGCAAATCTTATTAACCTACCTTGTAATTGCATGACTTGTGCACTTAGAGCAGCTGCATTAGTGAAAAAAAAAGGGTAGGGCTGCAATTATGGGGATGCAAAAATCAAATGCCACTTGTAAAGATACTACTTCAGCGTATATAAAAAAGTCTTCATCTTGTTTAGTTACTGTTTTATGATTATGTGATAGCTTATTAATTAGGTTTCTTTTTTATGCTTTCAATTTGGATGGTATCAAGAATAATAAAAAGTTTGAGGGCATAAGGATGTTAGTAAGGGCTTAAAGATATTGAACCAGTAAGGGCCTAGGGACGTGAATGGTAACTTTGAAGATTTTAAAGATATGGATGGTAACTTAAGATTGAGGCTTAAATTTTAAAAAAATATATTAAAAAAGGTTTGATAATTGAACTGATACTTTTCATAGACTAAGAGGATATATAAAAAATATTTTTTTCTCTTAATTTGTACTTTAAACATACTTTAAAATTTTAGACCCCTTTTCTTGAACTGACACGGGACTTTCCTTGAAGTGGAGCATTGATTCCTAAAATAATAATAAATAAAAAATATGGCGGCACCAAATGAGTTTAGGGGCCCATATGTAAAATAAAAAAAAAAGAATGTAGACTTTTTCATAAAGCACTTTTTTTTTTTTTTTGATCAATCAACTTCTCAAAAAAATTAATAAAAAAAATAAAAATAGTATAAAATAAAGAGAAAAGGAACCTAGCGCTTTCTTGATGATTAATTAATATTTATAAATAAAAAATAAAAAAATGACATGCATTTTCTTAATGATCAATCAATATTTAAAATAATAATAAAAAAATGATATATAAGGTGAATAAGAGAGAGAAAATTGATGAGATCTAGTATAAATGAATTGATACATTATCATAAATAGTATGGTGTGAATGCTTCAAGATATTTCACATTCACACTAATAATTTTGTGAAAGAAATAATACAGCACGAATGCCCAAGGATTTTTTCGTGCAGAGTCATAATTTTATGAATAAAAAAAAAGATACGGTGCGAATGCTCACATGACTAATGCCGTTCACATGCTATGCGTACGGTAAAAAATAAATATTTTACTCATTAATCAATAGACTAGGACAGAGCTTATCTGATATAGAGTAAATAAACAAACATTTTAGGTCACGGCATCAGAGGGTGCTTCACATGCGGCCGGTCATCGTGATGTCTCAATTAAACAAATAATAGATCGCACCGTTGAGAGCAGCCACATGTCTAGTAAAAGGAACGGAAGGAGCCTTGCGTTCAATCAAATCTTCTTCCCAAATCATCAGAAGAGATAGAGACTCTACTCTACTCTATTGTAGCCGAGAGTAATGGATAGAGAGCGAAGCAAGAAAGAGGTGGGGGTTACGAGGAGGGGATCAATTATTCATGTAAAATATACAACTAATTATACAGTTATACAATTAAACTAAAAATTCATGAAATATACATAAGGCAATATACCTATATTCACAACAAATCGACATAATTTTATATATATCAAAATTTAATGTCATATTTAAAAGAAAAAAAAATTATATTCGATCTATAATTTTAAAATAATGTTGTATCTATGCAAAGACATACTTATATTATTTTTAAATTTAAATATATTTAAGATATGCTTAATAATTTTTTATAATATAAAATTATACACAAATAATTTTTATATTTTTAAATGTTAAATATTTATACTATTTTATATATAAATAAATAAATTTGAATAATATGGGTTTTTAATAAAAATATGTTTATGCAATGATAAAATGTTAGAAATAGATCATTATATACTATCTTTTAAACAAAATTACCTGCACTAACAAATACTTCACTAATCTTCTAATTTTAATGCTCTACAATTTCATCAACTTTTAACTTTCAATTTTTAATTTTCACATGAATGTAACATTACCTTGAGATTAGTGGTTTCATATCGAGAGTCTTAATTGAGCCACATTTATAATAGAAGTTTTTTTTTTTTTAAGCTAGCGGTTATTTTAAAAGTCTTTTATTTAGGTGGGTACAGTCAAAAGAGAGCTCACCGTAGAGCTTTTCTGACGACAGATGTTGCCATTAGATGCCATGCAGCTTGTGAGCGAGGCGTCAAACGAGTGCCGGGTTCCAGGTCTCCACTCCACCCACGCCTTTTAATATCGAGGGAATGTTGAATGGGGACAGCATTAATTGGCATTAGGATTTCCACAGCCTCTTAAAGGAAGAGGGGAGGGAAAAATAGCAGGGACTTGTCAAAAGAATCGATCAATCATTTTTTTTAGTAAATAAATAAATAAATAAATCTCTCAAATTTACTTGGCATCAAGAAGCATTTTAATATTTTACGACTCTATCAACTTTTAACTTTTAATTTTTAATTTTTATAAGAGTGTAATATTACCTTTAGATTAGTGTTTTCATAGGTAAGGACTTGAAGATATTGAATCCGTAAGGGCTTAAGAACATTGAACCTTTGAAGATTTTAAAGACATGGATGATAATTTATGATTGAAGCTTGAATTAAAAATTATATTAAAAAAGGTATGATAATTAAACTTATGTATGATACTTGCCATAGATATAAAAAGATACTTAAGCAAGTATTTTTCTTTTTTTTAATTTATATTTTAAATATACTTTAAAAATTTAGATTCCTTTTCTTGAACTTAGACGGGACTTTCCTTGAAGTGGGGCATTCATTCCTAAAAAGAAATAATAAATAAAAAAAGGGGGAAAAAAATGACAGCACCAAATGAGGCTAGGGGGCCACATAAAATAGAAAAAAAAGGAAAGGAATCTAGACCTTTTCATAAAGAACTTTCTTTGCGATGAATCAAACCTCTCAAAATATAGTAAAAAGAAATTGACGGGCATTGAACAGGCTAAAAATAAATAAATAACAAGTCAAAAAGGAAATAAAAAAGGGTTGGGGATGAGAGCGAACAAGTTAAAGAGGAAGGAACTCAGCACTTTTTTTGGCCATCGATCAACGTCTCCAAAGAATAATTAAAAAAAAAAGAAAAATAACGCATTATCACAATTTATGGTGAAAAAGCATCACGTATAAAACAAACAAGTCCAGCTGAAAGTATGGGGATGGACCACTTTTAACATGGTTTGTGGTTGTCAGCTTTGGCGAGAATCTGGTCAGTTCATCCACTGGCACAATAAAAAGTATCTCCACTGAGCCAGATTCTGACATCCACCCCAACCTTGTGAACACTGTGTCATATATTGTGAACACGAAGACCCAGGTTGCCACCTTTGATGTGAATTACATACATGAGCCATCCATTAATTAACCGAGGTACATCCGAAAACAAGCCTTTCCAATACGCACTGCTATTGCTACAGTAGGTTTCTTCACGGTGATCACTTCAGATTTGTTTAGGGATTTAAATGACCAATTGAAGCATAAGTCGCTGCTAGAGGGCATGGCATGAGGGGGAAGCTAATGCTTTGTTCTGCTCTCATGTCTTAATTACGTATGATGCTTGCCATAGATATAAAAAGATGCGCGGCTGCATGAGCAAATATTTCTCTTTCTTAATTTGTATTTTAAATATACTTTAAAATTTTGGATTCCTTTTTTTTTGAACTGAGATCGGACTTTCCTTGAAGTGGGGCATTGATTCCTAAAAGAAATAATAAAAAAGAGAGAAAAAAAATGACAGCACCAAAAGAGGTTAGGGGGCAACATAAAATAGTAAAAAGAGAAAAGGAATCTAAACTTTTTCATAAAGCACTTCTCTGCTTATTGGAAAAAAAAAAAGAAAAAAATGACAGGCACCAAATGAGTTTAGTGGCTCACGTAAAATAAAACAAAAAAAAATTCAGACTTTTTCCGTAAAGCACTTTCTTTGCCATCAACCAACTTCTCAAAAGAAATTAATAAAGAAAAAAAAAAAGAAATAGTACAAGCTAAAGAGGAACGAATCTAGCATTTTCTTTTTGATCAATCAATATTTTTTAAAAAATAATAATAAAAAAATAACATGCATCTTCCTTCGTGATCAATCAATATTAAAAAAAATAATGAAGAAAAAAATAACATATAAGCTGAATAGGAGAGAGAGAGAGAGTTGATGTGATCTAGTATAAATGAATGCTTCAAGATATTTCACATGCCCAAGGATTGTTCACGTGCAGAGTCATAATTTTATGAATTAAAAAAAAAGATACGGTGTGAATGCTCCAGGGTATTCCACACGCAAACAAACAGGTCCACCTCAATCAAACCATGGGTTATTGACCGGCACAATGGCTAATGCCCTTCACATCCCATGCGTACAGCAAAAATAGATATTTTACTCATTAATAAATAGACTAGGACAGAGCTGATCTCATATAGCATAAATAAACTAATAATAGATCGACTGAAACTACTACGGAAGGAGCACCGCTGAGAGCAGCCACATATATATCTAGTAAAAAGAAACGGAAGCATCATCTCCACTGAGCCTTGCGTTCAATCAAATCTTCTTCCCAAATCATCAGAAGAGATTGAGACTCTACTCTACTGCAGCAGAGAGCAATGGCGGAACTTCTCTCGGCTCTGTTACGAATGCTGATCGAGAAGGCAACCAACCATGCTCTCCGACAGCTCAGATCGATGCGGGGCATCCGTGAGAAGATAGAAGAGCTTGAAAGAAAACTGTTGGCGATCCAACGCATAATTAGCAACGCAGCGGAGCGGCAAGGCGAGGATGATGTGAAGCGCTGGTTGGAAGTACTCAAGGAGGCAGCCTACGAAGCAGACGACATTCTCGATGAGTTCTATGTGGATGCAAAGCGGCTGAATCAGGCTGATATGATGAAAAAGGTTCGCAGCTTCTTTTCTTCTTATAATCCAGTTTGGTTTCGTTTTCAGATCGGGCGAAAGTTAAATGATATTATTGAGAAAATAAATAAAATCAAGACTGAGGGAGACCAATTTCATTTCACGCCTACAACACAACCACAAAATAGAGGAGATAGGCCACAAACCCACTCCTACGTTGATGAGTCAAATGTCATTGGCAGAGAGGAAGAAAAAGAAGAAATAGTGAAATTGTTACTTGATCACGATAATAGCCAGAATGTTGCAGTCCTTCCCATAGTTGGCATGGGTGGTCTGGGCAAGACGACGCTGGCCCAATTGGTTTATAAAGACAAGAGGGTGGAGAAGCATTTCCAGCCGCTCATATGGGTCTGTGTGTCAGATGAGTTTGAGGTTGCAAAACTTGCTAAAGCAATAATAAGTTCAGCTACAGGGGAAGAGTGTAACATATCAACCATGGAGTTGTTACAACGCCGACTTCGAGAAGTTTTAAGTGGAAAAAGGTATTTTCTTGTATTAGATGATGTTTGGAATCAAAATACGGAAAAGTGGAATGGATTGAAAACCTTGCTAGAAACAGGTAAAGAAGAGAGTAGGATTATTGTGACTACAAGACATAAGGAGGTAGCATGCATGATGAGCAAAATCCCCCTCATTACCCACAGCAATTGAATGAGAATGATTCTTGGACACTCTTTAAGAAGAAAGCATTTAAAGATGGAGGGGAAGAGCCTCAAAATCTAGTAAGCATTGGTAAGGAAATTGTCAAGAAATGTGATGGGTTGCCTCTAGCTGTGAATGTAGTCGGGGCCTTAATGTATTCTAAGAGCCAAGAAGAAGCAGAATGGTTGTCCGTGAAAGATAGTGAGATCTGGAAATTACGGGCTGGTGATGAGATTTTACCAGTTTTAAGGTTGAGTTATCGTGATTTGCCTTCCTATTTAAAACAATGTTTTGCTTTTTGTGCCATATTTCCGAAGGATCATGAGATGGAAAAAGAAACGTTGATTCAGCTATGGATGGCTAATGGCTTTATTCCATCTGATGAAGGCAAGGAGTTGCAAGACAAAGGTAATGAGATTTTTAATGAGTTGGCTTGGAGATCTTTCTTTCAGGATATTAAAGAGACCGAGGAGGAGGATGGTGTAATTTTTTGGAACACAAAATGCAAGATGCATGACCTCATGCATGACCTGGCACAATCCATCATGAGGGATGAATGCCCTAGCAGTCTGGAACATATATCTAAGGAAACTCGTCACTTGTATGTACCTCCGAATTTTCTATTGGGTAGACAGAGGACCCTAAATAATTTTCCAAATATTCGCACTCTCCTGATACCAGATCAGACTTCTAGAGTTGTAGTGGCTGGGAATTCATTAAAGTCTATTCCCTTGAGAGCATTGAAACTAAATGATGCTAATATCACAAAATTGTTTGATGCAATTGGATTTCTAAAACATTTGAGGTATCTTGACCTTTCCTATTCTGAAATTGAAGCATTGCCTGAAGCCACCAGCACACTTTTCAATCTTGAGACTCTGAAACTTTCTAGCTGTCACGAGTTACGTAAGCTACCTGATGGTATGAAAAATATGAGTAATCTGAGACATCTCTATATTGATGGATGTGATAGTTTGAAGTGCTTGCCAACAAGTATGGGGCAATTAAGAAATCTGCGAACATTGACAAATTATATTGTGAGCAATGAGAATGGAAGGGGTATAGATGAGTTGAATGGCTTAAATCTTGGTGGCACATTAGAACTATATAACCTGAGGAATGTCAAAAACATAGCAGATGCTAAAAAAGCAGATCTTAATTCCAAACATAACCTTTACTCATTATTATTATGCTGGGATATGGTTCAATGGCCTAGGTTTGCTTATAAAGAAGAAGAAGGAGAAGAAGAAGTTGCATCGGTAGATAATGCTGAAGAGGTGTTGGAGGGCCTTAGGCCCCATGTTGGTTTAAAGCGACTTTCAATTTTATACTATGGGGGTACTAGCTTTCCCATGTGGATGGAGGACTCTCAATCGCTTCAATATCTCTACTTAGAGAACATGGATAAGGTAAAGCACATCTGCAGCGGCAATGGAAGTAATGGTACGGTGCAAGCATTCTCCTCACTAAAGAGACTGAAGTTGCATAAGATGCAGAGCTTGAAGGCCTGGTTAAAGGATGAAGGAACTGCAGAAGTTACGATGGTTTTCCCAAGCCTTGAATTTCTTGAAATCATCGATTGTCCTAATTTGATGTCCATGCCAAAGCTACCGTCTCTTAAAAGTTTATTAATGGAAGGAACGCATATTCCATTGGGATTCGGGAAGAACCTTGCTTCTCTTCAGGATTTAAAAATATATTCTTGTGATAATCTGATCTACTGGCCGAAGGAGGAGTTCCGTGGCTTGAACTCACTGAAGAGTTTATCTATCAGAAGTTGCAAAAATTTGATTGGCCCCTTACCTTTGCCATCATCCTCCTCGTTGCCATCATCCTCCTCATCATCAGGGGATGGAGAACTCCCACCAAACCTAGAAAAATTGGAAATTTATAATTGTGAAGCTCTGCTGAAATTGCCTAAGTTGCCTACATCTCTCATATCATTCAATGTCATTCACTGTTCAAATCTAATTTCCTTGACGGAAGGCGGCCTACAACATGTCACTGCTCTTCAAGCTTTATTTATTAACGGCTGCAAAAGTCTGACTTCTTTGCCAATAGATCTGGGCTCCCTCACCGCACTTCAGATTCTTATAATTAAGGATTGTGATCAGCTGCAATCACTCTCGGAAGGTCTCCAACAACGACTCCCTAGCCTTCAGTCTTTGCGCATTGAAGGATGCCCCAACCTGGCTTCTTTGCCAATAGATCTGGGCTCCCTCACTGCACTTCGGAGACTTACAATTGTGCATTGTGATCTGCTGCAATCACTCTCGGAAGGTCTCCAACAACGACTCCCTAGCCTTCAGCATTTGCACATTGAAGGATGCCCCAACCTGGCTTCTTTGCCAATAGATCTGGGCTCCCTCACTGCACTTCGGAGACTTTATATTACGAATTGTGATCTGCTGCAATCACTCTCGGAAGGCCTCCAACAACGACTCCCTAGCCTTCAGAATTTGTACATTGAAGGATGCCCCAACCTGGCTTCTTTGCCAAT
Source organism: Calamus simplicifolius (assembly GCA_900491605.1). Classification (NCBI taxonomy): domain Eukaryota; kingdom Viridiplantae; phylum Streptophyta; class Magnoliopsida; order Arecales; family Arecaceae; genus Calamus; species Calamus simplicifolius. Next base: position 58,010 of record UESW01004497.1, read on the forward strand.
AGATCTGGGCTCCCTCACTGCACTTGAGAGTCTTAAATTGTGCGTTGTGATCTGCTGCAATCACTCTCGGAAGGTCTCCAACAACGACTCCCTAGCCTTCAGTCTTTGCGCATTGAAGGATGCCCCAACCTGGCTTCTTTGCCAATAGATCTGGGCTCCCTCACTGCACTTCGGAGTCTTGAAATTAGGAATTGTGATCTGCTGCAATCACTCTCGGAAGGTCTCCAACAACGACTCCCTAGCCTTCAGTATTTGCGCATTGAAGGATGCCCCAACCTGGCTTCTTTGCCAATAGATCTGGGCTCCCTCACTGCACTTGAGAGTCTTGAAATTAGGAATTGTGATCAGCTGCAATCACTCCCAAAAGGTCTCCAACAACGACTCCCTAGCCTTCAGCATTTGCACATTGAAGGATGCCCCAACCTGGAGAGACAGCACTATGAAATATCAAAGAGGAGTTCCTACGGCACATTTCTTCCTTTATTTCGTTGCTTTAGAAGAGCATCTACAGTATAATGGCAACTAATTTTAGTGCTTATCAGGTACAATCCCATCTCCCTCTCTTCTCTTGATAATTGTCTACCTGTAAACGTAAATAAGCAAGCAAGCTTGATTATTTAGGTTCCCTCACATTCTTGTACCAGTTGAAGGAACCTAGGGGGAGGGCAAGGTTAAGATATATTTGTCCATCCTAGACCCTAAATTTAACTAATGGAATTTTCTTGAGTTGGTGGCTATACTACACTGTTCATGCATATTATCATGCACTAATTCATGATTCTCACAACTAGCATTGTTTACGTTTCTTTTTTTTTCTTTTGCTTTTTCATTTTTTTTTGATGCAAGGGGTAAATGCTATCTTTAATCATTAATCATTCACGGCAGATATGATATAAATAAGTAGCTTACAGTTAGAAAAATGACAAATATTCTCAATTCAAAGAAATAAGGTAGCAAACAAGTTCATTCATACACACGCACAATTGACCTTTTATCTGTAATCTTGAAGATAAAAATGGAATGGCATGTTTTGTTATTTGATATTGTTTTATTGTTTGAGATAAGCATAAGCATTTGTCATACCTGGTTTTAATATTATCTGACACAGTAAGCCATAGAGTTCAACTAGAAACAAATTAACGTTAGAAATTACTTAATTTCAGATGTAATTAGTTACTCTAATAACTATCTGGATGCATAGACTTCTGATTGCAGAAACAAATAGACTTTGAATTGTCAAAGGACTTTTTAGTTTTATTGATATGGTTTATATCTGGAAGATTATATTGTGGTTACATGGCTTTTATGAAGCATGAAATCAGAGAGGTAGTATCATGTTACTATTATGCCATTAGGATGTTGACTGGGTATCTTCATGCGGTTATTTTTGGCACTTTGTGCATTCTCATTGCTTTGTTGTTCCTTCTAATTCTAAAATCTGCATTCACTTTTCTATTGTTAAAATCTTCCTAGAGATTTCTATTGCGAAACAATCTGCATCTTCATGCTTTAACACATTTTCTTATTTAATAAATTTAATATCTGGATATTGCTTCTATAAATTCTGATAATTAAGTGAGCCCCATTGGTAGAGTTAACATATATACAGACATACTTATTTGATTGCGTGCTCAGTCCTCACCATGCTTTATCATCCATCCTATAGCATATAGGTTTTGATTTTTCATGCATTTTGATTTCGTAGTGCTCTTTCAGATACATATTGGAATAACCTAGCTTTGAATTATTTCTTCGGGTATGTTGGAACTTCCAAGATTTGATGTTGCTTCTGATGCTCTTGCTACCTTCAAGGTCAGTACTTCTACCTTGCCTTTCTTGGTGGTTAGTCTTTAGATACAATAGCTCCCTTTTGCATGTTTTGAAAGAAACATATGGCAGGACTTGCTTACCAACATATAACTGCAGTTCCTAGTAATGGTTCCCACTATGAACAAGTTAGCCAGTAAATTCACATATTGCTGATTTGGTTGCTCTGATAGTAGTTTGATGCTGCTAGTTTAATAGTCTTGTTGTGGAACTTTTAAACTCTAGTTGTCTGTAAATGCATTTAAGGTAAATCATCTGATGAGAGAATGTTATGAAAAGTTATTGACATCCCCAAACTATGTGACAAGAAGACAATCTTCAACTCTTGGTATGTTTTTGGAAAGTGAGTTGAGGATAGTTTGTAATGTGTTGTTTCTTTAAATTTTTGAGAAGCTACAATTAGAAGCTCAGCACTTGAAAATTATGATTGCACTGTTAAAATACCAATGCCTTCCCTCAGCATCCATAGCTCTCCTTTTTAATTGTTAATCTAACATATATTTCTCAAGGTCATCATATGTAGAGATGGGTTCATGTTGTAATTTTATATTTTATTGTATTTATGTTATCAATGCATCAGACTTTGGTGCAAAGAGTGAGGCATAGAAGATTACTATGTCAACTGTGATGAATAACAAATGAGGATTAAGGTTAAGCTAAATTATATTAAATCTTACTCAAAATGCACTCAATTAAACCAAATACTCTTCCATTTTTTAGAATGGTCACGTCGCCGGTGGAGAGAGTAAATTTCAGCGATGATAGTGGTGTTGGTAGTGGAGGGAGAGATCAGGATCATTCTTTTCTTTTTCTCCCATTTTCCCTGCATCTGGGCTCGTGAACCATTGTTGGAGGGTGTAGTTTGAACCTACTTTACCATGGAACGTCGCCAGAGCTTGAGCTAATGTCGCCGGTGAGGTAGGGAGGCCGAAAAATTATTGTGCTCTTTTCCTCTGTTTCATTCTCAAAGCTCTGTTTCATGATAATCTCTTCAATTCCAGCTGAAAGGGCGAGAGATTTTCTAATTAAAGAGTAGGGGAGGATCACCGGAGCTAGGTGAACCTTCGGGAGAAGTTTATATCATCGCCAGCGACCCCGGCAAGGAGGAGGTAAAATATTTTCTCCTCTGTTTTTCTATTTCAACTGAGGTATCAATGGGATTTTTGGGAGGTTTGAGGTCTGCCGTTGCCAGAGAAGATCGCCGGAGGAAGGAGAGTGTCACCGCCGCTCGCCGCTGCCATGGTGGCCGGCGACGAGGAAAGAGGCTGCCGGCTGGGGAGAAGACAACATCTTCTCGCTTGCTTGGACCAGGTCCGGTCGTGGGAGGCCATCGGACCTAGCGGTGTGTGCCACTGCCCTTCATTGGCGGGGTACGGGTGACGGGAAGGGAAGCCGGAGACGGCTTGGGTGCCGGCGGTGGCTGGGCCATTGGGAGGTGGATAAAGATGGAGAAGGGAGATTGGTGAGAGAGATGTCGGGTGGAGGGTATGGGGCTGGACGCGGGGACCTCGCCAGAGGAGGTCGCCTCCGCCGCCGTAGTTGCGACAAGCGAGGGGTGGCACCGGCGGCGGGAGTTAGGAGCTGGCATTGGGGGGCTTCGGGCGTCGGGAGAAGAACAAGGTTGTAGCCTTCTTAAAGGGTTTGGCTGAACCAGTGAACCAGGTAGTTCCAGTTGGTTCAGTCCCTTAGGATGATTAGTTTAATTAAATTTGGTTGAGAACCTTAGGATTTAATTATAGAATTTATGGGGTTTAGCTAATCTCACATAGTTGCTTCAGATCTGGATTTAAAGATGCATAATCTGATTTTATTTCACCTAAATATCATATTATTTTTGTGTTGGGTTGGAATAAAATGGGTTGAATGATCCAAAGAAATCCATTTATTTTAAATTCTATTGATGAAATATGATCTTGGTTATTAAGTCATGATTTTGATAATGATGTTTAAATTGATAATTAGTCATTGGAAGAAGGAGCGTTTTGTAAATATAGTCAAGACAGTGGAAATTTGTATAATTAGAAAATGATAATTTCTAGGATAAAAGAAGCTAAGTAAGGTTACTAGATATTATATTAGAGGGGTAAAATTATCATTTCTATATTTCAGGTTAGGGAATAAAATGTTAATTTTATTAATTATGAATTTTGATGAACTAATTAATTATTTATGCTGAATTATAGGTGATCATTGACTATTATCCTGCATCAAGAAGTTATTGGACTAGCAATTTGAGGTAGGAGTTCTGCACCCTACTGTTGTGTTATATGTTTTTATGACTTGCATGCCTCCATATATCATATTTTATTATTGATTTTCTTTGCATGATTTGGAATGAGCATTATGTATTATTGTGGATTTGTGTGTGTGTGTGTGTATATATATATATATATATATATATATATATATGGAGGTATATTTTTTGTTATAAATGATTTTTGATTTAATTTGAGATTATGGGTTTTCAACTTTCTGGATGTGATGTGGCTAGTATCTGGAAGTGGTCTGGGTGACTTGATATTTTGGGGTTGGTATGGTATAGCTTGGTATTCTGGAGGTGGTCAGGTGTAGCTTGGTAGTATTATGAAAGTGTTATGGTATAGCTTAGTATTCTGGAGGTGGTGTGGCTTGGTAGTGTGAGGTGTATTGTATGACTTGGTGGAAGGACATGGGATGTATGATAGATACGCTGGTACATTGTACTAGTTTGGCTGGAAGAGTTGGTACCCTCCCTTGCCTAGATTGGCAGCACTGCGGAAAGGGGTAAGCTTGAGGAAGGCCAGTGTAGAACAAAGTCATGGAGCAGGACCTAATTGAGTTCCTTTATGCATAGCACTAGTATATAAACCAATTTGGGTGGAAGAAGTATCACCGGGTTAGGAAAGAACAAAGTTATGTGGCTGTTCTGAAGCATGAAATCATAGAGGTAATATCCTGTTACTATTATGCCATTAGGGTGATGATGACTAGGCGTCTTCATGTGGTTACTTTTGGTACTTTGTGCATTTTTATTGCTTTGCTGTTACTTCTAACTCTAAAATCTGCATTCACTTTTCTATTGCTAAACTTTTCCTAAAGATTTCTATTGCCAAACAATCTGCATCTTCATACTTTAACACATTTTCTTATTTAATAAATTTAATCTCTGGATATTGCTTCTATAAGTTCTGATAATTAAGTGAGCCCTATTGGTAGTGTTAACATATATGCAAACATACTTATTTGATTGCATGCTCAGTCCTCACCATGCTTTATCATCCATCCTATAGCGTATACGTTTTGATTTTGCATGCATTTTGATTTTGTAGTGCTCTTTCAGATACATATATTGGAATAACCTAGCTTTGAATTATTCTTCGGGTATGATGGAACTTCCAAGCTTTGATGTTGCTTCTAATGCTCTTGCTACCTTCAAGGTCACTTCTTCTACCTTGCCTTTCTTGGTGATTAGTCTTTAGATACAATAGCTCCCTTTTGCATGTTCTGAAAGAAACATATGGCAGGACTTGCTTACTAAACTTGTAACTGCAGTTTCCCAGTAATGGTTCCCACTATGAACAAGTTAGCCAGTAAATTCACATATTGCTGATTTGGTTGCTCTGATGGAAGTTGATGCTGCTAGTTTAGTAGTCTTGTTGTGAAACTTTTAAACTAAAGTTGTTTGTAAATGTGTTTAAGGTAAGTCATCTGATGAGAGAATGTTGTGCCAGTTCTTTGAGCTCCATGAAAAGTTATTGACATCCACAAACTATGTGACAAGAAGACAATCCTCGAAGGTCAGGTGTACCACTGATCTACACTCAACTCTTAGTATGTTTTGAAAAGTGAGTTTGGGACAGTTTGCAAACTGTTATTTCTTTAAATTTTTTTTTTGAAAAGTGAGTAGCATGTATTCAAATTTTTTTGAAAAGCTACATTTCAGAAGCTCAGCACTTGAAAATTATGATGGCACTGTTAAAAGTACCAATGCCTTCCCTCAGCATCCATAGCTTTTCTTTTTAATTCTTAATCTGACATATATTTCTCAAGCTGATCATAGGTAGAGATGGCTTCATGTTGTAATTTTATATTTTTTGTATTTATGATATCAATGCATTAAACTTTGGTGCGAAGAGTGAGGCATAGAAGGTTTATATGTTTACTATGATGAATAGGAAACAAGGATTAAGGTTAAGCTAAATTATATTAAACCTAATACTCTTCCATGTTTCAGAATGGTCGCGTCGTGGGTGGAGAGAGGAAATTTCAGCAATGATATTGTGTTTTGGTAGTGGAGGGAGAGAATTGGATCATTCTATTTTTCTCCCATTTTCCCTGCATCTGGGCTCGTGAACCATTGTTGGAGGGTGTAGTTTGAACCTACTTCACCGTGGTAGGGAGGTAGGGCGGCCAAAAAATTATCGCGCACTTTTCCTATGTTTCATTCTCAAATCTCTATTTCATGACTTGTTGCCCAGATGTAGTAGCCCAAGAGGAGGGTGAATTGGGTATTTTAAAAATTAATTCAATGGATGATATTGACTAACGCAGATATGTGCTTAATCAAAAGTTAATTTGCAGCGGTGTAGTGGAGTGCACAAAATAGAAAATACACAGATCAATCAAACACAAACACAGCAGGGTTTATAGTGGTTCGGTGCCAAACTCGGCTCCTACATCCACTCCCCAAAAACCCTTGGGAATTTCACTAATCGTATCACAACGATTATAACCCCTAGCCTTCCCCGGCTAGTCCTCTTGTTTTCACGGCACAAGGCAGCCAAATCCCCTAGCCTTCCTGGCTAGTCCTCTTGTTTTACTGGCACAAGGAAGCCAAATCCCCTAGCCTTCCCGGCTAGTCCTCTTGTTTTACTGGCACAAGGAAGCCAATCCCCTAGCCTTCCCGGCTAGTCCTCTTGTTTTAGTGGTACAAGGAAACCAATCAAGAAACTAGGGTTATCTCTAACCCTAATACAAGATTTATCAAAGAATAACAGATAGCTCCAAATATGAGCAGATATTCAAATAAGAACTTTACAATTTTTAGAAGCAATAACCAGCAGCAAATGTAGAATGTCGATGCAGCTGAGATTTGAATCTTGCTTCAAAGGCTTGGACGATTTTTGAGCAAGTGTTGAAGGATGAAACTTCGCAGCACAAAGACTTGCTTCTCAAGATCCGAAAGTTGTAAGCAATAGACACTCTCTTTTGATTTCTTTCTTTTCTCTCTTTTGTATTCTTGATGTGTCAAAATATGTAAGAAATTCATCAAGGTTTTCTTCTGAACATCTCTATTTAAACCAATCAAAAAACTATCCGTTAGATTCATTGGTAAATAGAAGAAAAGAAAAACGGGAAGAAATAAAACCGTTTGAAATATTTTCCCAAACGATGAAAGCATTAAACCCATTGCTAGTGAGGGATTCCTGTCCATAATCAAAAGGAAACGGTCAGCATTCATCAAAATAGAAATGAGAGAGAGAAAGAGCATTAAATGAGAGAGAGAGAGAGTAAGCATTAAACCAAAGATGGCTGAAATAAATTTTCAGCAACTCCCAAAGAGAAACGTGCGGCCAACAATGGGAAAAAGGAGAAACTAGTAAGCTAGCTTTTCTCCCAAGCTAGCTAGCTTGTTTCCAAAATCCCACGGCTGAAGTGATCAGCCCTCAAACCATCAATGCAAGGGAGGAGAATAAAAATAGCTAACTATATGGTTAGCTCTTTTTCAACATCCCACGGCTAGCAACAAAGAGCAAGAAAACAAGTTAGCTAAGTGCCAAGGTTTCATGCTATAAAGGAAAAGTAGTTAGCTATGGAGCTAACTAAGGCACAAACTAGTTAGCTCTTGAGCTAACTAGCCATATAAGAAAAAATCCAACGGCTTCATGACCAGAGATAGATTTAAAAATAGTTAGCTTATGAGTTAGCTATGAAAAGGTGTATGAGGCCATGTAAAAAGATAGTTAGCTTGTGAGCTAACTCCATTTTGAATTCATGCGGCTGATTTAAAAAAGGGAGGAAAGAAGTTAACTAACCAGCTAGCTATTTTAAAAGGTATTCTATCATGCAAAAAGCTAGTTAGCTTGTTAGTTAGCTAGATGTAAAGTTAACTCAAATCATGACAAAGGTAGCTAACTAGATAGCTAACTCCAAGGATGCTTTTCATGAAACGTAGCAAGGAGAAGAGCTTGGACAAGTTAGCTACCTAGCTAACTCCTTTTATCATGCTCACTGCCAAGGAAAAATGCCCAAAACAAGTTAGCTACCTAGCTAACTGGATGAAAGGATAGCTAACACATAGCTAGCTATACCAAGGAGTTTTCATGCTACGTAAGATGGAATGGATGAAACAAGTTAGCTTGCAAGCTAACTCTTTCAACAAAGCATTCGGCCAAGTGGAAAAATTCAGCAATAGATAGCTAGCTTGCAAAGGAAAACAGCTAACTGATGGAAGGAACAAGCTAGCTTCTAAGACAACTCTATTTATGCATGGTTCGGCTAGGCACATTGTGAGTGGGAAATAAATTAGCTAGCAAGTGGGGAAAGCTAGCTAAGAGGAGAAATAAGGTAACTCACATATTCATGCAATAATTCTAAGCAATTAAAGAGTCAATTAAATGTTTTGTAATCATCAAAATCAATTCAAGGGTCAAGAATCTCAACAATCTCCCCCTTTTTGATGATGACAAAAACATACAAAATTATTAAGCATAAATCATTCAGCATACATAATCAGCATTTAAAATATAATCTTCCCTAAATATATTAATCTCCCTTGAATATATGAAGTGATTCTTTTCCCCTAAATTTTAATTTATGCATTATTCTTCTCCCCCTTTTTGTCATTGATCAAAAAGATAGAATTTTTAGAATATGCAATAATTCAATTTATGAAGAGAAGATGCAATAGATTAATTCAAGCATAGTTCATAATTCAGTCAAACATAGAAAACATATTACAAACCATTGTTTCAGCATTCATAGGATAAGGATTACAAACATTACATCAAACATAGATTAAACATAGAATGCAATCATCATTCATCATCAGAAGATATGACTTTAGGTTGCTTGGAAGAGCCTTCAGGTCGAGTGGATGATCCGGGTACGTCATTAGGTTGAGAAGGCGGCGTCCAAAGATGAGAATGAGAGAATGAAGCTCCAGGGGCAGAAGCAGCAGCAAGACCAATCTGAATTTCCAGCAAATTGCTCATCTTCACGGTGGATGCATTCAGGTGGTCAAGAGCATTCGCGGCATCCTTCGTTGTGCTGTCATTGGTCCTCATCTGGTGTGTTACCCATTCAGCCTTGGTTACAACATCTTCAAACTGGGATTTCAATTGCTCAACGTCTTTCTTAATACAATCCACTGAAGTGTCGTTGTGAAAGAACACACGACTGTTGAGCACACTAACATCATGCACAAGTTGCTTCACGATGGTTGTCATATGATTAAGAGTTTCAAACACAGAAGAAATATGGGGTACCAAGGTGAGGTCATTGTTGACGGAAGAGTTACTATCACTGGTACTCCTATTTGAAAGTGCAATGGAAAGATCATGAACAATTTGTTTGATTTGATCTTGACTAATCAAAACAGTAGGAAGGGGTGAATTTTGATTTTGATTGGTATAATGAGTGGAAGATTCTGGAATGTCCGGATGATCATTAAGAAATGGTTTGACTCATTCATAGCAGCTAAAAATTGATTAGGTTGATTGAAGTCGTAATTAAAGAAATTTGGAGGAGAACAAACTGGTGGAGGAGGATCGGATGGAATTAAGTTTGTAGGTTGAGAGATAGTTTTATCAGCAGTTCTGGTTCTAATCTTGGTCCAAATGCCATTACGTTTGGCATAGTCCATACGGTGGAGGGAGTGTGCATTAAAAATGTCAGTGTGACGCAATGATGCACTAGTTTCTCCTTTGAGTTTCACATTGTGAAATTCAAATACGTAAGTGAGAAACATCCCGTATGGCAAGGCGGCTTTGGATCTACCTACAGCTTCTTTCATTATAACCATCATTAATTCTGGAAAGTCTAAAGGAGTTCCTTCTAATATGTTAAACATTAGTCCTATGTCCCTATCAGTTATGGCATTAAATGAACCGGCACGAGGGGCAAATATCTTTGCAATAATACTGTGTAGCAATCTATTCTCAACATTCAACATGTTAGCATCAAGATTGTCTACATGAGCATTATCATCCTCTAAGCCCAAAATAGAAGCAATTTTAAAGTTTCGATCGCTAGGAAAATATGTCAAGACACCATCGGATGGAATACCTAGGGCTGACCCTAGCACATCACTATTAAAATTAATTTTAACATTTTTAACAAGTGAAGAAATAGTTCCATCACCAAAACTAATATTTTCATAAAATTCATAAACAAGAGTAGGATAAATAGGTTTCCTAGTAGATAATAGGTCAGTCCAACCTTGAGAAGCTAGGAGATTTCCTATTTTAAATCCCTCTTTTTCTAAGAAACTGAAATCTACTAACCTTCCATTGGAAATAGATCGAGTGGTTAAAGAAGGAAATATAGATCTTGAGGAGGAAGAAGAATTTTTCCGAGGAAGATCCGTTGTGTCTTCTCTTGAGTGAGAACCCTTCTTCTTTGGAGCCATCCTTTTCCTCTACAAGATGGAAGAAGCTGATGAAAAATAGAGTAAGAAGGAGACGTTTTTGGAATGAGGCGAGTGGAATGAAAAAATTTTTCTTGGTGGAGACGTGTGAGTCAAGAATTTGGCCCTTATATAGGAAGGATTCAAAAGAGCTAGCTTGTCAGGTGCCTGGATGGTTACCTGGTTAGTTAGCTTTCTTGAATAGTCCCATGAAAAAGGTCAAAAGGATAGGTGGCGTGGAATAAAGTGGACAAGCTTTCATGAAAAAGGAATGTGGGTAGTTAACTACCTAGCTAACTTACTCACTAGAAGACAAAAACATTGAGGTCATTCTAAGGAATTTTCATGAAAGATTTAATTGATTTAGATGGAATTAGATAATCAATACATTTCAATCAAGATGTCCAATCACAAACAAGTGTCACAAACATGATTACTTAATTAATTAGATGGATCAATCATTCCAAGTTCCATTCTTATTTCATAAAATTTTGATTCATCTAAAGGTTTAGTAAATATATCTGCGAGTTGTTTTTCAGTGTTTACAAATTCCAATACAATGTTGCCATCATTAACATGATCTCTTATAAAATGATATCTAATTTCTATGTGTTTTGTTCTTGAGTGTTGAATTGGATTTTTAGTTAAATTGATTGCACTAGTGTTATCACATTTTATGGGTGTCTTATTGTTTGATACCATAGTCCTCAAGTTGTCGCTTAATCCATAGGATTTGCGCACAGCAACTTCCAGCTGCTACATATTCAGCTTCAGTAGTTGATAATGCAACTGAATTTTGCTTTTGCTAAACCATGTGATTAAGTTACACCTAAGAAATGGCATGCACCACTTGTGCTTTTTCTATCAATTTTACATCCAGCATAATCAGAATCTGAATATGCAATTAGGTTTAATGTGGAGTCTCTAGAATACCAAAACCTACATTTTTGTTCCATTTAGATATCTTAATATTCTTTTAACAGCTAAAGTGTGATTCTTTAGGTTCAGCTTGAAATCTAGCACACAAAATACTAAACATTATATCAGGTCTACTTGCTGTTAAATAAGAAGGGATCCGATAATACCTCGATAATACTTTTGATCACTTTTTACCTTCTTCATCTTTGTCTAGCTTGCATGAAGGACTCATTGGTGTTCCGAACTTTTATTGTTTCCATACCAAACTTTTTGAGTAGTTCTCTTGTGTACTTGGTTTGGTTGATAAAGATTCCCTCTTGCTTTGTTTGATCTGGAGTCCAAGGAAGAAGTTGAGTTCTCCCATCATGCTCATCTCGAATTCTCCCTGCATAACTTTGCAAATTCTTGACAAAGAGTCGTTAGTAGCACCAAAAATAATGTCATCTACGTATATTTGTAACTAAAAATCTTTATTTTTCTTTTAAAAACAAGGTTTTATCAACATTTCCTCTTGTAAAATCATTTTCTAATTAAGAATTTACTTAACCTATCATACCAAGCTCTAGGTGCTTGTTTCAAACCATATAAAGCTTTGTGCAATTTAAAAACGTGATTTGAAAACTCGTGATCTTCAAAACCTGGTGGTTGTTCTACATAAACTTCTTCATTAATAATCCATTTAAAAATGCGCTTTTTACATCCATTTGAAATAAGTTAAAATTCATATGACATGCAAATGCAAGTAAAATCTAATGGCTTCTAATCTAGCTACAGGTGCAAAGGTTTCATCAAAATCAATACCTTCTTCTTGATTATATCCTTTAGCAACCAATCTAGCTTTGTTTCTAATTATGCCATTTTCATCTAACTTATTTCTAAAAACCCATTTTGTTCCTATAATTTGAATGGTTTTTAGGTCTTTCAACTAAGTCCAAACATTATTTCTTGTAAATTGATTAAGTTCTTCTTGCATTGCTACATCCAATTATTATCTTTTTCAGCTTCTTCATAGTTTTAGGTTCAATTTGTGATACAAATGCAAGATGATTACTATATTTCTCATGTGATCTAGTCCTTATTCCTTGAGATGGATCACCTATAATCAATTCCTTAGGATGACTATGAACATATCTCCATCTCTTTCTAATCATCATTATCATTTGACATCATCCTTATGTGATCTTTAGCCTCTTGTCATGATCAGAAGATACTTCAATATTAAGTTTTTCAAGTTGATTTCAATTTGTTTGCATCTTCCTTTTCTCTTTTCAGAAGATCAAAGATTCATCAAATACATGAATGGATTCTTCAACTACTAAGGTTTCTTGTTAAAGATTCTATAAGCTTACTAGTTGTTGAATAACCTAGAAAAATTCCTTCATCAGATTTAGCATCAAATTTTCCTAAGTTTTTTTACCATTATTATGAACAAAGCATTTACATCCAAATGCATGAAAGTATTTTATATTGGTTTTCTTTCATTCCATAATTCATAAGGTGTTTTCTTTAATATTGGTCTTATTAAGCTCTATTTAAGATGTAACATGCTGTGTTAATTGCTTCCGCCCAAAAATACTTTGGTAGTTGCTTTCACATAGCATGGTACGGGCCATGTCTTCTAAAGTTCTGTTTTTTCTTTCAACTACACCGTTTTGTTGTGGAGTCCTAGGGGCTGAAAAATTATGATTAATTCCATTTTCAGTGCAGAAATTTTCAAAAAGTGATTTTCAAATTCTGTTCCATGATCACTTCTTAGAGATACTATAGTAGTGTTTTTCTCATTTGTGATTTTTTAAAAATTTCAGGAAATCGAGAAAGTCTCATCTTTGTGAGCTAAAAAATTACCCAAGTATATCTAGAATAATCATCTACAATCACTAGACCATATTTCTTTCCTCCTAGACTTGTGGTTCTAGTTGGTCCGAATAAATCCATGTGAAGTAGCTCTAGTCCCCTAGAAGTTGAAACAATTTTTAGATTTAAAAGAACTTCTAGTTTGTTTTCCAAATTGACATGCATCACAGATTTTATTATTTTCAAAATAATTTAGGTAAACCTTTACTAAATCCATTTTAATTAGTTTTGAAATAAGGTGTGTGCTTGCATGACCTAATCTACGATGCCACAACCAACTAATTATCATTTTTATTATTATCAGCAATTAGGCAATGACTTCTCATTCAAATTTTTAAATCAACTAAGTATATATTGCCATCTATAACCAAAAACAATGCTATCATCAATAGAATTAGTTACAGTGCATAAAGAAGATTTAAATGAAACATTAAATTTTATCACATAATTGACTTATACTTATTAGATTATGCTTCAAACCATTAACAAAAGTACATTATCAATAAAAGATGAGGTTATGCGAACTTTACCAAGGCCCAAATTTGACCTTTACCGTTATCGCCAAATGTCACAACTCCACCATCTTTTCTTCTAGGGTGATGAATTCCTCTTTGTCACCCGTCATATGTCTTGAGCAGCCGCTATCAAGTACCATTTCTTTTTTGCTCGGGTTACAAGACATTCCTGCATACACAATTTTAATGCTTAGGTACCCAAGCTTTCTTGGGTCCTTTCGGGTTAGTTAAAATAGTTCCTTTTGGAACCCATATTTGTTTAACTTTGTGTGTGTGACAAGTATATGCTTTGTGTCCAAATTTACCACATTTAAAGCAAGTAATTCTAGTTGAATCATCAGCATGCACATAAATATTTTTCAAAAATTTTTGTCTTATAGGATTGTATCCAAGACCAGCTCTATTGTAAACAGCCCTTTGACTATTTAATATCATTTCTAACTTTTCTGAACTCAAAGTAAATTTATCAATAATAGGTTTTAATTTACTACTTCATTTTTCAAATCTTGGTTTTCCTTTAGTAAAGAATCATTGTTATTTGAAATTCTTTCTTTTTCAAGAGTAAGTTCCTTAATTTCATTTCTCAAGTCTTTATTCTTTGAACTTAATTTAGCAAAATCATCTACAAGTTCATAAAAAGCACCATGCAATTCATCAAAAGTAAAGTCATCTAGAAAGCTAGGACTTACCTCATTTTCATCAGCCATGAAGCATACATTTGCAACTTCAGTCTTTTCTTCTTCTTCCGAACTTGTTGCTTCACTGTCACTCCATGTAGCCAACATAGCCTTCTTCTTTACTTTCTTAAAACCTTTCTTCAACAGTGGACATTCTGGTTTGATATGTCCAGGCTTCTTACACTCATAGCATATAGGAGGTTCACTTCTTTCCTTTTCTTTGCTATGATCTCCTTTGGTGAATATTTTTCTTTTTCCAAATCTTTTTCTTCTCATAAATTTCTTGAACTTTCTAGAGATGAGAGCCATATCATCATCTTTTTCACTTTCACTAGTTTCATCTTCACTTTCCTCATTTTGAACATTACCTTTCAATGCCATGGTCCTTCTCTTCTTTGAATCGTCTTCATCAATGTGTTGACGTTGTTGTAGTTCATGAGTCATCAAAGATCCGACCAATTCTTCAAGTGATAGATTGTTGAGGTCTTTAGCTTCTTGTATAGCTGTGACTTTTGCTTCCCATGATCTAGGCAAAGATCTCAAAATTTTTCTCACAAGATCACTGTTAGCATAAGACTTACCCAAACTTTTTAAACCATTAATAATGTCGGTAAATCTAGTGAACATATCAGTGATATTTCAGATGAATCCATTTTAAATAGTTCATACTTATGAACAAGCATATTAATTTTGGATTCCTTGACTTGGTTAGTACCCTCATGGGTAACTTCAAGTCTATTCCAAATCTCTTTAGCAGACATGCATGTAGATATACGATTAAACTCATTTGCATCAAGAGAACAATAAAGAACATTCATTGCTTTTGCATTTAATTGAGCTAATTTCTTATCTTGCTCATCCCATTCAGATTCAGGCTTTGCAATATCAATATTATCAATCTTAACAGTGGGTGTGTGAGGTCCATTAATTATGATTCCCCATAAATCATAATCAAGTGCTTGAATGAATATTTTCATTCGTGCTTTCCAATAAGTGTAATTTGTTCCATTGAACAAAGGTGGTCTATTAGTTGACTGTCCTTCGGTCAACATAGATCCCATTTGGATTACTACTGATCTTTAGCTCCAAGCTTATCAAAGCTATAGGAATCAAGAGCACGCTGCTCTGATACCACTTGTTGCCCAGATGTAGTAGCCCAAGAGGGGGGTGAATTGGGTATTTTAAAAATTAATTCAATGGATGATATTGACTAACGCAGATATGTGCTTAATCAAAAGTTAATTTGCAGCGGTGTAGTGGAGTGCACAAAATAGAAAATACACAGATCAATCAAACACAAACACAGCAGGGTTTATAGTGGTTCGGTGCCAAACTCGGCTCCTACATCCACTCCCCAAAAACCCTTGGGAATTTCACTAATCGTATCACAACGATTACAACCCCTAGCCTTCCCCGGCTAGTCCTCTTGTTTTCACGGCACAAGGCAGCCAAATCCCCTAGCCTTCCCGGCTAGTCCTCTTGTTTTACTGGCACAAGGAAGCCAAATCCCCTAGCCTTCCCGGCTAGTCCTCTTGTTTTACTGGCACAAGGAAGCCAATCCCCTAGCCTTCCCGGCTAGTCCTCTTGCTAGTCCTAAGTTTTAATGGTACAAGGAAACCAATCAAGAAACTAGGGTTATCTCTAACCCTAATACAAGATTTATCAAAGAATAACAGATAGCTCCAAATATGAGCAGATATTCAAATAAGAACTTTACAATTTTTAGAAGCAATAACCAGCAGCAAATGTAGAATGTCGACGCAGCTGAGATTTGAATCTTGCTTCAAAGGCTTGGACGATTTTTGAGCAAGTGTTGAAGGATGAAACTTCGCAGCACAAAGACTTGCTTCTCAAGATCCGAAAGTTGTAAGCAATAACACTCTCTTTTGATTTCTTTCTTTTCTCTCTTTTGTATTCTTGATGTGTCAAAATATGTAAGAAATTCGTCAAGGTTTTCTTCTGAACATCTCTATTTAAACCAATCAAAAAACTATCCGTTAGATTCATTGGTAAATAGAAGAAAAGAAAAACGGGAAGAAATAAAACCGTTTGAAATATTTTCCCAAATGATGAAAGCATTAAACCCATTGCTAGTGAGGGATTCCTGTCCATAATCAAAAGAAAACGGTCAGCATTCATCAAAATAGAAATGAGAGAGAGAAAGAGCATTAAATGAGAGAGAGAGAGAGTAAGCATTAAACCAAAGATGGCTGAAATAAATTTTCAGCAACTCCCAAAGAGAAACGTGCGGCCAACAATGGGAAAAAGGAGAAACTAGTAAGCTAGCTTTTCTCCCAAGCTAGCTAGCTTGTTTCCAAAATCCCACGGCTGAAGTGATCAGCCCTCAAACCATCAATGCAAGGGAGGAGAATAAAAATAGCTAACTATATGGTTAGTTCTTTTTCAACATCCCACGGCTAGCAACAAAGAGCAAGAAAAAACAAGTTAGCTAAGTGCCAAGGTTTCATGCTATAAAGAAAAAGTAGTTAGCTATGGAGCTAACTAAGGCACAAACTAGTTAGCTCTTGAGCTAACTAGCCATATAAGAAAAAATCCAACGGCTTCATGACCAGAGATAGATTTAAAAATAGTTAGCTTATGAGTTAGCTATGAAAAGGTGTATGAGGCCATGTAAAAAGATAGTTAGCTTGTGAGCTAACTCCATTTTGAATTCATGCGGCTGATTTGAAAAAGGGAGGAAAGAAGTTAACTAACCAGCTAGCTATTTTAAAAGGTATTCTATCATGCAAAAAGCTAGTTAGCTTGTTAGTTAGCTAGATGTAAAGTTAACTCAAATCATGACAAAGGTAGCTAACTAGATAGCTAACTCCAAGGATGCTTTTCATGAAACGTAGCAAGGAAGAGCTTGGACAAGTTAGCTACCTAGCTAACTCCTTTTATCATGCTCACTGCCAAGGAAAAACGCCCAAAACAAGTTAGCTACCTAGCTAACTGGATGAAAGGATAGCTAACACATAGCTAGCTATACCAAGGAGTTTTCATGCTACGTAAGATGGAATGGATGAAACAAGTTAGCTTGCAAGCTAACTCCTTCAACAAAGCATTCGGCCAAGTGGAAAAATTCAGCAATAGATAGCTAGCTTGCAAAGGAAAACAGCTAACTGATGGAAGGAACAAGCTAGCTTCTAAGACAACTCTATTTATGCATGGTTCGGCTAGGCACATTGTGAGTGGGAAATAAATTAGCTAGCAAGTGGGGAAAGCTAGCTAAGAGGAGAAATAAGGTAACTCACATATTCATGCAATAATTCTAAGCAATTAAAGAGTCAATTAAATGTTTTGTAATCATCAAAATCAATTCAAGGGTCAAGAATCTCAACAACAATCTCTTCAATTCCGGTTGAAAGAGCGAGAGACTTTCTAACTAAAGAGTAGGGGAGGATCACCAGAGCTAGGCGAACCATCGGGGAAGTTTAGATCATCGCGGCCGACCCCGGCAAGGCGGAGGTAAAATTTTCCTCTATTTTTCTGTTTCAACTGAGGAAACAGTGGGATTTTTGGGAGGTTTGAGGGCTGCCGTTGTCGGAGAAGATCGCAGGAGGGAGGAGAGTGTCACCACCGCTCACCGCTCGCTTGCTTTGGCCAGGTCCAGCCGTGGGAGGTCACCGGAACTAGCGGTGTGCGCCACTGCCCTTCATTGGTGGGGAACGGGTGACGGGAAGGGAAGCCGGAGATGGCTTTGGTGTCAGCGGTGGCTGGGCCGTCGGGAGGTGGAGAAAGATGGAGAAGGCAAATCGGTGAGAGAGATGTTAGGTGGAGGGTGTGGGGCCAGATGCGGGGACCTCGCCAGAGGAGGTCGCCGCCGCTGTCGCAGTTGCGACGAGCGGGGGTGGCGCTGGTGGCAGGAGTTGGGAGTGGGCCTTGGGGAACTTTGAGGATGGGGAGAAAGAAGAACAAGGCTGTAGCCTTCTTAATGGGTTGGGCCTGAACCAATGAACCAACTAGTTCAAGTTGGTTCAGTCTCTTAAGATGATTAGTTTAATTAAATTTGGATGAGAACCTTAGGATTGAACTATAGAATTCGTAGGGTTTGGCTAATATCACATAGTTGGTTCAGATCTGGATTTAGAGATGCAAAATCTGATCTTTATTTCACCTAAAGATCATATTATGTTTGTGTTGGGTTGGAATAAAATGAATTGAACGATCTTGGTAATCAAGCCATGATGATTAGCAGCAAGTCTAGTTTTGATATTGATATTTAAATTGATAATTAGTCATCGAAAGTAGAGGCATTTTTATAAATATAACCAAAACTAATTAATTGTTTATGCCGAATTATAGATGATCATTGACTATTATCTTGCATCAAGGAGTTATTGGACTAGAAGAGCACTTCTGCACTCTACTATTGTGTAATATGTTTTCATGAT
The DNA here is from genome assembly GCA_900491605.1 of Calamus simplicifolius. Classification (NCBI taxonomy): domain Eukaryota; kingdom Viridiplantae; phylum Streptophyta; class Magnoliopsida; order Arecales; family Arecaceae; genus Calamus; species Calamus simplicifolius. The sequence continues at coordinate 76,800 of UESW01004497.1, forward strand.
TGCATGCCTGCATATATTATATTTTTTTTATTGGTTTTCTCTGCATGATTTGGAATGAGCATTGTGGAAAAATATATTCCAATCATGTAGTTAAAATTGTGTTTTCTTTTTCTATACTTCACAACTCTTCTTTTTTTTAGGGAAAGGATTTTCCTTTCCTCTATTTCTGCACTTCTCCTTTCCCTTGTGGTATCCTCTTTATCTAATTTTCAAAAACAACTTATAAAGTCCTTTTCTTCTTTATTTTTTCTAAATAAACTTGTCCTTTTTTATGCATTTTTTCCTTCTATTCCTTTCCTAGTTTATGATGCAGCATGAACAACTTTGTTCTCTTGTGCACTACATTGCTGCATGAACAACATTGTTCTCTCATATAAAATGATGATATATTCTTGAAAAGGCAGCATCAATCTTATGCATTTTATTTTCACAGGTTATAGATTCAATATCTGCAAGCCGACATGACTTGGGGCCATTGAGTCTTGATTTTTTCAGAAAAAATCATGTCTTCTTTGTGGCAAGTTGATGGACTGGTTGATGCTGGCCAGAATAATCAGACTTCAGCAGATGCAACTATTCTTCCTGTTTTATCCAAGTATTTGTATTTATTGAATAAATTGGCAACAATGTGCCTACTAATCATGTCATCTTTGACTTCTTGAAGCAACTTCAGACTGCTTCAAATTCTGAACACAAGACTTCCCAAGTTAAATTAAAAAATGATGATGTATTAGGTGGTATACAGAAAAAGGACAAAGAGCTTAAAGATGACTCAGGTAAACAACTGGCTTCTCTTTTTCATTCTCTTTTTTATTATTTAGTTGCATAATTCAAGTATAATTTTCTGAGTAAAGAATTTGATGGGTTTTGCAATGTAGATGGATGTCAACTTCTCGACTCACTGGCAAAATTAGCCCGAAAGGTGACTCTATCTTATATTAACAATACTGTTGTTGTCATTTAAACTATGAAAGTAAAATATTCATATTGTTCCACTGGATTAAGAAAGTTACTTACCTGTAATTTGTTCTGAATATATTGCTAAACAATGCTTTAAACTTCTTGTTTGTACCAAGTGTCTATTGATCTACTTATATAACTTTGATCTCTCTGCCATAGAGATTGAGAGAGAATACTGTCCAGTTTGTACCAAGTATCTATTGTAGAAAACATGGATGAGTTTAAATGGTTGAACTCTTCATATTGTCCAGTTTTGAGGCAGCTTGAGTCTGTTGGAATGAAAGAACACTACCTCAAGGCTGATCATCCAATAACTCTCTCTGCAGGCTTTTCCAATTCAAAGTACCAAAACCCAAAATACCTATCTATGTTGAATCATCTAAGATTCTACCTCCCACAAGTTTATCCCAAGTTAGATAAGATCCTGTTTCTTGATGATGACAGCGTTGTCCATAAGGATTTGACATGATTGTGGTCTGTATATCTTAATGGAAATGTGAATGGTGCAGTGGGGACCTATGGTGAAAATTTCCATTGCTTTGATAAGTATCTCAATTTCTCAAATCCGCATAGTGCCTGAAGCTTTGATCACAATGCACGTGGTTGGACCTATGGAATGAATGTTTTTGATCTCAAGGAATGTTAGAAGAAAGATATAATTGGAATTTATCACAAGTGGCAGAATATGCGAGTCTATATAAGCCTTTTGTTTTTTTACATTTCCAAAATTAATTGCACATTATGTACAGAAATTATCATGCTATAGAGATTGGGCCTTGAGAGTGAAATTGTTGTCATGGATTGTATATGTTAATTATGGCTCTTCTAGTTTTTTTCATGCATTGAATCATACTGATATAATTTTTTATGGTTATCTCTAGATCCACATATATCATATAGATCGATTATTTATAGCTAGGCACATGCATGCATATGTTTTACTCTTATCTATGTTTATCTATATAAAGAGGTGTTTTAGTACATGCGGCACCTTCCATTATGGGGTCAGATGAACACAACCTTACCTTTACGTGTAGAGAAGATGCTTTCATATTTTGAATCTATAACCGCCAAGTTATGATGGAGCAATCTTACCATTGTGTTGAGGCCTGCCATCTATGTTTACAAACATGCACTTTCTTTTTGTATTATTCATTTATTAGTTATTTCTTTGGTTAACACAAATATTTGGTTAATTTTGAAAAGTATTTATTCATCTTTTCATAAGCTGCCTCTTCATTATCTATTTTATGATATCTATGTTGGGCCTGGTGTGGTGCTATCAAGGCCCAGGTGGGCTAACTTGTATTGGGCTGGGTTTGAGTCCAAGGGTTGAGATTAAATCAAGTCACGGGTGTACACGGGCTTGGGGATTAGTTTAATCTCATTGGGTTTAGTCCATGGGAGTTTTTTGTTGAGTCTGGGCCTGGCCCACTTCGTGGATGTATTTAAACCCTAGTCTCTAGGGTTTGGATGGAATAGAGAACAGATTCTTTTCTCCCAAAAATTCCCTTCTCTCATCATAGGGCGGCAGCCCTTCTTCTTCTCTCTCCCCTCCTCCTCCTTTTTCATCAAGAAAAGATTTTTGTTCTTAGAAATTTGAAGGTAAGGTTCCTTCTCTAGTTCTTGAAGGGGAATCCCATCATTCAAGTGAACTAGAACAAAATCCTTAGTTCTAGTTCCTTGTTAGGACAGGGAATCCCATTATTGGATCTAAACTAAACCCTAACAAGTGGTATCAGAGCCTGGTTCAAGGAGTAATCTGGAGGCCTTCAAGGAGTTGAAATAATTTCAACAGAATCTCGTCAAGGTACTTCTCTATTTTATAAAATTTATTTTTGTGCTATTTTTTGAAATTGGCCATGGGGAGTAGCATAAAAATAGAGGTTGAGAAGTTTGATGGGAAGGGAAGTTTCTCCATGTGGAAAGTCCGGGTAGAGGACCTCCTTGTGCAGCAGGGTTTAGATTTGGCTTGGAGGAAAGGCCAGATGGGATGACAGACAAGCAGTGGATTTCATTGGAGAAGAAGACATGTTCAATGATCAGGGGCTGTCTGGCGGATTCAGTCCTCTATTCAGTGCTGGAGGAGAAGACCCCGAAGGGACTCTGGACGAAGTTGCACACCCTCTATATGGGAAGAATATGTGCAACAAGTTGATGTTGAAGAAGCGCCTCTACAGCCTTCGGATGTCAGAAGGTGGAGATGTGCTGGGTCACATCCAGATATTCGACCAGATGAGCAATGAACTTCTGAATGTCGGGGTCAAGATGGAGGAAGAAGATAAAGCACTTCTGCTTTTATGTTCAATGCCCACGTCTTATGACTCATTGGTCACAACACTGCTCTATGGGAAGGAGACATTAATTTATGAAGATATTGTCTCGGTGCTTCGGACGAATGAGCAGAGGGAGAAGATGACCAAGGAAGCTGTTCCCCAGGAGGGTCTATCAGTTGGGGAAAGGACAGGCAGAGGTAGGGGCAGGGACAGAAGTAAGTCTGGAGGACGATCAAAGTCCAGGAAAGGCAAGAGAGAGTTGAAGTGCTATAAGTGTGGAGAGGTAGGACATTTTAAGAAGAATTGTCCTAAGTGGAAAAATCAGAAGGGAGAAAAAGGAGGATCTGAGTCTGTGAGTACAGTTGCAGATCAGGAGGTGGAGGATGATCTCTTGGTTGTATCAGATGATCACAGGCACAGCACAGAGATGTGGACCTTGGATTCAGCCTGTTCTCATCATTACACTCCCAACCGGTCGTGGTTCAGTACTTACACAGAGGTTGAGGAGGGGAATGTGACTCTTGGAGATAATCACCCTTGCAAGGTGGCAGGTATTGGCACAGTGAGGGTGAGGATGTTTGATGGTATGGTGCGCACTCTTACCAGTGTGAAGCATGTCCCAGAACTCAAGAAGAATCTGGTATCACTGGGGTACTTGGAGCGGACTGGATACAGCTTCAGCAGTCGTGCCAGGAGTGGAGTTCTGAACATCTCCAATGGAGCCATGGTGGTGATGAGAGGGAGGAGGCTGGAAAATAATCTATACAAGATGGAGGGCTCTGTGATGACTGTGAAATCTGAGGTGGCAGCTGTGGAGCAAGATCCCCGGGATGTGTACAGGATGTGGCATTACCGCCTGGGCCACATGGGAGACAAGGGGATGAAAGAACTGAGCAAGAGAGGTCTGCTTCCAGACTTGAGTAGCGGAGATATGGAGATCTGTGAGCCTTGTCAGATGGGAAAGCAGAGGAGAGTACAGTTCTCAGTCAGCACAGCTAGGAGTGCTGAACCCCTGGAGTTAGTACACACAGATGTCTGGGGACCAGCCCCAGTTTCTGCAAGGAATGGGGCCAGATACTTTATGACCCTGATAGATGATTTCTCAAGGAAGCTGTGGATCTACTTTATGAAGGAGAAATCAGAGGTCTTCACCAAGTTCAAAATCTGGAAGGCTGAGGTGGAGAAGGAGCAGGGTAAAAGTGTGAAGTGTCTGAGGTCTGATAATGGCGGGGAATACACCAGCAGGGAGTTCCAGATTTTTTGTGAGGAGTGGGGCATCAGAAGGCACTTCTCGGTGATGGGAACTCCTCAACAGAATGGGGTGGCTGAGAGGATGAACAGAACACTATTGGAAAAGGCAAGATGCTTAAGGCTGCAGGCAGGGCTTCCAAAGATGTTCTGGGTTGACGCAGTAGATGCAGCTAGCTACTTGGTCAATCGGTCACCGCACACCAGGTTAGATGGAGACATTCCAGAGGAGATATGGTCTGGAAGGAAGACAAGCCTAAACCATCTAAGGGTGTTTGGATGCACAGCATATGTGCATGTTGGAGCTGGGGAGCGGAGTAAGTTGGATGCCAGGTCTAAGAAGATGGTGTTCCTAGGCTACCCGCGAGGAGTCAAGGGGTATCGGCTATGGGACCCCTTGGAGAAGAAGGTTGTCATCAGCAGAGATGTAACCTTTGATGAGAGCTCAATCCTCCAGAACAGAAGTGGCATGGATGCACAGCAGGGACTACAGGAGGTAGAACACGGTAACACTAGTCAGACAACCTCCTATACAGTTGTGCCATTTGCTAGTGGACCAGGAGGATTTGAGATTCAGGTGGAGAGGACTGACAGAGGGGGTAGAAGCCAGGGAGTTCAGCAGGATGCAGCTGGACAGGGGACTGATACTGGGATCGCACAGCAAAGGCCCAGGAGGAACGTGCGACCACCAGTTCGATACGGCTTTGAGGATTCGTTGTCATATGCCCTGGTGACAGCGAATGGAGACCCTTTCACCTATGAGGAGGCTATGGAAAGTCAGGATAGAGATAGGTGGATCCATGCTATGGCAGAGGAAATGCAGTCTCTTCACAGCAATAATACGTGGCAGGTGGTCCAGCTGCCACAAGGAAAGAAACCCATTGGTTGTAAATGGGTTTATCAGCGCAAGGAAGGAGCTTCAGAACAAGAGGGTATCAGGTATAAGGCAAGACTAGTGGCCAAAGGATACTCTCAGAAAGAAGGCATCGATTATGGTGAGATATTTTCTCCAGTTGTCAGGCACACTTCCATCAGACTATTATTGAGTATTGTAGCAGCTCAGGACTTGGAGCTGGAGCAGATGGATGTGAAGACAGCATTCCTCCATGGTCATTTGGAGGAGAGCATCTACATGGAGCAGCCACCAGGGTTTAGAGAACCAAGATCAGATGGGAAAGTCTGTTTGCTGAAGAAATCTCTGTATGGGCTGAAGCAGTCGCCGAGGCAGTGGTACAAGAGATTTGACACTTATGTTAGGAGCATTGGACTTTCCAGGTGTGAGTATGATTCTTGTGTGTATGTTAAATCTCTGGATGATGGGTCTAGGATGTACTTACTCTTGTATGTAGATGACATGCTGATAGCATGCAAGAGTGAGAAGGCTGTACAGGAACTGAAGATAGCTTTGTCTCGAGAGTTTGAGATGAAGGATCTGGGGCCAGCCAGGAAGATCCTAGGGATGGAAATCATCAGAGATAGATCCAAAGGTGTGCTGCATCTGAGTCAGGGTGGCTACATTAAAAAGATTCTGGAGCGATATGGGATGAAGGATGCCAAACCGACAGCACTACCTTTGGCAGCACATTTTTCCTTATCGAAGACCATGTCACCACAGACTGAGGTGGAGGCTCAGGAGATGGAGAAGGTACCATATGCTTCTGGTGTTGGGAGCCTTATGTATGCCATGGTATGTTGTAGGCCAGACATAGCCCATGCAGTGAGCCAGGTGAGCAGGTTCATGGCGCAGCCTGGTAGGGAGCACTGGCGAGCACTAAAGGGAATCTTCAGGTACTTGGTAGGTACAGTTGGGGTTGGTATTTGCTATGGACAGCAAGAAGATGCTGAGAGATCCAACTTATCCAAGAAGGCTCGTGGGCAGTTATATGGGTATGTGGATGCAGACTTTGGTGGAGATGTGGACACTAGGAGATCCACAACAGGCTTTGTGTTCAGCCTGTTTGGTGGTCCAGTATCGTGGAGATCATGTCTGCAGCCCATCACAGCCTTATCTACCACGGAGGCAGAATACATAGGTATCACAGAGGCAGCAAAGGAAGCTCTTTGGCTGAAGGGCTTGATGCTGGAGATGGGACTTGATCAGAAGGTTGTCCAGGTGCATAGTGACAGCCAGAGTGCTCTGATGCTTGCGCAGAATGCAGTCTATCATGCCAGGACGAAGCACATTGACCTCAGATACCACAGGATCAGAGAGCTGGTGGAAGATGGTGAGGTGGAGCTGGTGAAGGTACATACCAAAGAAAATCCAGCAGATGCACTGACTAAGGTTCTTCCACGGGACAGTTTTCAAAAGTGTATTTCATTGTTAAAGCTGATGGACACAGTGGACGTGCTGAGGCCTTGAAAGCACCAAGGTGGAGATTGTTGGGCCTGGTGTGGTGCTATCAAGGCCCAGGTGGGCTAACTTGTATTGGGCTGGGTTTGAGTCCAAGGGTTGAGATTAAATCAAGTCACGGGTGTACACGGGCTTGGGGATTAGTTTAATCTCATTGGGTTTAGTCCATGGGACTTTTTTGTTGAGTCTGGGCCTGGCCCACTTCGTGGATGTATTTAAACCCTAGTCTCTAGGGTTTGGATGGAATGAAACAGATTCTTTTCTCCCAAAAATTCCCTTCTCTCATCGTAGGGCGGCAGCCCTATCTTCTTCATCTCTCCTTCCTCCTCCTCCCTCTTCTTCATCATCTGTAAAGAAGCCGGCTCACGGGGGCTCACGGGATCAACGTGGGGGCACGATTAGAACGCTGTTGCGGAAGAGGAGGCAACCCAAGACGCTTACGGGAATCCGGTATTCCAACGTGAAGCGTGGAGGAGAACACACGGTGTTCTCGCGTTCAGGAACTAGAAACCTCCGTGATTCCGTGAGGTGAAGAGGAATCTAGCCAATTCTCAGCACGTGAAGGGGCATGAAGAATTTCCCAGGCCGTGGCTTGTCATTCGTGAAGATTCTTACATGAGACCGTGCATTAGAATCCCAAGTGCTTGAAGGTTTTCCTCCCATGAGATTGTGAGATATTCCTCACGGGCTTGAGGACATGTGCTTGGAAGTCAACGGAACAAAGGTCGGTCAACACAAGAAGGGAGAGGAGGATTCCAGCAGGCCAAGAAAAGGATCTAAAATCGTCTAAATCCTAACAATCTAAACTCCTATATCCTCAAGGGCCATGACTGCCTTAACTAATCATCGTTAGCTACGAATAATTTTGGCTCGTTATTGCATTTATCCTTAATTTAAGCAACATCATACGTAATCTTGTAGTGCAGTGTTCCTGCACTTTCTTCATTCAAATCTATACAGTCAACATTGTTGATGCAACCCCTCTGATATTCCCTTAATTTATAGGCACGCAGGAATCATATCAATCTGCAGAAATGCATCTCTAGTTCTCATTCATTGCCATGGATCTGTTTGAATTATTATCTTCATTATCTTTCCTTTTTAATTGTTTAATCAATGTGATCAGTTTATAGTATTTCTTGGTCATATATTGCCTGTGGGAAACCCTTTCAAACATATCGTCTGCTTAAATCTATTTCACACATAATCTCACTACCTTAGATTCCTATAACATATTCCATAGGCATCTTAAATCCTTCATGTATGGCAACTCTGAGGCGATAAGCAATGAATGCTGAATGTTTATATGGAATTACTGACCATTGATAAGGTCATGACAGTTTCAATGTTGCCATATTGACTGTCATACTTTGTTAGACCTTTTCTTTTATTTATTTTGTTATTCATCTTTAATGCTGAAGATATGACATTTCTTATAGAGATTGTTAAATTCCCTTTTTCAAATTTTATTGTCCATCTAGAGAGGAAATGTGTACTCATGCATTTAACAACTAGTGTGAATGCCAATTACACGTCTACTTTCAATGTAATGCATTGAAACTCAAGCAGACAAACATATTGCTACACCAATTAGCAATCTCTTTATGGTGTTACTAACTAGTATTTTTTTTTTTTTTTTTTTGGTTCTCACTAGAACGAAGACAGGGTCCTTTGGAAACTTGGTACTCTTCCAGCCGAACTGTTGACATTTTATAAATTGACACATCCACTGGACAAATCATGGCATGTCCTTGGTTTGGGTACAACCCTAGTGTTGATCGCTCAGAGATAGAAAATGTTGTAGCAATAAGCCACTATAACAGGAACATGAAACCTTGGCTGGAACTGGCAGTGACTAAATACCGGCCTTACTGGTCCAAATACAACAAGTATGATCATCCTTATGTTCAGGGCTGCAGTATAAGTGAATAGGCAGAACGATGCAATTGTTCTCATGGAATATGATTTATTGTTTGGGAACTGAAGTAAAGCTGGAGGAAAGGAAAGAGGGCCCTTGGATGTTGCATCGCCTCATTCAGTTAGTATTTGTTCGACCTTATTGCTGTCATTCTACCCCACTTGTAATTTTCCTCCATTCTGTTAAGCCTTGTACATGGAAGGGAGGCTGCACTGGAATATTAAAGCAATTAGTTGTGATTTCGCCTCTATACTGCTCTTTTTCAGTGGAACAGATAATGTTGTTTCTTACAGACAGGAGGCTCATGCGTTGCAATGAGCAAGACCGTCCTTTTGCCACTTATACTAATTAGTGGAACGTCAACACATAACTCGTGAATGTAATGAAGGCGAACCATTTTCTGCCCAAAGATAACACCTTAGGTTATGCCTTAGTCAATAATTTTTCTCTTCTAATCTAGTACACTCTTACATTACAAGAAAAATAACTTATTATGATGAATTAATTCATCGCAGTAAGTATAAAAGTCATCGTAATAACTCGTAATAAGTTATTACGATGATAAAAAATTCATCGTAATACGTTTCAAAATCGTCGTAATAAGTTATTATCGTAATAACTTATTATAATAAAATTATTTTCGTCATAATAAATAACATATTACGATGAAAATATATCACGTTATAAATTTTTTTAAAAATAATTTAAAATAAAAATTTATTACAACGACGTAATAGGAAGCTATTATGGTGAAATTAAGTCGGCGTAATAGGTTAGACATTATTATGACGACTTAGTTTCGCCGTAATAGCTTCGTAATGGCGAAATTAAGCCGTCGTAATAGGTTAGACATTATTATGGCGACTTAATTTCGCCGGCAAAATTAAGTCACCATAATAAATTTTTATTTTAAATTATATTTTAATTTTTTTATTTTGCATCTATTATAATAATTTAATATAATATTAAAGCAATGTATTAGGCTTCAAAATTTTCACAAAAAATTTAATAAAAATTTTATTCATTTCAATAAAATAATCATATACAATGTTTTTGAAAATACATAATTAAAAAAAATACATGTACTATGGAGGAAATGAGGTATGCTGGGATCTACTAAAGGAAGTCCAGGCACTAGCTATCGCATGTAAGTAGTGAGCCGATCAGTCATCACCTTTAGATCCTCAATGATCTTCTGTTGCTCAGTGATGATATCCTTCTCTTAACTCAATTGCTCTCGATACTCATGTAGTTCCCCTCGGCACTCATGTAGTTTCTCTCGGCACTCATGTAGCTCCTTTAATTATGAGTTTTCCGAAGATGAAGAACTACCTTTAGTTCTTGATGTACCTTTGGCAGTGAATCCCATCCCCTTTTGTAACCAGATCTAGAACCTAAAACCTCCTCAAAAACGGCATCCTCATTGATTAGTTATACTATAAAGTCCTATGAAGAAAGTCGCTCTACAAACTGTGCCTGCAATGAAAAGAAAACAAATTCAACATGTTTAATATAAAACATTACATTCAAGAATATTATATTTTTAATTGATAAAACTTACATGGGTATCTTCAGCTCTTTCATTTATTCATTGATTCTTCTTTTTGTCCAAATGAAGAGTATTCCACATATGAAGTCTGGATGGCTCCTCTTCTGTAACATGATCTCTCCGAAAAGAAACAATAATAGTTTAAAACAATAAATTTCATCAAAAAGAATAATCATAATATAAATCTTCTTTCCATGTGTTTACCTTCCAGTCAATGCCCAAATATATTGTGATTTATGATTGTTGCAGTAAGACTCAACAAATAATAGTTTAAGACAAATCATTTAGCAATAGGTACTTGCATCAAGGCAACAACTAACAAGGAGTTAACAAAATTCCAGGCAGGCAGGCAGAATTCCAGCAAATTTTTATATAAAATAGAAAGTTTACTTAGGCCATGTGTACTTCCCTATCACATTATATCAAGAATAACTAATGGGTTTCCTGTAGCACATAGGAACCTAATGCAAAACTTAAGATAATTAAGCTTGTTTTATAGTAACAAAGATCAAACAAACCTTAATCTTTATCTTTCCTCATGTGCCAACAACATATGCTCTTCCCATTGAATATGGTATGAGATAATGATATAACAAGAGCAAGCAAAATGATGTTCCTAAGAGCTCAACTCAAGTAATCCAGTGAAAAAAACCAAGCTACAGCCCATAAAAGTAATGCCCACTTTTAAAATGCAGGCGTTCCATGAATCATGAACCACAAAAACTAGTGAAAAGGATAACTGGCATATGTTTCAAGTAGTTATCCCACAACTACAATGAACACTGAGTAACGACGATTACTCCCTCCCTATAGTACATAAATTACCAAGAACATAAAGGCCCAAACTTTATGATGCAATAAAGTCAAGCAAAATAATAATATTCAAATTAGTGATGACAATTTTCCACTGTAAGCTGATCACTGATACCTGAGCGACCGTTCTAAGAATTCACAACAAGACTATATCAAACCATATAGTCAACAAGATGATTACAGATTACACTAGATCAAGTATCGGTAACTCTATATTTCAAGCAGCCCCCTTGTCACTTACAACAGAAGCCACCTCCCTCTTGCCACGTGATATATTGTGGGAAGTTTTTGAATTCAGTTCTCCTTCTTGAGTTGCCCTTATGCTTGGAAAAAAAATTAATCAACTTATATTGTCACAAAAAATTACATCTAGCGTGCAGCCAACGTATGCAGCAAGTGACATTAATGCACGTTTAGCGCATCATCTCGGAGATCTAAGAGCAGAGGACCCCTTAACTGGCCGGTATCTGTCATTGAATTGGAAGTAAAGAGCCATTTACTAAAAGGTGGCATATATTAAAGACCCATTTACTAGCATAACCAGTGTATCATTTATTCCCATTTACTTGCCTAGCTACGAGCCATTGGAGTCAATTAATAAATCTCGTTGATGGAAATTGATATGACGAATATAAATATGAGGAACAATAAGTTTATAATAAAGACATAAAGGTTAATTGCAAAAACTTTATATCACATTAATCGAACTAGACTAGACTACCTCCCATCCATTATGCAACCCCACTAATAAGCCTGCCTCATAGGATAAAATGATCACAGGGAGAAGTCAGGCTCCGATAATATATAACAGCAGAAAACAAGCAACAAAATGACACCATCCAAAACATCTTCTAGTGGCAGATGAAAGTAGTTCAAATTCTCATTTAGGAGCCATTATTGAGATAGTAGATTAATAGATGACTTGACTTGTCTTCTAATAGCAATATTATATAAGTTGATTTTGTTAAATCCTTTTTTCTATTGTTAAATTGCAACCAGTAGCCATTGTTTTTACAATATCTCATAACAAAATCATAGAGCTATCTGGAATTCATGCCAAAAAAAAAAACTAATTTATCTATTTTGAGTTTTGGATTAGGTTTGACAATTAGATGGATCATTTATTTATCCTGCAATAGTTAATAGCTAAACAGTTATGGAGTAAACAACACTATTCTTAAGAATTAAAAGTTCTCCCAGAGAAAGGAACTGTAACCATCGCACTAAAATATAAAATAATACAGAATGAATTTGAATTTATTTGCCATTTTCTTTTCATTTGTGGTTGAACTGAACATTGTACATATCATGAGAAAGAATCTTTAAGTGTTTATTGGTAGTTGTTAGCCAATAACTATGCCAATGACTGGACCAATATTAATAGCTAATTTCTTGGCCAGCTAATGCAAACAGATCATAAATTTCTTATGCCTCTTTGTGTTGACCCTGATATCAATCCCATGCCTCACTTCAGTTGCTCTAACAGCTAATTTTTTGACCAATAGCTAATTCAAATAAATCTTAAATTTCTCATTCCCTTTGTGTGGGCCGTTAGTCCCACACCTCACTTCAAGCCAAGTTGAAGTAGAAGGTAGTTAAGACCACCAGCAGTATGTACTCGCTCTTAAGGGACAAAGCCAACAAGAAGGCAGAAGAGAGAAATACAGACAGTAGAATTTCCTTTTGTTATTGTGAAATTTTTAAATGTACTTACACTCCCTGTAAATTGACTGTAGTTTTATGCGTCTCTTTTCTCCACCCATTTAAACCTTCTTAGTTGTTTTTCTGACAATTAGTGAATTATGCTCCTCAATTGAAGCACCAACTTGTCAATTACAAATATATCAACAGGCTGCATAGATAGAGGCAAAGTGCAGAGCTACATGCCTCTCTTAGATGATCAGTTACAAATATGTCAACAGGTAGATCAAGTAATGTGCCTAAAAATTGTAGACATGAATGTGATCCATTCAAAGTCCAAAAGAAACAGGATAAACAGCTGATTTATGAGATAAAGTATAAAAAGAAGAGTATATTTAACAATAAGCAATGAGTGTTAAATATACTAAGATGATTTTCAACAAGCGAGGAATCTACAAGACATAAGTGTAGCTATTTATCTTCAAACAAAGGCAAACCATCAAAAAAGCCAAGCAAGTATTCCTTACCATATCATAAGAGTGAGCCGGTATAGACTTCGATCCAGTGAGAGTAGCATATGGCTATAATTTCCGATTAAATTTATTTGTTTCTGATTTTTTCTATATCAAAGAATGGAAAGGATTACATGAGCTTGTAAAAAATATAAACTATTAAAATAGTTGTATGGATATATTTACTTTATACTCATCTGAATAAAAATGATCACATAGAAAGTTTCAGTCACTCTGCAAGACACGAGATGGCTTATTTTGCTTTGCTAAGCTCTCACTTGTGTCCCCACCATGACTAATGAAGTGTAAATAAAGCCGATATCTAAATTCTTGATATACTTTATTGATTTGAAACTTAATACCCTTTTTAATATGATCTAAAGTCATATCAAGATCGAACTTCTTCTGCAAATATATTAAAAATTATAAAAGTTATAAGGTATATTAAGTATGTTAAAAGTAATCTAAAAGTAATCTAATGCAATCTAATGCAATTATACTGATCTGAAGTCGATCGATCATAGGTGCTTTTTGTGCATCAGTGATCTCACTTCACTTTCTGACAGCAAGCGATGTCATGTCACGTACAACTACTCCTATCTCGATCAGAAACTCAGAGCGAAACTCTCCTAATAGTTGTCCAACCTCAGGTGGTAGAAGAATAGGCAACTTCTGTCCACCATGCGTATCAATCAGATGTGCGGACTTGTATTCGCGAGCAGGACCTCGGCCCTTCTTCTTTGATGACATAGCTGCAAAACATATTGAACTAAATTAGTGCAAAATAACATAAAAAAATATAGCCAAATAAGATAAGTTTAAAGTAGAGTTAGTATATGATGCACTGACAGATGACGCCTCTATTAAAACTAGAATGTAAGGAGAATCATCTGGCCTCGATGTAGAAGGAGTATCCCTGAAGACATCTGCAAACAAACATACAAACTAGAATTAATAAATAAAAAGTATAAGAACATATAGTTGCAATAAGTTAAAAAAAACATGAATGCTACCAAATTAATCACTGTCATCACTAATATGCTCATTGTCTTCATCATCCTCCATATCAAAACTATGTATAGATCCCTCACTATCATAATCAGCTAGTGTGTCATCCTCTTCAACATCTTCACATATAAACTCATCTTGACCGACATCACTTTGACCTCTAATGTTTTCTTGAATTGTAACTATTTCAACATCAGTATCAGTACGCTGAGATGTTATTAAGTCCATATCAGGTTGCTCACATGTGAATTGAAGTACTACTGAATCATCTTCTTGATATTCTTCTTCCTGAACATCATCATCTTTTTTTGGAATATCCCACATATGACGATGATTAACCTTGTATACCACTTTCCAATTAGAATTGTTCTTCAAATCATCCAAGTAAAAAACCTTTTTAGCTTGTGATGCTAAAATGAATGGCTCATGTTTGTACCATTGTGAACTAATATTTATACTTGTAATGTTATATTGTTGTTGCATTCTCCTGTGCTTTGGTTCAGTTTCAAACCATTTGCACTTGAACATTATCGCCTTACAACCTTTAACAAAATAAAATTCAAATACCTCTAATAATATACCATAAAAGTTAATTTCTTCTCCTAGATGATTAGAGGGAATACAAACACCACTATTCTATGTTTTATGACTGACATTCCGATTAATAGTGATAAATTTAATACCGTTCATCACACAGCCAGTATACGAGCACACACGACTGTCGGGACCAATAGCCAATGAATAAAGCTCATCAGTAGCTTCAGATGCCCTAGCAAAATGTTTATTTAACATCTGGATAAATCAAATATCAATGTCATTTGAAATAAAGACACATGATAAAATAATTTACAATATTAATGAATGTACATGCTTACTTCATTTTTAAACCACTCAAAAAATCTTTCCTTCTATAATTGGTCCAGTTGTTCCAGTCCAGTTGGATTTAGCTGATCAATGTGTTGGCTATAGAGAACATTACGTTAATGAGCACTATAGATAATTTAGAGATATAAAGAAATAATTTTACAAGTATACTTACTTGAGAAATGGTTGAACCTCTGGACAATTATTGATGAGGTACCAATGTATTGTTTTAAAGTTTTATTATCAAAATGCATCATTCTTCCTTTTCTAAGAGGCCTCTAACGAGTTACAAATATATTTAATTGCTTGTCCAAATGGCTATCCGAATCAAAATTTCGTTCTAGACGATTGAATCTTGTTTCTATACCTCAAAGATACATAGAACAAAATGTAAGAGACTTGTTGACAACATAAGCTTCTGCAATTGAACCTTCCAAATGAGCCTTATTACGTACATATTGTTTATACGTACCAAGTGCCCTTTCGAAAGGATACATCCATCTACTTTGAATAGATCCGGCAAGTAATGCCTCATAAGGCAAATGTATTGATAAGTGCACCATAATGTCAAAAAATGCTGGTGGAAACATTCGTTCAAGCTTACATAAGATCACCACAATCTGCTCTTGTAACAACTCCAAATTCCTAACATACAATGTCCTTGAACAAAGTTGTTTGAAGAAATTAGAAAGCTCAATTAAAGGACTACTCTCATGTTTCTGCAAGAATGGTTGAATGCCAATAGGTAACAATCTTTGAAGTAGTACATGACAATCATGTGTCTTCAAGCCGGATATCTTTCCATCACCTTCATTTATGCACCTTGATATATTGGAAGAATATCCATCGAGCACCTTCACAGATTTTAGCCACTTACAGAACTGTTTTCTTTCATCTAATGTCAATGTGTAAGATGCAGGAGGCTTATAAACTCTATTACCTTGAGTTTGTAACCACAACTCCCTTCGGATCCCCATTGAAGCCAGGTCCTCTCTTGCTTTATATATGTCTTTTGTCTTACCTTCGATGCTTAATAAAGTTTCCACAACATTGTCACAAATATTCTTCTCAATATGCATTACATCTAAGTTGTCTCAATTTTAATGATGACCAATACTCCAACTCGAAGAAAATGCTCTTCTTATACCAATTCAACTCATTTGGTGCACGCTTTCGCTTTCGATGTTTATTTTTGGATGCTTTCGGGCTTTTCAGCAGCTATGTGTTCTAATTGCATTAATATTTCTTCACCGGTCAACAATTTTGGTTTGACTTCATGCTCTCTACTTTCATCATGGAGTCTACTATTTCGCCACTTGTAATCAATAGGCAAGTAACGGCAATGTCCCATATAGCAAATCTTGTCTTTCAGCTTTTTGGATGAGGTTTGCTCATTACAAACTGGACATGCCTTATAACCCTTTGTGCTCCAACCAGATAATAATGAGTATGCTGAAAAATCATTCACAGTCCATAAAAAGCTACGTGCATCCAAAAACTCTCTTTCATACATGCATCGTATACATCAATACCTTCGGTCCATAAATGTTTAAGTTCATCCACTATTGGCCTTAAAATATATCATATCCCTTTCTGGAGATTTAGGACCGGGGATAAGTAACGACATCATGAAGAATGTCTCTTTCATATATTTTCATGAGGCAAGTTATAAGGTACTAAAATGATGGGCTACATACTGTATGCATTACTCATGTTCCTAAATGGATTGAATCCGTCTGAAGAAAAACCTAACCTTACATTTCTTGTTTACTGGCAAAATTTGGATACTTTTGATCAAAATCTTTTCATGCTTCTTCATCTACTGGATGTCGTAACACCCCATCTATGATCGGTTGCTTATCATAGTGCCATCTCATATCTTCAGCTGTATGTCTTGAGGCATATAGACGTTTCAAACGAGATGTGAGTAAAAATACCGCATAACTTTATGAGGTATCTTCTTACCTTTGTCTCCAACCACTTGGTACCTAGGCAGTTGCATATCAGACATTTTTCTAAAGAGGCATTCTCCTTCCAAAAGATAGCACAATCATGCTTGCATACATGTATGTTCTCGTAGCCTAAACCCAACTCATTCATCTTCTTTTTGGCCTCATAGTGCGAAGATGGTATCCTAGTACCATTCGAAATGCCTCTTTCAATAGTTCAAGCAACATATTGAAAGACTTATTTGTCCACCGATTGAGGACCTTAATGTGCATTAACTTTACTAAGAATGTCAAAGCAGAAAAGTTTTCACATCTAGGATAAAGCTCAGATTCCACCTCATTGAAAAGATCATCCAATTTCTTACTATGATCGTCCTTCCATGGTCAGACATCATCGGATTGTCATCATCATTGCCAACCTCAGTGTGAGCACCACTTGGGCCAGCGATGTCCTGCAATGCTTCGACCATCTCATCTTGTTCCCTTTCTGGGTCATCATCTTCATTCTCATTTTCATCCAAGACATTGCTTCCAAACTGTTCTCCATGAAAATACCACGTCTGATACGTCTTCAAGAAACCCTTTAACATACAGTGTAATTTAACTAAATCAGGCTTATGCCATGATCCATTATAACACCGCACACAAGGACAACGTATCTTCCCTTCTTCATTAACATGAAGCCTTGCCTTTTCTATGAACTTCTTAATACCGGCATATATTCTGGACAATTTTGATTCTTTAGATGTATCCAACTCTTATCAATCGGCATCGTTGGATGAGATCAAATCTGAGTAAAATCCTTTTCCTACATAACAAGAAACGTACAAGAAAAGGAAAAAAAAAAGAGATTCATGTACATAGTTTAGAGGAAGGAATTTGTTAAGTTGTGCCAAAGAAGGTAAGGTTCAAAGAATAAGGTCTAAGAATATTTTGTATGATAATGCCGAAACCTCAAAACACCAGATCTCAAATACGACAAGGCATCTAAGCATTGTTGAGCCTAACACTCAAGTGATTTGCATACCATGATTGCTTTGATAGACTCAAACAACTACTAATTTGAATGGTAGATTTAGAGCTTACATAGAAATTTTTTCTCTAACATCTTAAACAAAAATAAAAAGCACTAAGAATTGACAACTCAAGTATACAAAAAAATGTTTTATTCTAATTTTGTTGAACTGTTTGCATGCAAACACACAAAGGCTGAATCCATTACTTAGTCAGGTTCTGTTTCCAATTGGGTGATTGCATTTGTCAAGCTTGTAGCAGTTCAAAGGTTCTGTTACCTTTAATTACATTAGGAAGTACCAGGCTTTTCAAAAAAAAAAATGGTTCCCATTCTTAAAACCCACAGCTTCACATGATGTCTATAAAAAAAGATTTTATTATTTTAGATTCTATTTCTGCCAATTTATCTAAATCATCTCCAACTACTTGGTGAATTCTCAGCAAGTTTCCAAATACCAAACTTATCTAGGCTGAGGGGCCCATTTTAACATGTAGCATTCTGGTCCACTCATTGACTGTAGTTGTTTATTCAAAGTCAATAATTGAGCTCACACATGATTACAGAAGGTTTTATATGAAGTGCCTTTTTTTTCTTAAAAAAATGAAGGATGTTGGAAAAAATAAAACTTTGATAGATAGGTACTTGGATAATGCTCAAGAGAAAATGCTTGGAGTGGGAGTAATAGCATTTAGAATCTCATTTCATAAACTTTTCCCACTCACTTAAACTCAATATATATTGACCTATTTATAGACATAGAAAGTGCCTATTGAGCTTCTCTCATAAATACATCATAATGTAACCTTTTAGTCTTCCCATGTGTCTCTTCGTTTTCATAACTGACTCTTCATTCTTCTAGATATCTCTTAGACTTCCACACTCATTAATGTCACATAGAAAATACAAAAGACACTTACTTCCACACTCATTTATTACAAATTAATTCCAACATCTCCCCTTAATTTGTAATTTTCATAATATCTTCAATTACTGATTTGAACTGCAACCAGGAGGAAAATCTCTTATGGCACATGCTCTTCTCTTTGATGTATGATGTGGATATCTTGTATCTACTTCAATCACTCTTTCTTCATCTTCTATGATAACTTTTTTTTATTGTCTGCTTCAACTCATGTAATTCTTTCATTACATCTTCATATTTGTTCTTCAACTCTTCATAGGCTTTATGCATATTTTGCGTTGATAGCTTGACAGCTTCAATTTCCTGAAAATGCACATCTTTCACAGTAATATTATAAGTATTTTTCAAATAGATAATTGCTTGTAATGCTGCAGTATTTTCTGCTTCCTTCTTTGACAAAGTAACAGGACCATCGATCATAAAACTTTCACTTATATCTTCAAAAATAACTGTTGCCACGAAACTTGAAGAGTGATCTGGTCCAAACTTTTCACTTGTATACCTTGCAGGAGAAAAATTTAATTTTCAAGCATTTCTTTGAGCATTACCTTATATGGCGCAACCACAACTATTACCTTCTCATCCTCCATTTTGCACAACCTCTGAAGACCACTCTTGTCTTCTTTCCTTTTGCAAAGTCCCTCTTATCTTGGACTTGCACACTTCTCAACGGATTCCTTTTGATCCGGAGACTTATCACCTTGCTGGAGGATATAGATCACGGCTTCACGAGCAACTCTTGCACGAGCACCTTCTGCACTCGAAGCTTTCTCTAGCTCTGCAACTGCTCCTTGACTCTTTGACTCTGTGGTTTGCTTCAGGATCTACCAGGCTCTTTGGCTCTCTGCTTCACGCCACTTTTTTTTTTTTTGTGGGATCGACCTAGCTCTGATACCAATTGTTGGAAACAAGGTGGGCACACAAGATTGACAAAAATGGAGGATTCTTTCAATAAGAAAAATGATACTCTATATTAGAGGGAATACAACTTTTGGGTCTCTCTATTTTCAACATCATCATCATCTTCTTCTATTTCTACTTCTCTACATCTCTACATCATTTCATGAGCAAACACCTTCCATATTTATACACATCTAGATGTTCTTTCATATGCCACTATTTAATACATGTATAGAAAAACTAAAAGACACTTAGACTTCCACACTCATTTATTACAATTAATTCCAACATCTCCCCTTAATTTGTAATTTTTCATAATATCTTCAATTACTGATTTGAACTGCAACCAGGAGGAAAATCTCTTATGGCACATGCTCTTCTCTTTGATGTATGATGTGGATATCTTGTATCTACTTCAATCACTCTTTCTTCATCTTCTATGATAACTCTTTTTTTTATTGTCTACTTCAACTCATGTAATTCTTTCATTACATCTTCATATTTGTTCTTCAACTCTTCATAGGCTTTATGCATATTTTGCGTTGATAGCTTGACAGCTTCAATTTCCTAAAAATGCACATCTTTCACAGTAATATTATAAGTATTTTTCAAATAGATAATTGCTTGTAATGCTGCAGTATTTTCTGCTTCCTTCTTTGACAAAGTAACAGGACCATCGATCATAAAACTTTCACTTATATCTTCAAAAATAACTGTTGCCATGAAACTTGAAGAGTGATCTGGTCCAAACTTTTCACTTGTATACCTTGCAGGAGAAAAATTTAATTTTTCAAGCATTTCTTTGAGCATTACCTTATATGGCGCAACCACAACTATTACCTTCTCATCCTCCATTTTGCACAACCTTTGAAGACCACTCTTGTCTTCTTTCTTTTTGCAAAGTCCCTCTTATCTTGGACTTGCACACTTCTCAACGGATTCCTTTTGATCCGGAGACTTATCACCTTGCTGAAGGATATAGATCACGGCTTCACGAGCAACTCTTGTACGAGCACCTTCTGCACTCGGAGCTTTCTCTAGCTCTGCAACTGCTCCTTGACTCTTTGGCTCTGTGGTTTGCTTCAGGATCTATCAGGCTCTTTGGCTCTCTGGCTCTCTGCTTCACGCCACTTTTTTTTTTTGTGGGATTGACCTAGCTCTGATACCAATTGTTGGAAAAAATAAAAACTTTATAGATAGGTACTTGGATAATGCTCAAGAGGAAATGCTTGGAGTGGGAGTAATAGCATTTAGAATCTCATTTCATAAACTTTTCCCACTCACTTAAACTCAATACATATTGACCTATTTATAGACATAGAAAGTGTCTATTGAGCTTCTCTCATAAATACATCATAATGTAACCTTTTAGTCTTCCCATGTGTCTCTTCGTTTTCATAACTGACTCTTCATTCTTCTAGATATCTCTTAGACTTCCACACTCATTAATTTCACATAGAAAATACAAAAGACACTTAGACTTCCACACTCATTTATTACAAATTAATTCCAACAAAGGAGAGGCCTGCTCTCTAGATAAAAACTCATTTTCCAACTTTAATGAACTGTTTGTTTTTACAGAACAGGTCTTATGAAAAGCTACTAATTAGATATCACCAAACAACTCATTCACTTTAGGCTTTGCAACCTGTCTTGGTAAAGCTTAATACCAAACAGCCATAATGGGAGTGCATCAACTTGAAAAGAGAATCCACATACAATATCCTAACAAGATTTTAGAAAGTTAGCGGGGAAGAGTCAATGCCAAGCACTTCACTGTATAACCTGCTATGAATGATCAAAACCCTCTTATTTCCCATTCCATCAGTATCCTCCAATCAACCCTTCACCCGCAACCATCCCCATAGAAAAAGAAAGTGGTACAGTGCAACTTAATGCTAATGAGTCCACGCCTCATTCAGGTGAGGTTTAGGACACCATGTGCAGTTTCAACACCAGGCCAAGTCTTAGTCTTAGTCTCAATCTTCGAAACAATTTCAAGCCAAGTTCCAGCCACCTTTTGCCCAACCCTAGCCATAGATCTGCATAAACAATCTACTCCATTTATTATCTTTTCTGGTGGTGTTGTAGAGATACAGGCTAATGCAGTTATGTCAATATTAGTGCAGAGAGTGTAATTAATTATCAATCACTTTGTGTGTGTGTGTTTCCTGAAAGGTATCCTTCCTATTGTAATATATTGATTACTTGAATAAATATTCAAGCAGACTGTGTCTTGAAATGATTATTACCATTTCCACAAGATTGGAAGGATCAAAACCTTTCTCAATATTAGACGTTCCAATACCTTTTTAACAACATAGACTCTGGGGGGCCGTTCCCATCTCTCTGAGTGAATGTTTGAATTTCTTATCACTGGTTTACAGAGCTTGTATACTCTTGCTGGCTACTTTTTATAGGTGATAGACTATAAAATTTGTGCATGAGAAGTATGCTCAAGGAAAGCCCAAGACAAGGAACAATTAGACCTTTGATGACAGTGAATATCTATTAACTACCTTGACAATGGTAAATTACAAGATTGTAGAATATCTATTAAACCTTTCACTATTTGTGAAATTAAACCTTTAATTTACAATTGTGATGCCAAAGTCTTGAAAGAAGATCTTAGGGTAAAGTAACCATTCTATGAAACTGTTTGGAAAGCATTTGTTTCAGAAAAAGTCAAGGCATTTCTTTGATTAGCCTTCTATAATAAACTTTACATTCCAGAAGTTCATACTAAAAAACAAAGAATGGGCAGCAAGTAATAGAACTATATAAATCTATGCATTTTGTAGTAAATTCACAAGGACATACCATGATGAGATGCAGAAATGCTATATGGTTTCCAAGGTCCATGATATCCAATTCATCAACATTATGCAAAATGTCTCATTAAAATTTTTGGCCAAAGTGATCAAAAATAAATATACAACTATGGTAAGCAACAATCAAATGAGACAGAGTATACAGATAATGTAATAGAGATATTTTATCTATTCAAATTACCCCAGACAACTCTCCAGACGTATATCCTCAATTTTGAATGTGAATATGCTGGGAACTGGGTCTACAATGGAATGACCAAGCTGGGAAGCAATTGGGTAACCCTATAAACATATTACAGTTGGAAAATTATGACCCTACACACTACAAGAAAAACGGTCATTTGCGAGGGATTTTGCGAGGGAAAAAGGAAAAAATCCGTCGGAAATTTATATTTCCGACGGATTTCCGACGGATAAATGGTCGTCGGAAAAACCCTCCTCGAAAAATTTTCCGAGGAATTTTTCCGAGGGAATTTATTTCCGAGAGATTTTTTGACGGAATTTATCCCTTGGAAATTTCCGATGGATTTTTCGACGGAAATTTTTTGAGGGATTTTTCGAGGGATTTTCCAAGGAAAATATTTTCGAGGGATTTTCCGATGGAACTTTTGGGATTTTCTGAGGGAAAATTCCGAGGGATTTTCCGAGGGATCATTTTCGAGGGATTTTCTGATGGAAATTTTTCGAGGGATTTGCCGAGGGAACTTTTCCGAGGGATTTACCGAGGAAAAAATTCCGAGGGATTTTCCGAGGGATAATTTTCAAGGCAAATTTACCGAGGGATTTCCGAGGGTTATTTACCGAGGGATTTTCTGAGGGAACATTTCCGAGGGATTTTCCGAAGGAACATTTTTGAGGGATTTTCCGAGGGATTTTGCGAGGGATTTTCCGAGGGATATTTTAAAATTTTTAAATAGCTTTTCTTTATTTTCAAAAAAATTATCCCTTGCTAAATAAATATTCGAAAGAAAAATCCCTAGCAAAATGGGCTTTTTTAAATACACCTGATTATATATACAAATTATCTATAAGTTTCATCATATCCAAGGGTTCATAACAAACTCATAACAAGCTCAAAAAAGTTTATAGCAAGTTCATCATCATATCCAAGTTCATAACAAACAGTTCAACAAAGTTGTACAAGTGTATCATATCCAAAGTTTTATAACAAACAAAAAAGTATCACAAACAAGTATCATTCTAATTATAGAAAAAAAATTATAAATCCTCCTCATGATCATCATCATCATCATCGGCATTATCACAATCACCATCATTTGCAGAGGTAGCAGCTGGAGATGGTGCTGAAACTGTAGATGGACTAACTGCATCTTTTCCATCATAAGATGCATAAACTTCTCGGTATGGGAAATCCGGGCCGATAGCTCATTGTTTTGGACAGCTAACTCCTCATTTTGGGCAGCTAACTCCTCATTTCGGGCTGATACAGTCTCAAACATATTATAAATCCTCTCTCGCTCCTGAATCCACTCAGAAACTCGTGAGGATGTGCAGCTAGAAGATGAGGAGCCTGTCAGCAAACTAGCCTGGGATCCAAGTCCATAAATCCGTCCCTTATTTACTCCAACTGTCTCTTTCCATACATGCATCATAGAGGGCTGAGGCTGCTGCTGTGATGATTCCGCACCATCCTCTCCAGTTGAGCTTTGACTTGATTCCACCTCTTGCCACTTCTGTATAAAATTAGTCTGTAAAGATATTAGATGCAATTAGTTAAACATACAAATAGTAAATATATGAATTAAAGTAGAGTTTTTTAAATACTTACATGTGATGTCTCTGCCTTTTTATTTACCCACTGATTGCCATCCTTTTTCTTTTGATGGGTATATCTGAAGAGCTCATCTAATGTAGGTGCTCGATTCATTTTCTGTGTCTGAATTTCATAATATAAACAGCATTATCAATTTTTTTAAAAAAATTATATGAAATAAGAACATCATATATGTAAAGAAAATGATATATGTATAAAAAATAAGGATAAATACAAATATATATGGCTTGACTTATGAACATCTGAATTATGAAATAAAAAAATTTTAAGTGCCTTTTTCTTTCTTTTGAATGATCGATAGCATGTCAAGAATCTCGATACACATACATATGGGCATGAAAAACTGGATGACAGGATATCTGTTCAAGGGCTGAAAACAAACAGGAAGTGATCCAAACCTATCTATTTTCATTTTTGAAATTTGCTAGATATGAAATATATATGTACATCAATGTCACATATGACAGCATCCAACAAAGACAACAGAAAATAATGTTCAGATGAATGCCTGGTAAATAAGCAGAATAAGTATATCTTGCGACGTGCAGGAGTTACATTAGAAAACATTTCATGAGGTTTCAATAAGTAGAGGGACTTATACTCATCAAATGCATTGCACATTAGCCCATGACAAAGTATTCCAGGTTCTTATACTCCAATATGATCTAATATTGTCAAAATAAAAAATTTCCTTGCTATGCCAAAGTAAATGGGTTAACTTACTCCTAACACACTTAGACTGGAATAAACTAATCCATCTTACAGAATGGAAAATTTTACATTGGATTCAATGGAAGCAGTACCATCCACTTGGCCCTCAAAATAATTAGTTATTTTACTATCATGTACGTTAAATTGGAATAAATGGGTTAGAAGGGGTCTTTACTCTATTAAGCCCTCCATTAACCCTGAACCAAATGCAACATTAAGATCTACAGAAGATATATATCTGGGGATGAAAAGATCCATATAGCTCATTACATACAATGGAGATCTCTCTACTTCGAAAACCTATTCCAACTTATATTATTTATTCATAAGTTGAAAAAATGAAGGAAAAATAAATTATTATGCATACCAATCTTGTCGCATGGTCATTAATGCTAATAGAACCACCAGTGTGAAGTGGGAAGCCCAATCCACCGCAATCGGATGCACGATTCTTCTTGTTCTTCTGACTTCTGGCTTTGAACTCATCACTATCCCAATATTTCCATAGCTCGTGCCATACACCCTCTCCAATCCAATCCGGCTTGTGGTACGATTTTCACGAGCTTCGTTAAAAATGTCTGCAAGACGACTTGAACCACGACGTTCCCAATTCCTTCGAATATAGTGCTCATCCTCTGGATTCCATTGAAATTTTTTCTAAAAAAAGGAAAAAAAATCAATATCAACAAAATGCATAGATACTTTAAATCAAGTAAAAATATATAAAAATACTTGATAAACTTAAAAATATTGTTACCTCAAACTCACGAAACCACATATCTCGTGTCCTTTTTGGAATCTTCTTCCATGAAGAGTAAGGACCGTCATACTTGCTCTTAAGGATTTCAACCAAAGCATGGGTCACCATGTGGTCGTCATTGAAACTGTACATATTAAAAATAATCAAACAATCACATATATTCATTTTAATGAAATAAAATAGTATAATGATCTAAATGCTATATAGTTTTACCCATAGCCACTTGGAATTAATGATGCCCTCTCTGATGTTTGTGTGTGCAAGCCCTCCTGGCTAGAAGTTGTGGTAGAAGTATGCATAGGTTGGACTGGCGGTGATTGCCCAGGTGGCACCACAGTATGAGAAGAGGAAGGGCTGTAAGTAGGGCTAGGTGTGTGTGGTATGGTATTTGGGTATGAAAAATAAAGTGATGGTGGCATAGTAGAGGAAGAGGGTGGGGCAGTGAAAGTGGTGGGAATGAAAGGTGGAATGGAACCAGGTGGTTGAGTAGTAAAAGTCTCTGAGATCATAGTAGGGAGATGTGGTGGAATAGAAGGAGAAGGAGATGGCATAGTAGAGAAATGTGGTGGAATAGGAGGGAAAGGAGTTGGCATGGTTGAAGAGGGTGGTGTAATGGGAGAGGAAGATGGTGTGACAGTAACAGAAGGTGGCGAGTGAAGCATCTGGGGGGCTATGGTGGTTGAGGGTACTATTAAATTTATGTGGATGTGGTGGTTGTGGTGGTTGCGCGAGTCTTCTTTAACCGAGTAGTAGATAACTTTCCTTTCCCTTCCAACTCGATCTGAAGATGACATCTATAGATGCACAATAATGTAAATATAAAAAAAACAAATTTCAAGATATTAAATAAATATATATAAACAAGTTATCATCTATTGACAAAAAAAGTAAAGAAATTACGTAGAAGCTATTGACAAAATAAGTTATCATCTATTCTCGATCTGAATCATCTTCATTAGTCAAATATTCTTCTTCTTCCTCTTCTTCCTCTTCTTCCTCTCCTTCAACTTCTTCTTCATCTTCTTTTTCTTCATTATCAATGGTGCCTTCAAGATATGCATCAACCTCCTCAAATAATCCTTCACTATCTCGTAAATTTTCAATGGCCTCATTATCATTTATTGCATTGACTCGAGACATTTCCTCATCTTGAAAAGCAGGCTCCAAAGTGTGGTCATTATCTACTCGACCTCTCGGTCTTGTCTTGATCACCACCCACCACTCTACCTTATCTCTTATCCTCCCAGGATAAGGTACATAATATACTTGCACCACATGTTGGGGAAGAATGAATGGATCAAACTTTGCATACCTTCTATGATGTCGAATCTCAATAATATCATATTGTTTGTGCACTTTCATCTCCCGATTTATGATAGGATCAAACCATTCACAATAAAATAGCATCACTGTTTTATCACCTTGTCCTGGGTACTGTAACTCCACCACTTCCTTAAGAATACCATAGAAGTCACTTTCATTATCACCATGTCCTCTGCTCTTAACACATACTCCACTATTGATTGTTTTTTTGCCCTCACTATATGCATGTGTGTGGAATTTGAATCCACCAATGAAATACATGGGCCATGTTTTTACTACTCTCATAGGACCCCAGGCTAAGTCATTCAGGTGTTGATTTTGTATCATACTACATGGATTGTGCACCTAATCATAAATTACAAAAACAATGTATTAGACTTATGTTTCATATGAACAAATAATTTCAATTTGCATAACAGTTTAAAGCTTACATAATCTTTGAACCATGATACAAATGAAGCCTCAATCAATGCATCTATCTGAGAATCACTAAGACATCCAGGTGTGGAATCACGCACATACTGCACAAACATACTAAAATACCATAAAATATTAGTTTTATTGGATTCATTGACTGAGTATAAAGTTTTTATGGAGTTAAGGAGGATGTGACACTTACTCCAGATATGGCTTCACTTCATCACAATTTAATAATATATGTAATGTTGCAACAGTAAGCTCTGCATCAGTCAAATATCGTGTTCTACATTGACCAGATGGGTGGCCAAACTGACTGAATATTGAAAGAGTTGGTTGGCGCCTTATTTCATACTCTTCCCTACCATCATTTCGATTAGCTCCAATGCCCATAGCATGTATGTGAGGCTCAAAATAATACGAACAGAAGTAAGAAGTCTCTTGTGCTAAGTATGCCTCACATATGGAGCCTTCAACGCGAGCTTTATTTTTGACCATTTTTTTCAACTTATTAAGGAACCTAAGAACATAGCATTGTATGTTAGCACATGTGATATATGAGAGATTATGTGGATAAAGATTTGAAACAAATATAGAAATATTATTCTTTACCTCTCAAAGGGATACATCCATCTGTATTGAATGGGTCCACCTACTCGTGCTTCATATGGTAGGTGAATAGGTAAATGTTCCATTGAGTCAAAGAAACTAGGTGGAAATATACGTTCCAACTTACATAAGATGATAGGGATATTGTGTTCCATTTGTACCAAATCCTTCACCCGCAGCACAGTTGAGCATAAGTCTCTAAAGAATATACTCAACTCAGTAAGAGGCTTCCATATTGGTTCCGGTAATGCAATAAATGCAATAGGCAACAAACGTTCCATAAATACATGACAATCATGACTCTTCATACCACATAACTTGCCTTCATTCATATCTACACATCTACCTAGATTTGAAGCATATCCATCGGGCATTTTCAATCCTCTTATCCATTCACAAACAACTCTTTTTTGGTCTAGTGTAAAGCTAAAATTTGCTTTTGGTTTCACCACCTTTCCATTAGGTAACTCATAGAGTTCCAAATCTCGCCGACTACAATACTCTTTCAAATCCATTCTTGCTTTAACATTATCCTTTGTTTTCTTTTTTACATCCATTACAGTGTTGAAAATATTATCAAACACATTTTTTTCTATATGCATGACATCTAAATTGTGTCGGATTAAATTCGTCTTCCAATATGGTAATTCCCAAAATATGCTATGTTTTGTCCAATTATGACTTTCTCCATATCCACTAAATTTACAAGGACCTGTTTCAGTTATTTTGGGATATCCACAAACTTTTTCCCATACTTGGTCACCTGTTAATCTGAGAGGAGGCTCCGATCTATCAATTTTATTTTTTCGGAAGGCATTCTTATTTCTTCTAAACACATGATCAAAAGGCAAGAACTGACGATGACAATCAAACCATGTATTTTACCCCCATGCTCCAAGCGAAAAGCCTTTGTTCTCTCCATACAATACGGACATGCTAATTTTCCAGCTGTACTCCACCCTGATAGCATGCCATATGCTGGAAAATCATTGATTGTCCACATTAAAGCAGCCCTTAATAGAAAATTTTGCTTTCTTGAAATGTCATAAGTAACTACACCCTCATTCCACATAACTTTTAATTCATCTATCAATGGTTGCAAATATACATCTATCATGATCTTCGGATTATGCGGTCCAGGAATGAGCAAGGTTAAAAACATATATGGAGCGGTCATACACATATCAGGAGGCAGATTGTATGGCGTAACAATTACTGGCCAACAGGAGTATGGTGTAGCAGAGAGACTGTATGGAGTAAAGCCATCAGCACATAACCCAAGTCTAACATTTCTTGGCTCTAATGCAAACTCAGGATATGTACGATCAAAATGTTTCCATGCTTCTCCATCTGATGGATGGCACAAAACATCCTGTTCTCGTCTATTCTCATAATGCCATCTCATGTGCCCAGCCGACCTGTTCGAGGCATAAAGCCTCTTAAGTCTAGGGATAAGTGGCAAATAATGCATCCTCTTATAAGATACTTGATTGTGATTCCCACTTCCCATCCTACCTGGTTTGTATCGAGGATGACCACAGAACTTGCAATCAGTTAAACTCATCATCCTTGTAATACAACATACATCCATTGAAGCAACAGTCTATTTTTTTAGCAGATAGGCCAAGCTTCGAAACTAAACTCTTTGTCTTGTAGAAGTTAGGAGGTATTAAGTTGCCGGGAGGACATATTTCTTTCATAAGCCCCACAAATTGATTAAAACAATGTTGAGATATATTGTTATCAGACTTGATACTCATCATTCTAACTGCAACTGACAACTCTGAGTGATTAGTACAACCTGACCAGAGCGGCCGCTGTGCTGCATGCAACATCTCGTAAAACTTTTCAGCCTCTCTATTTGGAGGCTCCTCCACATAATTTGGAGCATCCCTATTCTGATAAGCATCCACATTGCTATTATAAACATATCCAAAATTTGGACCAGCAGCATCAAAAATCATGGCTTCGTATCTATCGGTAGGCTCATTATTATTCAATTGACCACAACTAGAAGCACTAAAATGAGCAGTACTTGAACCAGCAAATTGCATTTGATCAACACCATAATTCACAATTGGTTCAATTTCTCCATGTTCTGTCCAATACCAGTAGTCAGGTTTGAAACCTTTTTTGTAAAGATGTACCTTTACTTCCTCTATGGTCAAGTACTTTGTATTTTTGCACTTGAAACAAGGACACCTAATTTTCTTCTCACTCAAAAATATTGGTTGTTGGCATGCAAAGTGAATAAACCATTCCAACCCTATTAGAAACTCATCTGTGTAACCCTTTCGGTTTGGTAAAAGTCTATTATACATCCAACTACGATAATGACGAATGTCCATAATAACGAAGCTTTAAAGTTTTCTTGATAACCAGCCTAAAACCATAAACAATTGATGCATGTTAATTTTGAGTTTGTATGAGTGCATAAGGAAAAATAATGGAGAAAATTCTTTAAAAATGTGTGTGTGTGTGAGAGAGAACTTGGGTAGTGATCTGGTTTGTCTTTAAGACGTGAGAGTGTAAACAAAGGTTGTGAATATACTTGGTGTGTTTGCACACTTCTTCCTTAAGCTTAAGCTTTATGTACCTTAATGATTGACTACACTCCAAATGCCTGTAGACCTCACCACAGTGGCGTCAAGACTGGAAGTGTCACATATCATGCATGTATACCTTGTTGACACCTGACACCATCTGGTGAATCACAAGTTTATCAAAGAATACAGAATTAGTATGCTAAGATGCAGTGATCCATTAATTTTTATTCTTATTTAGATCAATATTATCCTCTTGAGTTCTAGTACTTCTGTATGTCATGAATGCACGTACTTTCATCTCTCCACAGTAGTTATTTTTAGGATGGTCCCGGCCAGGCAGTTGGGAGGTATAGCTCAGGGATTTTGGTCTGGTCTCCCACTATGGAATCTGTGTCACTCACTGGCGTTTGACCCAGAACAGGGCTGAAAGTTGGTGAGGGTGGACCTAGACACCACCTGATCCAGTCCTGAGTCCGAACTCATGTGTTGCGACCAAGTAGTGGTGCAGGTGGGTAGGGTCAGTCCATTCTGAAAGTTCAATCCATAGATTGGATCAGGATCCAAAATTTCGGTCACAGAAACTGTTACATAGCGATTGGTATACTTTCATCGATTCTTGTTATGTGTTGGGTCTCTGTTAGCATAACCTCAAACTAAAACCAATACAATGAGATAAAAATTGAGATTCTAAATCAACATTAATAATATATTGGTGCCTGATACTACCTAGGGGCCACCAGCTATTACTATTAGAAATGGACCCCCTGCCCGTACTAGCACGAGCGCATGATGTCCCTTCCATTCATGTGGCTCGCCTCCATGATTGTCCCCCTTTTTGGCCTCAAACATGTAGGGCATGGGAGGGTGGTGTCCTTATCATTGGACTACCTAGCCAAAAGGCATTTGCATGGAGGTTGGATCAGGACCAAAGTCGAACAATTGATCTCCTAATCATTTAATTATATAATCAGCCAGCAAATTATATGCTTAGTCGTTGTCAAAAGTTTGATAAATGACTGCTCACCATACAAACAAGAAAGCTAAACAAGTGCATGCTCAGGCTAAAAGGTCTTGGATTTGGTCCCTTCTCATTCATAGAAAGCTAAACAATGTGCATGAGTTCCAACAATTAAGCAGCTCTGTTGTTAAGAAAGGGCAATTTTAGTTATTTTGGCTTTCAAATAGCTTGTTTATATATAATTATATCTATAAGAGTACTTTTTGATGTAAGACCAACACTATAGATATGTCATCTCACATGCTATATCAAACCTTGATTTATTTACATAATCAGTATTTGATCAGTCATTGCAAGATTTTTAAGCAAGGTAAGCTCCTTTGCTTATCCAGTGCACCTTCCAAAGGAACACCAAATTAGTCCCATTTTAAATGTGGCTGATCTCTATGATTTCAGTAGTTTTCATGATGTTTGAGTTTCAAATGACTCTTCCAAGAAGATGGACCAACTTCATGAAAAACATTACATGATTTAGGGTATCTTGGATATGGAGGCAACCACAGGAAGGGCAGAGGGTGCCAACATGCTGAGTTGGTACAGTAATGGATAAGGTATTGAAGAGACTTTAAGATGAAGCAAAACAATGTGTGTGTGTGAGAGAGAGAACTTGGATAGTGATCTGGTTGTCTTTAAGACGTGAGAGTGTAAACAAAGGTTTTTGCATTTGAACTTTAATGTGCTTTGATGCCAGGACAGAATCAGCTATATTGTTTGAATCAATAGGAAGAGGAAAGTAGAACAAAATATTAGTCACGACTTTTATTGTCTCAGGCATACTCTAAGTGATCTGATTACATGGTATCTACAAACATATCTAATTCAGGTTGATGCCTCATGCTTGACATAAGAGGCCTGGTAAAAGTAGGCTATTTTATTAGTGCAGATGCTAATGATGGCTGACGGTGCCCTGTTTTCTGTGACCCAATAGCAAAGTAACAGGTTGATTCATTCCCTAATCTGCGTTATCCTTTAGGACCTCTCATGCTATTATAGGCCATCCCTAAGTGGTCCTTCCATCATTAACTAGGGGGTTTCAGTTGGTTCCATAGAACCAGATCAATGATGCAACTGATTAATTTCTTTAAAGGTAAAAAAAGGCCTGAAACGTAGATGGTTGGGACAAAGAAGAGTCCCTTTTATGAACAAGCCCAGAGCGAAAAACATAAAACAAAAACTCTCTTACCCTTTGCCGTCCTCTGCGACCTCTTTTCCTTTCCGGCACTGCAGCTTGGAGCGTAGAGTCACAAGAGACGCTGTAATTTCGATCGCTGACCCAACGATCCTCCTCCACTTCCACCTACGACCAGAGATGATCAGATGAGTCCTCCATTTCCTTTCTACAAAATAATCTAGAATATTAAATTATGAAGAATGTTTAAGCTCGTCACGGCTTCAACATCTTATGAAAGATCGACCTAGAGCATGAACTCAATTAGAAGGACAGTGGCACTGCGCTCATGAGAAGAGCATCACGGTCTCATGGATTCATGATGAAATAATAAAAAGCATATAAATAAAAACAAAAACATACTTGGGATTTCATTGCTCGCCGGTCCGACGAAGTCACCAAGGCGAGTGGCGGCGACGATCGAAAAGTTCTGGTAGCTCCTAGGTCCGACGAAGTCACCAAGGCGAGCGACGGCAACGAATGGGAGCGACGGCAACGAATGGGAGGCGGGACTCAGGATCTAGGGTTAAGAAACCAGAAAGAGGGGAGGGCAAGCACCAAGCGGGCGAGCGGAGCGATTGGGTTATGGCTAAGATTTGAGAATAACTGAATAAGTTATAACGGGTTCGGGTTATCCCCGAACCATTATGGAGCTGTTGTTCTGTTTTGGAATTCCTAATTAAATGCTAATAACATCACTTAATAAGCATCAACTAATTGAGAGATATTTTTACAAGCACCACCACTTGCGTCTGAATTTTCTCATTGGCACGGTCATTTGTGATTGCATGTTGCATTAGATAAGATAAATTGATTCTAAGACTCTGAGATCTAATGACAAGAACTTCAGTTCTCCACTTGAACGATGAATCAACACGTTAAGAATTTTTTAAATATTATAAGCTTATAACCACAAATATTTCATCTGTTACAATTATTTACATGTGTGTACCATAAAGAACTGACTAACTAACGTGATCATCAACAAAAGTAATCATATCTGCATCAATTTAGATTTGATTTATAATAACAAAAGAACCAAGATGAATGACTGCAAGGGGGAAAAATGAAATTGAAATAAGAATATGGAGCAGAGTGGTTCCACAATAAATGACAAAAACCAAGTTGGCTCTATTCCTCTTTGGAGCAGAGTGGTTCTGCAATAAATACAAGGCTCTAAAATCCCTTGAATCTCATCGTTATACTTATGCTATATAGATCATGGTCAAGGAAAGAATGTAAAACCCTTTCCTTATCAAAAATGTAAATCCCCTCTCCTCCCCATGGCCCATGCCGGTAGGGGTGGCAATTTTTGACACGACACGATAACTCGATACGAACATGACACGAATTAAATAGGTTTGGGTTGACTATTTTTTGGTACAAACCCGTGTATGACACGACCCGCCAATACGAAATTTAAATGGGTCGTGTTCGGGTTCAACCGCTTAACCCGAATTAACCCAAATTGACCCGTGTATTTAATCGGGTTGACACGAACCTGTCTGACCTATTTTGACCCGAACCCATCACCCACTTTGCCCGCATGTACGCCGCCATTATCCGTCCGTCACCGCTACCCGAGGCCTCTAGATCAAACAAACAAAGCTGACTGTTCCACCAAACGAAGCTGGTTAAATAGTCAAAATTTAGATTATATAAAATTTAGATTATATGAATTATATATTTTAATCTGATTAGATTGATCAAACAACAATGCAACCAATTTGACTTAATCTACGTCTTGGGAGCAACTTTTGTGACGGTTGAGTATAAATATCACAATCCCCTCTAACGAAAAGAAAGTGAAAAATAAAAGCAACTGCCGTTACTCTTTTTCTTAAGAAACTTCTTTCACTCTTAAGCAATTACGTTATAAATGATAAAATACTAATAATGACCATTTAATGATATTTTAGAGAGTTTAAATGACGATAATTTTTTACTTGCATTACTGCTCTCTTCGACTCTCTCCTTTCGCTGGCTCATTTTCCATTATAAAATCTCATGTGGGTTTTATTTCTTCCATCCTCTCGGGTCACAAGTCGTGTCAGGTTAATCGTGTTTTGAGTCAGGTCGTGTTCGTGTCCAAATTCAGGTTAATCATGTTTTGAGTCAGGTCGTGTTCATATCCAAATTACCTAACCCGTTTAACTCACAGGTCGTATTTGGGTTGATGTGTTTTCAACCCGACCAAAACATGACACGACCCAGACACGACACAACATGACACGATTGCCACTCCTACATGCTGGAACCCTCACCGGCAACATCCTCAAGAATAACAGAACACGACACCTCAAGAAGGGATTAAGAGGGTTCAGAATAAATTTTTTGATGATTTTCAAGGGATTTTATTATAGATGCAAAATCATCAAAAAAATCCCTCGGCAAATCCCTCAGAAATTAATTTTGCGAGGGATTTTCCGAGGGATTTGTTTTCATTAAAAATTTTATTAATAACTCATTAATGAAAAAAAATCCCTCGGCAAATCCCTCGCAAAATTAATTTCCGAGGGATTTTCCGAGGGTATTTTTTTATCAAAATTTTTTTACAAAGAACCCATTTTTCTTAGAAATATCCATCGGAAAATCCCTCGCAAAATAATCAAACAATCCCTCGGAAAATCCCTCCAAAATTAATTTTGCGAGGGATTTTCCGAGGGATTTGTTTCATCAAAAAATTTATTAATAACTCATTAATGAAAAAAAATCCCTCGGAAAATCCCTTGCAAAATTAATTTCCGAGGGATTTTTCGAGGGTATTTTTTTCTCAAAATTTTTTTACAAAGAACCCATTTTTGTTAGAAATATCCATCGGAAAATCCCTCGCAAAATAATCAAACAATCCCTCGGCAAATCCCTCAGAAATTAATTTTGCAAGGGATTTTCCGAGGGATTTGTTTTCATCAAAAATTTTATTAATAACTCATTAATGAAAAAAAATGATGAAAACAAATCCCTCGGAAAATCCCTTGCAAAATTAATTTCCGAGGGATTTTCTGAAGGTATTTTTTTATCAAATTTTTTTACAAAGAACCCATTTTTGTTAGAAATATCCATCGAAAAATCTCTCGCAAAATAATCAAACAATCCCTCGGCAAATCCCTCAGAAATTAATTTTGCGAGGGATTTTCCGAGGGATTTGTTTTCATCAAAAATTTTATTAATAACTCATTAATGAAAAAAAATCCCTCGGCAAATCCCTCGCAAAATTAATTTCCGAGGGTATTTTTTTCTCAAAATTTTTTTACAAAGAACCCATTTTTGTTAGAAATATCCATTGGAAAATCCCTCGCAAAATAATCAAACAATCCCTCGGAAAATCCCTTGGAAATTAATTTTGCGAGGGATTTTCGGAGGGATTTGTTTTCATCAAAAATTTTATTAATAACTCATTAATGAATAAAATCCCTCGGAAAATCCCTTGAAAAATTAATTTCCGAGGGATTTTCCGAGGGTATTTTTTTATCAAAATTTTTTTACAAAGAACCCATTTTTGTTAGAAATATCCATCAGAAAATCCCTCGCAAAATAATCAAACAATCCCTTGGAAAATCCCTCGAAAATTAATTTTGCGAGGGATTTTCTGAGGAATTTGTTTTCATCAAAAAAATTTATTAATAACTCATTAATGAAAAAAAAAATTCCTCGGAAAATTCCTCACAAAATTAATTTTGAGGGATTTTCTGAGGGTATTTTTTTATCAAAATTTTTTTACAAAGAACCCATTTTTGCTAGAAATATCCTTCGGAAAATCCCTCGCAAAATAATCAAACAATCCCTCGGAAAATCCCTCAGAAATTAATTTTGCGAGGGATTTTCCGAGGGATTTGTTTTCATCAAAAATTTTATTAATAACTCATTAATGAAAAAAAATCCCTCGGACAATCCCTCGCAAAATTAATTTTCGAGGGATTTTCTGAGGGTATTTTTTTATTAAAATTTTTTTACAAAGAACCTATTTTTGTTAGAAATATCCATCGAAAAATCCCTCGCAAAATAATCAAACAATCCCTCAAAAAATCCCTCGGAAATTAATTTTGCGAGGGATTTTCCGAGGGATTTGTTTTCATCAAAAAATTTATTAATAAGTCATTAATGAAAAAAAATCCCTTGAAAAATCTCTCGCAAAATTAATTTCTGAGAGATTTTCCGAGGGTATTTTTTTATCAAAATTTTTTTACAAAGAACCCATTTTTGTTAGAAATATCCATCGGAAAATCCCTCGCAAAATTTATTTTGCGACGGATTTTGCGAGAAAATATTTTTATCGGAATATTTTATAGTTTATGTTTTTTTATCAGAAAATCCCTCAGAATTGGGAGGTATTTATTCCCTCGAAAAAATCCCTCGGTAAATCACACTTTTCTAGTAGTGACATAACTTTACAAATATCCAGTCTGCAATGAGAAGTCCATCTAACCAGCAATGGAGGGGACCTTTCGTTGATAACTGGAAAACTAAGCCATTAAACCTATTTAAATAACCATATCCTTTTAATTTCTCGGTGGTTTTGAGATGTATTTAGACGCCAGCTCTTATTGGCTGCATTTAAGACTTTGGAAGAAGGTGAAGCTGAAGAAATAAACTTACCTTTTAATTTCTCGGTGGTTTTGAGAAACAACCTGTAAATCCTTTTCAAATCCTCTCTAATGACGTCAAACTCCAACCCAAACCGTCCTGACTCCCAAATCACTGGCTTCAGCCTCTAGCCACTCAGAATGAAAATCCACTTCAACCTCCAAATCTGAAGAAATAACACCAGCATTACTAAGATTCTGAAAAAAATCAAATTTAAAAAAAAGAAGAGATTTAGTTGAAAATCCACTTCACCTTCTCCTCTGATTTCGGCATCCGGAGTGTGGCGGCGGAGAGGAGCTCGCGGGGTCGGTGGACGGAGTCTCTTCTGGTTTCAGCGTCCGGCGACTGGGGGAGGGGCGGTTGACAGAGTCTGAGAAGGGGGTTTAGGGTTTCACGAAGAAGAAATCACGAGAGAGAGAGAGAGAGAGAGAGAGAGAGAGAGAGAGGGTTTTAGCGAAAAAGGGGAGGGTTTCAGCGAAAAGAGGGCGTAATATGCATTATCTTATTACGACGAAACAACTTTTGCCGTAATAAGGATATGACGAAATATAAATTTCACCATAATAGAATAAAAAAATATTTAATAAAAAAATCGTATCTTATTACGATGAAAATATTTTTCGTTCTAATAAGTATAACTATTACGATGAAATTCAATTTCACCATAATAGAATGAGAAAAAAAAATTAATAAAAAAATTGTTATACGTATTATGGCTAAAATAATTTTCGTCATAATAAGTAAAACTATTATGATGAAATTTCTACTTTCGCCGTAATATAGCGATAAAAAAAAAAAAAAATTTGTATCTTATTATGGCAAAAATAGTCGTAATAAGTACAATATTATGGCAAAATTTAAATTTCACGAGAAAAAATTATTATACTTAATAAAAAAATTTTAATAAAAAAATTATTATACTTAATACAGAAAAAATAATTATCATTGTAATAAGTAAAACTATTACGGCAAAAATTTTACTTTCGCTGTAATAGAACGAGAAAATTTTTTTTTTTAAAAAATCATATCTTATTATGGCAAAAATATTTTTGTCGTAATAAGGACAATATTACGGTGAAATTTAAATTTCACCGTAATAGAACAAGAAAAAAAAATTTAATAAAAAAATCATTATACTTATTATGACAAAAATAATTTTCATCGTAATAAGTATAACTATTACGTCGCGATTCAAATGTCTCCATAATAGAATGAGAAAAAAAAATTTAATTAAAAAAATTGTTATAGTTATTAGATGAAAATATTTTTCATCGTAATAAGTATAGCTATTATGGTGCAATTCAAATGTTGTCGTAATATAACGAGAAAAAAATTTAATTAAAAAAATCATTATACTTAATATGGTGAAAATATTTTTTGTCATAATAAATATAACCATTACGGCAAAATTTTGAATTTCATCATAATAAAACTAGAAAAATAGATTTAATAAAAAACATACTTTATTACGACAAAAAAATATTTCACCGTAATAGAAAAAATGATTTAATAAAAAAACATACTTTATTATGATGAAACAAAAAGTTTCACCGTCATAAGTATAACTATTATGGCAAAATTAAAATTTCATCGTAATAGTAAGAAAAAAAAATTTAATATAAAAATATACTTTATTACGACGAAGCAAAAGTTTCACCGTAAGAAGTATAACTATTACGATGAAATTTAAATTTCACCATAATAGAAAAAAAGATTTAATAATAAAAAAATGTTCTTTATTACAACGAAACAAAAAGTTTCACCGTCATAAGTATAACTATTACGGCGAAATTGAAATTTCACCGTAATAGTAAGAAAAAAAGATTTAATAAAAAATGTACTTTATTACGATGAAACAAAAGTTTTGCCATAAGAAGTATAACTATTACGGAAAAATTTAAATTTCATCGTAATAGAAAAAATAGATTTAATAATAAAAGCATTCTTTATTACGACGATAAAAATGTTTCGCCGTAATAAGTGTAACTATTACGGCAAAATTAAAATTTCATCGTAATAGAAAGAAAAAAAAAATATTTTAATGATAATTTTTATTTATAATGATGAAATTATATTTCATCATTATATATAATTTTTATGATGAATTTAATTTAAATTTTGTCATTAAAAATATGTTTATAGTGGCAAAACTATTTCATCACAAAAAGCCCATTTTCTTGTAGTAACCTTTCTTTTGTTTTCTTTTCATTTTATGCTAGCATGAATCTGTAGTTGTTTTCATTTCTATTTATTGATATAGTTTTCAAAATATTGTCCGATGATGTGGCTAAAGCTCGAAAAATTGTGGGCAAAATTTCAAACGTTGAGAAAGGTGTTTGAGGTTTTGATTTGCTTCTTTCGAATTGTTTTTTTTATTGTTTCAGCATTAGCAGGAGAAAAATATGCTAAAAAAATGTTTTACTAGGAAACAATAATTGTTGCAATAAGATTGCTAACATATTTTGTGTCGATTTTATGATATTTATTTCCAGCACCTGAAATTTGGAAGACTTTGAGAAGGAAATGTAGGGTTGCCAATGCTTAAGATAAGTACTTGGTTGAAAAATATCATTATTTTGAGATGGTGGATGAAAAATCATGAAACCAATCCATAACCTTGAGTTTATTGTAGGAGATTTCAAATGATATGGATGTCATCGGCTGAAAAACAAGAGGTTGGCATGGTGATTGCAAAACTTGCTCTCTGGTAGAGAGATTTTAATAACTTCTCAAAATACTATAAAGATAAGACATTTAGGATGATCTTATTTTCTTTCTTGATGTTGAATCAAAAAAAAAAAAAAGCTAAGAAATTAAACATCCGCATCCGAGCTTCAGTGTCAATCTTTATTGAGACCAACTATTTCGAGTACATAAATTCCACGAGAGAACATCACCAAACACATTCCTTCAAAAAAAAAAAAAAAGGCCGATGAACTATCCATGAAGTCAAATGGTTGACATCAACCAACCGCAAACCCAAGCAGATTGATTTGCAAGTGAGTCATTTGCAAAACCAGTGTCTTTTGACATTGGTTTTCCGCTTCTGAGATAGAAACAAAAGATTTTGAAGATATTGTGTTAAAATGAAAAACAATATTTTGAATATCATTTTTAGGAACAATATTCGAAATGTATTAGTATTTTAAAAATGCTGACGTATGGCCTTTAAAAGCAACATGTCAAATGTCACTTTTTGTCGTGTTATAACCTTCGCATGCCTGCGCGCACCTCCTCTTCTCCCAAACTACCTTTTTCTCTCCTGCCATTCCTTCTCCTCATTTTTTTCTCTCCCGGCATTCCCTTTTTTGTTCTTTCTTTCTCTTCCAACATTCCTCTTCTAGAAGTTAATTTATCCTAACTAATTAACATGTTAAGGTTTCTACCTAATCCCAACTACTTTTGATTCAAATACAATACTTACCACTAAAACATTTGTGTAGAGATAAGGCTAACAACATGTGCATTGATAGTGATCATGTATGAATTAACTTCCAAAGAGGTAATTTCATGAAACCAAATTATAGAACATATAAATGTACAAGTTGTTAATTCTATGATCATCATCAATATACAAGTTGTTAGCTTTATCTCTTCACAAGTTATATATTTAGTGGTAAAAACTGCATTTGAAAAAAGTAGTTGGGATCAGGTAGAATTGTTAAACTTATTAAATTAGTTGGGAGAAGGGGGGAATGTTGGGATAGAAAAAAAAAGAGGAGAGGGAATGCTAGGAAAGAATAAACCAGGAGAAGGAATGCCGGGAGAAAAGAGATGGTTCGGGAGAAGAGGAGGCATGGTCGGAGGAGAGAAGAGACGGTTCAGGAGAAGAGAAGGTGTAGTACATTTGAAAGCGGCCTCAAAAATATTTTTTTACTTTAACACCATTAATATATGGGCGTAGTCAAGACAGTCCTTTGGCTCTTGATGAGTTCTGAAAATGTGAATTTTCATGATAAATCTTTTTGGAGTAATGTAATCAATCATTTATGTTAGTAGAATTAACAACTAGTCAAGGAAGCAGAAATGGTAGATTCCAAGGCTGATTTGATATACAGAAATGACAGATTTTAAGGCTGATTTGGCAAGCCAAAGGGAGTTAAGCGGGAGTTTTGAATTTGAATTTGAAATTCAAATTGGCCAACTAAGGGCGCATCAAGGGAAGAGTTTTTTAGGCAGAAAATCAACCCATCATTGTCATAAGTGTAGAGTATATTGTATATATGCATAGAATTAATAGGCGTTTATTCTTACCTTTCATAATCATGTGTATCTTGTGTAATGGCTGATTTTTAGCCTTGTAATTAGCTTCTATATAAAATAAGCAACTCTCACAAGAAGGGTATTAAAAAATGGTTATTTGCGAGGGATTTTACGAGGAAAAAAGAAAAAAAAATCCGTCAGAAATTTATATTTCTGACGGATTTCCGACGGATATATAGTCGTCGAAAAAACCCTCCTCTAAATTTTTTTTCGAAGAATTTTTCCGAGGGAATTTATTTTCGAGGGATTTTTCGACAAAATTTATCCCTTGAAAATTTTCGATGGATTTTTCGAGGGATTTTTCGAGGGAAGTTTTTCATGGGATTTTCTGAGGGATTTTTCGAGGGAAATTTTTCGAAGGATTTTCCGAGGAAACTTTTTCAAGGGATATTTTGAAAGATTTTCCTAGGAAAAAATTGTGAGGGATTTACTGAGGGATAAGTTTCGAGGGATTTTTCGAGGGATTTTCTGAGGGTAATTTACCGAGGGATTTTTTGAGGGCAATTTACTGAGGGATTTGCTGAGAGAAAATATCCGAGGGGTTTTTCGAGGGTAATTTATCGAGGGAGTTTCCGAGGAAAAACTTTTGAGGGATTTTTCGAGGGATATCCCGAGGGCAATTTACCGAGGGATTTGCCGAGGAAAAATTTTCGAGGGATTTTTTAAGGGCAATTTACCGATGGATTTTTTGGAGAAAAAATTTCAAGGGATTTTTTGAGGGATTTTGTGAGGGATTTTTTGAGAAATTTTTTGAGGGATTTTGTGAGGGATTTTTCAAGGGATTTTCCAAGGTATTTTGAGAAAAAAAATTGAGGGATATTTTTAAATTTTTTAAATAGCTTTTTTGTATTTCCGATAAAATTATCCCTCACTAAATAAATATCCAAGGAAACAATCCCTCGCAAAATGGCCTTTTTTTAAATACATCTGATTATATATATATATATACAAATTATCCACAAGTTTCATCATATCCAAGAGTTAATAAACTCATAACAAGCTCAAAAAAGTTTATAGTAAGTTCATCATATCCAAATTCATAACAAGTTCATAAAACAGAAGTTAAAAAAAGTTATACAAGTGTCATCATATCCAAAGTTTCATAACAAAAGAAAAAAGTATCACAAATAATTATAAATCCTCCTCCTCATGATCATCATCATCATCGACATCGCAATCATCATTATTTGCAGAGGTAACAGCTGGATATCGTGCTTGTTGGCCCAGATGATAACACAAGAGGGGGGGGGGTGAATTGGGTTCTTTAAAAAATTTAACCTCTTAAAAAATTGTTTGCTTAAATGAATGAAAGTAAATGCAATGCAAATATAAAGCACAATCAATGAGATAGAGATAGAGATATAGACAATAGAAGCACGGCAAACACAAAGATTTTATAGTGGTTCGGTATCTAACACCTACGTCCACTCCCAAGATCCACTTGGGTCCACACTATAATCTCCTCGATTACAGCCGAGTTGTTGTACAAGCTCACAACCCAAACTTGTTATTTTACCTGGGATTACAACGAACCCAGCCAGTTTTTTGGGCTCACCAGCACACAACCCTAAACTCAAGCTAATCTAGCTTGACCCGAGGTATACAACCTCCACTAGTTCAATCCCTTTGATTGAACTAGGCACAAACAAAAAGAATATAGTTTTTCAAAGATACATAGCTCCTCAATGAGCAAATATTTAAAAATAAGTAAACAAGTTTAGAAAAGCCTGATTTGAAGTTGTTTGGCTTTGAGCTTTTCTTCTTTTCTTCTTTTCTTCTTTTCTTCTTTCCTTTGGAATGATGAATCAAGCCTCAGCTTTAATCCCTTACAGTCGTTGCAGTTGAGAAGATTGGAAATG
Organism: Calamus simplicifolius; assembly: GCA_900491605.1. NCBI lineage: Eukaryota > Viridiplantae > Streptophyta > Magnoliopsida > Arecales > Arecaceae > Calamus > Calamus simplicifolius. The sequence goes on from UESW01004497.1 coordinate 120,612, forward strand.
AAAGAAACAGAGCTTTTACTTCAATTTGGAAAATCCATCGATTTTTTGATTTGGGCGCCTTGGATTCCTCTTTGAGCTTTTTGGAGTGGAAGGATTTGAATTTGAATGCTTTTCTCTTGGATTTCAGCTCAGGGTTTCTAGGATTTTTGATTTGAAATTTTTCTATTTTCGTTCTCTTTTTTCTCTTTTTTCAAACGGTGTTTTCCCCCTTTTTATAGATTTCTTTTAATCCATTTTGGGAAGGAAACTAGCCGTTGGAGTGTACCTAGAAACAAAATATATCGTTAGAAATTAGGTAAAAAGGAAATATTACCGTTAGAGCTGATCTGGCATTTTAAATTTTCGTCCCAGTCAGGTTGGAGTCGGCTCCAACTTTTCAGGTGTCGGCTCCAGATCGTTTTACCAAAAATAGAAATTTTCGAGTTCGTTGAGGAGTCGGCTCCAAAAAAGTAAGTGTCGGCTCGCCATCGTCAGGTGTCAGCTCCCGAATACTGTAGGTGTCGGCTCCAGGATGCTCAAAAAATAAGCATTCTGTCCCCGCATCGGAGTCGGCTCCAGACACTGTAAGTGTCGACTCCGAAACTCTAGGTGTCGGCTCCGAAACTCTAGGTGTCGGCTCCGGATCGTATCAAAAATCAGATTAAAATTGAATTGGCCATGGGGTCGGCTCCAGATTTTCTAGGTGTCGACTCCAAGCTCTGAAACTTTGAAATCTCTGATTTGTATTTGATTCAAAATTTATTTCTTAATTCCTTTAAATTGATCAAATAAATTTAAGTCCTGAAACACTTATAAAATCCATTAGTAATCAAATAAATATACTCAATTCCTTTATTAATCATCAAAATCAATAAATGGATCAACAATCTCCCCCTTTTTGATGATTATAAAAACATTGAGTATATGCATAGAATTCTTAAATTAAAAAATTATCAAGGAAGTGATCTTCACGAGTAAGCTCCCCCTGAATAAGGTAGCTCCCCCTATGAAGTTCAAATTATTCTTCCTCTTACTTTACATATTTGGTACTTAAGATTTCTTTATGCATAGTCAAATCAATTTGATTATTAATCCACATCAATTAAATAACTCAATATCATATTAATCAATTAACTTCATTAATGTTTTCATATTAATCAATTAAATAACTTGATTTTTATATTAAACAATTAATGCAACATAACTTTCTCCCCCTTTAATGCAATTAATATAACTTTCTCCCTCTTAATGCATATACAACCATAATTCTCTCCCCCTTTTTTGTAATCAACAAAAAGGTAAAGAATATTTCACATTGCATCAAAAGATAATTTTCATTGCATCAAAAGATAATTTTCATTGCATCAAAAGATAATTTCATTTCAACAAAAGTCAAGTATTACATAAAAAAGCTTTTATTACATCAAAATACTCATTCATCAAAATATAGCCTTCATTACATCAACACATAAACTTCATTACATCAAAATGTAAACTACATTTCATCAAAATTAAACATTTTACATTAAGATATTAACTTTAAACATTCATTACACAAAAGTTCTTCCTCACTATTCTTGTTAAATGATCTACAATATTTTTCATTCCATCACATTGAAGCTTAACATAGTCTTTAAGTCTCTCATCAACAAATGTGCAAGCTGTTAAGATTTTATCTTGAAGCTCGGCATTGCACCTTGAATAAGTTTCACTATCTCCACAAATCTCTTTAAGTTCTTCAAAGATGTTCTTCAAATCACCACTTAAAGATTCTGCAGAGGAGTTGAGAGTTGATTCAATTTTTGCAATCGATCATCAAGTGAATAAAGTGATTCTTTTATATTCATGAACTGACTGTCAAACTCATCCTTCTGAGCAGCAAACAAACTTTTTAATTGCTCCATTTGAAGGTCTGAGAATCCAGCTGAAGAAGTGGATGGTTGATCATTAACATGTGCAGGTGCAGGAGCAGGAGCAGGAATGGGACTCCTAGGCTGTGGAGAAGGAACCCTAACTGATGGTCCAGCCTCGCAAGGCTCAGAAACTCTCGGCACAGGGGCTCTCTCATCAAGGTGTCCTTTCCTATCCCACTGTCCATTCACTTTAGCAAAACCCATCCGATGCAATGTTGCCAAACTATAGTAGTCGGTGTGCCTCAGGTTCTTAGATGGTTCATTCTCTTGAATTACAACCCCTTGGCTCCTGAAAACCATAGTAAGCACCATGCCATACGGTAGGGATGATCTTCTCTTCCCTCCAGCTTCCGCCATATAAAATATCATCATAGCTGCAAGGTTGATTGGCTGTCCAGTCAAAACACTATCCATAACAACAATCTCGCTCCGAGACATACTCAAACCGACCGTCTTCGAAACAAAATTCTACTGCAAATGTTGTGTAATAATCTCAATTCCAAGGGTAATTGATTAGCCCTAATCTCCTCAAACTCTGTCACTTCCCTTCCTAACATCCTCGAAAGAGCCGCTGACCTATCACTGTGCATGTCAGCTGCTAAACCGGTAATTGGGATGCTAAGGAGGTTTCCAAGCTTTTGAAAAGTAAGGTGAATCCTCTTATTTCTTACTGAGCTAACTAAACCGCCATCACCTCTAGCCAAATTAAAATAAAATTCTTTTACTAAGGCTGGATAAGTGGGAACATCAAGAGAGCAGAGCTTATCCCAGCCCATTTCCTTTAATTGCCTACCGATTGAGAAACCCTCGGTTTCAAATAGGTCAAAATCAATCTTTCTCCCCATTTTGATAACCCTCCCGGCTAAGGTATCTACCTGAGTGGAAGAGGTGTTGGGGTTGTCTGAATCCGTGGATGAATCACTGCTTGGAGTCGGCTCACGAGCGGGACGATGCGCGGACCATTTTCCCATGGTCACCGGCGCTCCAACCACTGATTCCCTCCTTTTGGGTGCCATTAGATCTTTGGGAAGTTTCGATTTGGATGGAATTAGAGGTGGGGAAGTTTTGGAAGAATTTTGGAGGAGTTTGGTTAGGATTTGAGAAGTTATGAAATGATGAGGTGTCGACTCTGCCCTAATAAATCAATTTTGGAATCCCAGGTGTCGACTCCCGCAAAGTCGGGTGTCGACTCCAAATCGCTAACACAGTCAGCGCTCGAACTGGAGTCGGCTCCACTTATACGGGTGTCGGCTCCAAGGTCAGAGCGACCGAGAGCGACACAGTCAGAGGTGTCGACTCCTCATTCTGAGGTGTCGACTCCAAAGACAGTTTCAGAAAAAAATAATTGAGATTCAAATGACTGAAACTTGTCAAAAAGAGTTCAATAAAAATTTCAAAAAATCTTTGAAATATCAAGGATCAAATAGCTCAAATGACTAGATAATTTGTCCTTAAAATTGTGAGAGGATTTTCAAGAAATTTATAGAAATCTAGATTCTCATTCCTTAGGGTTTCAAAATCACTCTAAAGGGTCACATATTCCTAATTCACCTCTAAGATAACAAAATCTCTCTTCATTCAAGGGTTTTGTAAATATGTCAGCTAATTGTTCCTCTGTATTAACATATTCAAGACAGATTTCATTATTAGCTACATGTTCTCTTATGAAATGATATCTAATTTCAATGTGTTTTGTTCTTGAATGTTGAATTGGATTTTTAGTCAAATTTATTGCACTCGTGTTATCACATCTAATTGGTGTTTTATCAAGGGTTATGCCATAATCTTCAAGTTGCCTCTTAATCCAAAGGATTTGAGCACAGCAACTTCCAGCTGCAACATACTCTGCTTCAGCAGTAGATAATGCAACCGAATTTTGCTTTTTGCTAAACCAAGAGATTAAGTTACATCCTAAGAACTGACATGCACCACTTGTGCTTTTTCTATCTAATTTACATCCAGCATAGTCAGAATCAGAATATGCAATTAAATTTAAAGTTGAGTCTCTAGAGTACCATAAACCTACATTTTTAGTTCCACTTAAATATCTTAAAATTCTTTTTACAGCAATTAAGTGAGATTCTTTAGGTTCAGATTGAAATCTAGCACATAAACATACTGCAAACATAATATCTGGTCTACTAGCTGTTAAGTAAAGAAGAGATCCAATCATACCTCTATAATATTTTTGATCTACTTTCTTACCATCTTCATCTTTGTCCAATTTGCACGAAGGACTCATAGGAGTTCCAAGTGGCTTGATTGACTCCATTCCAAACTTCTTGAGCAGTTCTTTTGTGTATTTGGCTTGATTGATGAAAATTCCTTCTTTGCTTTGTTTGATTTGAAGTCCTAGGAAGAAGTTGAGTTCTCCCATCATACTCATTTCAAACTCACCCTGCATCAACTTAGCAAATTCTTGACATAACAAGTTGTTAGTAGCACCGAATACAATATCATCGACATATATTTGTACTACTAATAAATCTTTATCTTTTCTTTTCAAAAATAATGTTTTATCAACATTTCCTCTTACAAAATCATTTTCAATTAAAAATTTACTTAATCTTTCATACCAAGCTCTAGGTGCCTGTTTCAAACCATATAGTGCTTTGTGTAATTTAAAAACATGATTTGGAAATTCATGATCTTCAAAACCAGGTGGTTGTTCAACAAACACTTCCTCATTTATAAATCCATTTAAAAATGCACTTTTAACATCCATTTGAAATAAATTGATATGCATATGACATGCAAATGCAAGTAATAATCTAATTGCTTCAAGTCTAGCTACAGGTGCAAAAGTTTCATCAAAATCAATTCCTTCTTCTTGATTATATCCTTTTGCAACTAATCTAGCTTTGTTTCTAATTACTATGCCATTTTTGTCTAATTTATTTCTAAATACCCATTTTGATCCTATAACAGAATGATCTTTAGGTCTATCTACAAGAGTCCAAACATTATTCCTAGTAAATTGATTTAATTCTTCTTGCATAGCTAACATCCAATTATTATCTTTTTCTGCTTCTTCAATAGTTTTAGGTTCAATTTGAGATACAAATGCAAGATGATTATTGATGTTTCTCATTGATGATCTAGTTCTTACTCCTTGAGATGGATCACCTATAATTAATTCTCTTGGATGACCATAGGCATATCTCCAATCTCTAGGTAGATCTATATCATTATGATTTGCATCAACAACATCAACACTAGGAGAATCATTATCTTTAGCTTCTTGTTCATGATCTGAAGATACATCTATATTCAATTTTTCAATATCTCTTTCTAGAATGTTTGTATCTTCCTCATCATCAATCTTTTCAGAACTTGATGCTAAAGATTCATCAAAAATTACATGAATAGATTCTTCTACAACTAAGTTTCTCTTGTTAAATACTCTATAGGCTTTACTAGATGTTGAATATCCTAAGAAAATGCCTTCATCAGATTTTGCATCAAATTTTCCTAGATTATCTTTGCCATTATTATGAATGAAACACTTACAACCAAATGCATGAAAATAACTTATGTTTGGTTTTCTATTATTCCATAGTTCATAAGGTGTTTTCTTAATGATTGGCCTAATTAGAGCTCTATTAAGAATGTAGCATGCCGTGTTTATAGCTTCCGCCAAAAGTATTTTGGTAGGTTGCTTTCACATAGCATGGTACGGGCCATGTCTTCTAAGGTTCTATTTTTCCTTTCAACTACTCCATTTTGTTGTGGTGTTCTAGGTGCTAAAAATTATGATGAATGCCATTTTCTATGCAAAAGTTTTTAAATAAATGATTTTCAAATTCAGTGCCATGATCACTTCTTAGAGACACTATGGTGTTGTTTTTCTCATTTGTGACCTTCTTGAAGAATTTCAGAAATAATGGAAAGGTCTCATCCTTATGAGCTAAAAATAATACCCAAGTGTATCTAGAATAATCATCTACAATCACAAGACCATATTTCTTTCCTCCTAGACTTGTGGTTCTAGTAGGTCCAAAAAGATCCATGTGAAGTAGTTCAAGAGGCCTAGAAGTGGAAACAATATTTTTAGTTTTGAAAGAATTTCTAGTTTGTTTTCCAAATTGACATGCATCACAAATTTTATTATTTTCAAAATCTAGTTGTGGAAGTCCTTTTACTAAATCCATTCTAATTAATTTTGAAATAAGGTGTGTGCTTGCATGACCTAATCTACGATGCCACAACCAACCAATCTCATTCATATTAGCATTATTAGCAACTAAGCAATGATTACTAGTAGACAAATTGTCTAAATCAATCAAGTATACATTGCCATTTCTATTTCCAATAAAAACAATGCTATTATCAATGGGATTAGAAACTGTGCATATAGAAGATTCAAATGATACTTTAAAACCTTTATCACATAATTGACTAATGCTAATTAAATTGTGTTTCAAACCATTAACATATAAGACATTTTCAATATATGTGGAGGGAGTTATTTGAATGTTACCAAACCCCAAGATTTGGCCTTTGCCATTATCACCAAATGTAACTACTCCTCTTTTGCTTTCAAGGGTGATGAATTGATCCTTGTCACCCGTCATGTGCCTTGAGCAGCCGCTATCGAGATACCACTTTTGCTTTGATCTTTTGGCCGCAAGACACTCCTGCAAAAATAATTAAGTCTTATATTTAGGTACCCAAGCCTTCTTGGGTCCTTCATGGTTAGTAGCATAAAAGACTGTTCCTTTGGGAACCCATATCTTCTTTCCTTTATTTTAACTTCTTATCAATTTTCTTAAAATTGCATTCAAAAACTTTGTGTCCCTTCTTGTTACAGTAATGACATGTAACATTATCATTGTTTTGTTCCTTTCTAAAAAAGTTTTTGACAAATTTTTGCTTTAAGTTAGGTCTATAACCTAAACCAGCCTTATCATATATGGCTCTTTGATTACTTAACAATAAATTAAGTTTTTCAGAACTATAAGTGAATTTATCAATAATATTTTTATATTTATCAACTTCCTTCTTTAGTTTATCATTTTCATTGGAAATTGATTCTTTTTCTTTTGACAGATTTTCATTTTCAGATTTCAGCACTTTAGTTTCATTATTAAGATTTTCTTTTTCTTTAATGAAAGTTAAATTTTCATTTTTCAAAAACTTATATTTCTTTTTCAAAACTTTGAAATCACCAACAAGTTCATTAAAAGCATCAAACAATTCATCAAAAGCAAAGTCATCACAAGGATTTTCGGAACTTACCTCACTGTCGTCGTTTGCCATAAAGCAAATGTTTGCAACTTCCTTTTGATCTTCTCTGAAGAAGATTCATCACTATCACTCCAGGTTGCAACATAGGCTTTCTTCTTCTTCTTAAAAGTCTTTTTCAGTTGAGGACAATCATATCTATAATGCCCCGGTTTCTTACATTCATAGCAAATCAAGGGCTCTTTCTCTTTGTCCTTGTCCTTATCTTTTTCTTTTTCTCCTTCCATCTTAGCTCCAAATTTCTTTTTGTGGAAGGGTTTCTTTCTCCTCATGAATTTTTTGAATTTTCTTGCTAGAAGAGCTGTATCATCATCATCATCATCATTTTTACTACAGCTCTCCTCACTTTCAGCAGCCTTAAGAGCTATGGTCTTTTTCTTTTTTACATCCTCTTCTATGTGCTGCTTCATGGTCAATTCATGGGTCATTAGGGATCCTAGAAGCTCCTCTAAGGGTAAGGTATTGAGGTCCTTTGCTTCTTGGATTGCTGTCACCTTCGCTTCCCACGTTCTTGGAAGTGACCTGAGAATTTTACGAACAAGTTCAGAGTTAGAATATGTTTTGCCTAAACTTTTCAAACCATTTACAATATCAGTAAATCTAGTGTACATGCATGCTATAGTTTCAGTTTGTTCCATGCTAAATAATTCATATTTGTGCACTAGAATATTGATCTTAGATTCTTTAACTTGATTGGTACCCTCATGGGTAACCTCTAATCTATCCCAAATCTCCTTTGCGGAATTACATGTAGAGATTCTATTAAATTCATTAGCATCTAAAGAGCAATACAAGACATTCATGGCCTTAGCATTGAGCTGTGCCATTTTTCTATCATTATCATTCCAATCCCTTTCGGGTTTAGGAACAATAGTGCCATCAACAATGTGTGTGGGTGTACTAGGTCCATTAGTTATAACACCCCACAATTCATAATCAGAAGCTTGAATGAATATCCTCATTCTTGCTTTCCAATATGAATAGTTGGAACCATTAACAAGGGAGGTCTATTCGTAGAATGACCTTCAGCAAATGATCCAACTTGAGCTGCCATTTGGATCTTTAGCTCTTGATCGTGTGATCAAATTCAATGAGCACTTGCTCTGATACCAATTGTTGGCCCAGATGACAACCCAAGAGGGGGGTGAATTGGGTTCTTTAAAAAATTTAACCTCTTAAAAAATTATTTTCTTAAGATGAATGAAAGTAAATGCAATGCAAATATAAAGCACAATCAATGAGATAGAGATAGAGACAATAGAAGCATAGAAAACACAAAGATTTTATAGTGGTTCGGTGTATCAACACCTACGTCCACTCCCAAGATCCACTTGGGTCCACACTATAATCTTCTCGATTACAGCCGAGTTGTTTTACAAGCTCACAACCCAAACTTGTTGTTTTATCCGGGATCACAACGAACCCAGCCAATTTTTCGGGCTCACCAGCACACAACCCTAAACTCAAGCTAATCTAGCTTGACCCGAGGTATACAACCTCCACTAGTTCAATCCCTTTGATTGAACTAGGCACAAACAAAAAGAATATAATTTTTCAAAGATACACAGCTCCTCAATGAGCAAATATTCAAAAATAAGTAAACAAGTTTAGAAAAGCCTGATTTGAAGTTGTTTGGCTTTGAGCTTTTCTTCTTTTTTCTTTTCCTCTTCTCCCTTTGGAATGATGAATCAAGCCTCAGCTTTAATCCCTTACAGTCGTTGCAGTTGAGAAGATTGGAAATGGAAGAAACAGAGCTTTTACTTCAATTTGGGAAATCCACCGATTTTTTGATTTGGGCACCTTGGATTCCTCTTTGAACTTTTTGGAGTGGAAGGATTTGAATTTGAATGCTTTTCTCTTAGATTTCAGGCTCAGGATTTCTCGGATTTTATATTTAAAATTTTTCTATTTTCCGTTCTCTTTTTTCTCTTTTTTTTTTTTTTTCAAACGGGTGTTTTTCCCCCTTTTTATAGATTTCTTTTAATCCGTTTTGGAAAGAAACTAGCCGTTGGAGTGTACCTGGAAACAAAATATATCCGTTAGAAATTAGGTAAAAAGGAAATATTACCGTTATAGCTGATCTGGCATTTTAAATTTTTGTCCCAGTCAGGTTGGAGTCGGCTCCAACTTTTCAGGTGTCGGCTCCAGATCGTTTTACCAAAAATAGAAATTTCCGAGTTCATTGAGGAGTCAGCTCCGAAAAAGTAAGTGTTGGCTCGCCATCGTCAGGTGTCGGCTCCCGAATACTGTAAGTGTCGGCTCCAGGATGCTCAAAAAATAAGCATTCTGTCCCCGCATCGGAGTCGGCTCCAGACACTGTAAGTGTCGACTCCGAAACTCTAGGTATCAGCTCCGAAACTCTAGGTATCAGCTCCGAACTCTAGGTGTCGGCTCCAGATCATATCAAAAATCAGATTAAAATTGAATTGGCTATGGGGTCAGCTCCAGATTTTCTAGGTGTCGACTCCAAGCTCTGAAACTTTGAAATCTCTGATTTGTATTTGATTCAAAATTCATTTATCCATTCCTTTAAATTGATCAAATAAATTTAAGTCCTGAAACACTTATAAAATCCATTAGTAATCAAATAAATATACTCAATTCCTTTATTAATCATCAAAATCAATAAATGGATCAACAGTGCTAAAACTGTAGATGGATTGACCTGCATCTTTTCCATCATAAGATGCATAAACTCCTTGGTACAAAAAATCCAAGCATATAGCTTATTGTTTTGAGATGCTAATTGACTATTCTGATTAGGTAACTCCTCATTTCAAATAGCCAACCCCTCATTTTGGAGGGCTAACTCCTCATTTCGGGTAAAAACAGTTTCAAATATATTATAAATTCTTTCCCGCTCCTGAATCCACTCCTCAGGAACTCGTGACGATGTGTGGCTAGAAGATGAACCTGTCAGCAAGCTATCCTGGGATCCAAGTTCATAAATTCGTCCCTTATTTACCTCAACTGTCTCTTTCCATATATGCATCATGGAGGGCTGTGATGATTCCGCACCATTCTAGCTTTGACTTGATTCCATCTCTTACCAATTTTATATAAAATTTGTCTGTAAAAGATATTAGATATAATTAGTTAAGCATGCAAATGGTATAAATATATGAATTAAAGTAGAGTTTTTTAAATACTTACATGTGATGTCTCTACCTTTTTATTTACCCACTGATTGCAATCCTTTTTCTTTTGATGGGTGTGTCTGAAGAGCTCATCTAATGTAGGTGCTCGGTTCAACTTCTGTGTCTGAATTTCATAATATAAACAACATTATCAATTTTTTAAAAAATTATATGAAATAAGAACAGCATATATAAAGAAAAAGATATTACCAAATTAGAAAAAGATATCATACCATAGTATGGCATTATCAATTCAATATTAAATGTAAAGTTAGATAGAGGTGTATTTTATGAACATGTACAAGTACTACCATGGTATGATAGAATGATAGATGCATGCATTGTTGGGGAGACAAGTGGAAGATGCCAAATGTTACCTAGCAATATTATGGTATAGAGGATAAAGTTTTTTAATTCCAACTTAATCATGAACAATCCCCAAATGCGCAAGATCATTGACTGCAATCCTGATCTTGCACATGTCCTTAATGATCCCGGCACTCTGCGGCAGACACTGGAAACCAAACACTGTGTCTCCTGATTCAGAATCAACTACTGATTCAGAATTAGCTACTATGTCTCCTGCACCAAACACCGACCCACTTCCCAATCCTTGGAGCACCAATACTAATGGTAAGTATTATATGTTCTTTATGATTGCTGAATCTTTGAAGTTTTATGTTCTTTGTGTTTATCTGGTTGCTTAAGAAGTTAAATCCTTAGCTGGAGGTGGACAACCCAAATAATAAGCCTTACCATACCCAAAAAAATAGTTTGGAATTAAGGCATAGTTTTTATAAAGCTAAGGTGGTCATAAGAAAAGTTTGATGGAATTATGGCATAGTTTGGAATTAAGGCATAGTTTGAATGGCATGTAGTTCATAAGAAAAGTTTCATAGACAAAAGGTTAGAAAATATATGTTGCATTGTAGAACCAGGGAGTTGATTGTAGCAGGAGGTAGGGACTGATGTAATGATATTAGAAATAGGATAAATATCTTGTTCCTCTCTACCTTTATGGATTCTGACATAAACTTCCGTTTATGAAACAACTGGGCCATTGCAGCATTCCATATTGAATTAAAAGTAGAGCACACTAATCCAAAAGTATAATAAAATCTAGGAAAACAATTCAAAAGCCAGCTTCATAGTGCCAAAGAACATAGACAAAATGCATTCAACAAGTATCAATATTTATTACTTCAATGCAGTTGGCTATTTTCTTCAATGTAAAGCCAACAGGACTTCAAATTAAGATATTTAACCTCAAATAGATTTTTTTAAGGGAAAAATAAGGACAAATGAAACAACAATTTCAACACAGCAAACACTTTCTCTATGTCAAAAGCGACAGTCAATTATAAATTCAGTGAACAATAAAATATCAGAATAAAAAATCATTTTGCGTCGTACATCCAAGGTGGCCCATCCATATGATGATACATGATCTATTAGTCAAGTGAAACATTATTGGTGGAATAGTAATGCCCACGAGCTTTAAAAGAAAATTAAAAAAAAATGCAGTAGATGAAGTTCAGATCACTCATAAAGGTACAAACAACCAGACAAAATGGTAGGCATTGAGGTATTTAGCAATTTGATCTATTTTAACATTTGAAAATTATTTGTCAAGCCCTTGGTGCTGATGATGCTCCAAAGATTGTCAGATTAAGGAGAATACATACAAGATGGCTGAGTTTGTGCCAGATGCATTCCCTCCAGCTGGTTTATTGATTAATAGATCCAACACTGAAAAATCATAATTCTTCCAGGATCTAGAACACAATGACAAGCAGCTTTTCTATGGCTTTACGCAAGGTAAAATTTTAACACGTTAAATTCTCAGAATTCTTGTAGAAAAATTCTTGTAACGGGTGCTGTATCGTACATCCCCACCTACCTACTTATCCTCTTCTGCCTCCCTTGTGTGTGCTTTATCATAGTCTTCTGCACCTTAATTGTCACAGTATATAAGGATTTTTACAAATGTGAAAGCAAATATACCTAAGGGTACACCATTCTTTAAATACCACATTGCCTTATATGTATGAACAGCTCTCTACATTTGTAAAGAGGTATCCAATCTTTTTCATGCTAGAAATGTCCCCTTTGAAACAAGACAAGCTTTAGCATGTAGCATTTGTTTTACAGCACCTTCCATGCTTTAACCATTACATGCGGCATAACTATTGACTCAAAAGCTTCTGAGGACATATGGATGCAGTCATTATGGTTTGTTTCTTCGAAGTATCATGCTACTCTGGTCCACCATTTCTAATTCATTTTGCTTCGATCTTGATTTTTTGTTCCTCCATTGTTGTCGGGGGTCACATAACTATTGACTTAAAAGAATGCCAACACCTCCAGCACTTGGGACAAAGACAGACACCTCTATCAAGTCAGTATGCCATTACTATTAGATGCCTACTTTTACAATTGTACAAAAGTTGTCAAATCTAATTACATTCATGTTAGTTTTACAAATTGTGGATCAATTGGTTTAGCTAATTATCCATTACACACAGATATCTATAGAAATCTACAAAAAGGTACAAGAAGCCAATGCCACCAAATTGAATTCCTAAGGGTTCCCATGTTGGATTTCTTTCATCACTTGGACGTTGGCATACACCTCACATGTCCAAGTGTCATTGTTGGAGACATATGCATCCAAAGATGTAAAAGGTACAAGCAGTTCTTTAGGATCGATTGGCCTGAGCTGACAGAAAGATAGTTTGTTTTTACTTGCCAATTCGATATAGCTCCAAACCAGTCTGAATCATATCAAACTTTCTGATTTGGATGGTTTTTGGGTGGGGCCGTATGCTGGGCTCATGCGAGGTTACATTATCTAAAACCAAGAGACTTTGTGGTCTGATAACAAGGTTTCATCTGCATATGCGGTGGGTAAAAGCTAAAATCAGAGCCAATTTAAAACCCCTGAAAATGTTACCTCATGCTATATAATGGAATCAAAGCAAGGTGTTCTAGAAACAGGTGTTTGTTCAAGTCAGTAATAAGCGACAGCAAGTAGTATAGGGATAAATTTGCCACTAATGAATTGTCGGGGGTAGGTTAATGTCCTAATAATTCTGCAGTCCCAATGTTTTTAAAGTCCTTAATATATGCAATCTGTGTTGAAGTTCCATAGTAACTAATTCAGTTAGAGCTTTTCCTTTTTCAAGGAGTAGTGCTTGAATCAAGACAATGAATGCCTAAATTCTAAATCAGACCTCCTAATGAAACAGTTTTTTATGAGCTCAATCCTTAACACAATTCAGTTTGAATCCCAATTTTAATAAAAAAATGAAACACATTTCTCAGTAACTTGTAACAACAAGTTACACAAATCAATGTATCCACAAGATTCTTAGATAAAGAACCACTTGCAGCCAAAACATGAGGAAAAAAAATACCATCCCAATATTTAATTTATTCCTGCTAGTTCAGTCTAAAGAAACCGAAACTTTCTCCAAGAATGAAAGGTAATATTTCATAGTAAAAATAGAACTCAACAATGGCATATAGTTAAATTTTCTCAAAATTGGAAGCAAACCAAAAAACAAGGAAATCATATAATAGGGGCCAAAATAATGGGTGTCAAAATAGCAAAAGAAATTGCTGACAATTTATTGCTATCCATCAAACACCAGAGAAAATATAATCTTTACAATTTACAAAAACAAACACTTATTTTCTGCACCTCACTTGGGAGCCGGATGGTGGAGAAGGTGATGAACCCCGGGGACACCCTGCGCCCCGCACCAAAGCCCCCCGACCACCGTGTCTCGCCCGGCCCAGACCGCCCATCCCCAAAATTCCATGCTCAAATACATCGAAGACAACAAAGAAACGAGAGATCGCTAGAGATTGCTAGGGTTTCTAGGGAACGGACTAGGGAGGAAGGGAGATTGAGAAAGGGGAGGGAAGGGAAGGAAACAGAGAGAGGAGGAAGAGGGGTCGCGGGCAGCGTCTAGCCACGCGCTTATTTTCTGCACCTCACTTGGGAGCCGGATGGTGGAGAAGGTGATGAACCCCGGGACACCCTGTGCCCCGCACCAAAGCCCCCCGACCACCGTGTCTCGCCCGGCCCAGACCGCCCATCCCCCAAAATTCCATGCTCAAATACATCGAAGACAACAAAGAAACGAGAGATCGCTAGAGATTGCTAAGGTTTCTGGGGAACGGACTAGGGAGGAAGAGAGATTGGGAAAGGGGAGGGCAGGGAAGGAAATAGAGAGAGGAGGAAGAGGGGTCGCGGGCAACATCTAGCCACGTGCAGCACACCAGCGTCAGCTCCAACCAATCCCGGCCCTCCTCCACCACCACCTTCTTCATCTCTTCTCCCCTCCCCCCCTCTCTCTCTCTCTCTCTTCTTGATTCTCGAAGGGGAGAAGAGAAGAGGAGAGGAGAGAGAATGGGCGATGGGTTGGGGAGGAGGGGGGAGAGAGAGATATATTGGGAATAAAACCGGTGGGGGGGGAGTGAATGGACGTCGAAAAATTTTGGCACTTAAGTGAGGGAAGAAAGAAATTTATGGGCGAGCGGCGAAAAATTTTGGTGCCTATGGTTTTAACGATTCAAAATTATATATATATATATATATATATATATATATATATATATATATATATATATATTTAAAAATATATTTAATAAAAATATTTTTTTAAAAATATTAGTTAAAAATTTTTATTAATTATTTAAATTTTTTATAAATTTTTTAAATAATTATTAATATATAAAGTCACTATTTTTTATGTTGTTTTAGTTGAATCGTTGAAAAAAAAGTAGTATCTCATTTATCATACTACATAAATAAGAAAAAATCTAAGTCAAATAAGATCAAGTATGGATTGGGATTGGGTTATACATGGACTTGACCTGACCTGAATGGCCCATTGAGTCAAAAAATTTAATTATAGATTTGATCTAATTTTTTATTATATTAGGTTTGGGTTCAATATCAAGATCTGACCAAGGAACCAGGTCGGGTTGGAATCAAGCATAACCCGATCTCGCCCTTCACATTTGCAACCCTAGGTCCAAGTATGAGAGGGAAGAAACTGGTGAGCAAGCTGCAGAAGCATTGAAATTTGGATTTGTCCTAAGATCTTTAACCATTAGAATTTGATTTAGTGGTTCAATATATATATTATCAGTTGAAAATGTATTTAATGGGAGATATTTTTTTAAAGGAAATATTGGTTGGAAAAACTATCAAGATTTTATTAACCATTTAAATCTCTTCATAAATTATTTAAATAAATTATTAATATATAAAGTCACTATTTTTATGCTGTTTTAGTTGGATCGTTGAAAAAAATAGTATCTCATTTACCATTTTACATAAATAAGAAAAAAATCTAAATCAAATAAGATCATGGACATTATTTTATTGATTGATGAGTTCATAATCATTAATTTATCTAATCTAAGATGAATCATGTGCTTGTACATGCTGAATATATTAGTAAAGTAACTACAAAAGAATAAGTTCGTCATATCTAGGCTTCTTGTTAAGTGTGATTTTACATGAATTAGTGAAGACTAAGAAGGCTTGATGACATTGATTGATGAAACTTAAAATTGAAGATAATAATGAATGAGCAACTAGACCATTGATCCAAAGGAGAGATGAGTTATATAACAAATGAACCAAAAGCTAAATATAAAAAAAATACTACCCATTTAATATAAACCCCAAAACTAAATTTATTTAGCATTACAAAGGTCAGTGGGTGGTTGTTAGTCAAATTTAGGTCTAGCAATCTTGACTTATTAATAGGTCAAGTTGGGTCATCATGCTTAAATGAGGTTGACCTAACCCAAACAATTGATTGCCTATTTGGTCACTCTTTAACTACCACATAATTTTTTCTTATTACATAGCATGTTGTCCTTTACCTAATTTATGTAATGAGCTCAAACCTTTTATCCTATATTACATAAAACCTTACACTTTGTAATTGCCATCATCTTTAATTGCCACCATCTTTAATTGCCACCATCTTTAACATGAAGCAAATGATGGGAATTTTTGAGTTGTTATCCTATAATCTTAAATACTATACAACCTTTGTTATTTGCCATAACCTAGCAAACTGAGTTGACAGTTCATGAAATAACTTAATAGGGTTTATAAAAAAAATCCCTCAAAAAATTCCTCATAAATTAATTTTGTCAGGAATTTTTCAAGGGATTTGATTTTCATTAATGAGTCCTTAGTAAAAAATTTTTGATGAAAATATCCCTCATAAAATCCCTCCCAAAATTAATTTCCAAAGGATTTTTCGAGGGATTTTTTGATGATCATAGACCGCCAAATAATTTTCGAGGGATTTGTTTCATCAAAAATTTATTAATAACTCATTAATGAAAAAAATCCCTCAAAAAATCCCTCGCAAAATTAATTTCTGAGAGATTTGCCAAGAGATTTTTTTATCAATTTTTTTTTACAAATAAGCATTTATTATAGAAATATCCCTCGAAAAATTTCTCACAAAATCATCAAAAAATCCCTCGAAAAATCCATTGAAAATTAATTTTGTGAGGGATTTTGCGAGGGATTTGGTTCATCAAAAATTTTATTAATAACTCATTAATGAAAAAAAAATCCCTCAGAAAAATTCCTTGCAAAATTAATTTCCAAAGGATTTTTCGAGGGATTTTTTTATCATTTTTTTAAATAAACCAATTATTATAGAAATATCCCTCGAAAAATCTCTCGCAAAATCATCAAAACATCGCTCGGAAAAACCCTCGAAAATTAATTTTGCTAGAGATTTTCCAAGGGATTTGTTTCATCAAAAAATTTCTTAATAACTCATTAATGAAAAAAAAAAATCCCTTGAAAAATCCCTCGTAAAATTAATTTCAGAGGGATATTTTGAGGGATTATTTTATCAATTTTTTTTACAAATAAGCCATTTATTATAGAAATATCCCTCGCAAAATCATCAAAAAATCCCTTGAAAATTAATTTTGCAAGGGATGTTCCGAAGGATTTTTTTTCATCAAAAATTTTATTAATAACTCATTAATAAAAAAATCCCTCAGAAAATTTCTCGCAAAATTAATTTTCAAAGGATTTTTGAGGGATGTTTTTATCAATTTTTTTACAAATAAGCCATTAATTATAGAAATATCCCTCAAAAAATCCCTCGCAAAATTATCAAAAATCCCTCGAAAAATCCCTCAAAAGTTAATTTTGCCAGGGATTTTCCGAGGGATTTGTTTCATCAAAAAATTTATTAATAACTCATTAATGAAAAAAATCCCCAAAAAATCCTTGGCAAAATTAATTTCCAATGGATTTATTGAGGGATTTTTTATCAATTTTTTTAACAAATAAGCCATTTATTATAAAAATATCCCTCATAAAATCCCTCGCAAAATAATCAAAAAAAATTCCTCAAAAAATCCCTTAGAAATTAATTTTGCGAGGGATTTTCTAAGGGATTTGTTTTATCAAAAATTTTATTAATAACTCATTAATGAAAAATAAATACCTCACAAAATCCCTCAAAAAATTAATTTTTGAAGGTTTTTTTGAGGGATTATTTTTATCATTTTTTTTACAAATAAGCCATTTATTATAGAAATATCCCTCAAAAAATCCCTCACAAAATCATCAAAAAATCCCTTTGTAAATCCCTCTGAAATTAATTTTGCTAGGGATGTTCGGAGGGATTTTTTTATCAAAAATTTATTAATAACTCATTAATGAAAAAAAATCCCTCGTAAAATCCCTCACAAAATTAATTTCTGAGGGATTTTCTAAGGGATTTTGTTTATCAATTTTTTTTTTACAGATAAGCCATTTATTATAGAAATATCTCTCAAAAAATTTCTCGCAAAATCATTAAAATTTTTCTCAGAAAATCCCTTAGATATTAATTTTGCAAGGGATTTTCCGAGGGATTATTTTCATCAAAAATTTTATTAATAACTCATTGATAAAAAAAATCCCTCGTGCAAAATTAATTTCTGAGGGATTATTTTATCAATTTTTTTTACAAATAAGCCATTTATTATAGAAATATCCCTCAAAAAATTCCTCGTAAAATCATCAAAAAAATCTCTCAAAAAATCCCTCAAAATTAATTTTGCAAGGTATTTTCCAAAGGATTTTTTATCAGAAATTTTATTAATAACTCGTTAATGAAAAAAATCCCTTGAAAAATCCCTCGCTAAATTTATTTCCGTAGGATATTTCAAGGGATTTTTTTATCAAATTTTTTACAAATAAGCCATTTATTATAGAAATATCCCTCAGCAAATCCCTCGTAAAATCATCAAAAATCCCTCAGAAAAATCCCTTGAAAATTAATTTTGTGAGAGATTTTTCAAGGGATTATTTTATCAAAAATTTTATTACTAACTCATTGATGAAAAAATAATCCCTCAAAAAATCCCTCGCAAAATTAACGTCACCGGTGAGGTAGGAAGGTCAAAAAACTATCGCGCTCTTTTCCTTTTTTAATTTTCAAAGCTATGTTTCATGACAATCCCTTCAATTCCAACTGAAAGGGTGAGAGATTTCTAATTTATGAGTAGGAGAGGATCATCGGAGCTAGATGAACATTCTGGAAGTTCAGATCATCGTCGGCGACCTTGGCAAGGCAGAGGTAAACTTGTCCTCCTCTGTTTTTCTGTTTCAACTGAGGAAACAGTGGGATTTTTGGGAGGTTTGAGGGCTGCCGTCATCGGAGAAGATCGCCTGAGGGAGGAGAGTGTCGCCGCCGCTCGCTGCTGCCATGGTGGCCAGCGACGAGGAAAGAGGTTGCCGGCTTGAGAGAAGATAGCCTATTTTGGCCAGGTCTGGCCGTGGGAGGCCACTAGATTTAGCGGTGTGTGCCACCAGCGTTCATCAGCGATGAACGGGTGATGGGAAGGGAAGCCAGAGAGGGCTTGGGCACCGGCGGTGGGTGGGCTGTCGGGAGGTGGAGAGAGAGGGAGAAGGGATATAAGTGAGAGAGAGATGTTGGGTGGAGAGGATGGGACCAGATGTAGGGGCCTTGCTGGACGACATTGCCACCGCCTTTGTAGTTGGCGATGAGCGGGAGAGGCGCGAGCAGCGGGACTTGGAGCAGGTGTTGGGGGAAGTGATGCAGGGCGATATTCAAACGCCTGCAACTCAAGAATGATCTAATCTGCGAGAAAAGAATTCGTCCAGGTTTGGTTCGAATCTTGACAAGAAAAGGGGAAAATTTCAAATTTTGATCACTCACAATCCGAAATTTAAAGGATGAGCAATTGAATTTTCAATTCAATTATTTTGAATCAGAAAAAGAAAACATTCATCTCCATTCAAGAAAAAAAGGAAATCTAAAATAGCGTCTTTTCTTCTCTGCCTTTGACGGCCGCCCAAAACCAACCTAAATAAAAGAGATAAAACCCTAACATCATAAGTTTAGTTAAAAATTACAACTATGCCATTAAAAATGAAAACATGCCCAAAACTCCTATCAGATGAGCCCGGATAGTCAAAATCCATAGCAGCTCATTGCCAAAGGCAATGACTTTGAATCAGCAGTCCGTTTCCATGTGACCAGCCAAGTTTGGGCCCAGTCCGATACAGTAGCTGACTGGATTCGATTGACCCAAAGTGTCAAAACGAAGTCGGGTCAATTCCGTACACTCGGCCCAAACATGAAATTTCAAGCCCGTTTGTTCTGCAACCTCTTGGACCTTCGTAGACTACCTGGCGTGGGCTTCCCTGAAGTGGCCTGCTGACGCTGAGTTGCTGGTACAGGAACATCCAAGGACTGGTTCGACTGACCCGAACTCTGGTCTGAACTGATGTCCTCATCAGGAAGGGGGTGGGCTTTCAGGTGGGGGAGAAGTGAACCGACTGGTTCAGTCCCTTAGGATGAGTTTAATTAAAATTGGAAGAAAACCTTAGGATTCAATTATAGGATTCATGTGTTTGACTAATCTCACTTGGAGGGTTCAGATCTAGATTTATAGATGCATAATCTGATCCTTATTTCACCTAAAGATCATATTATGTATATTATGTTTGTGTTGGGTTGGAATGGTATCACACTTGAAGACTATGGTATCACACTTGATAAAACACCTATAAGATGTGATAACACAAGTGCAATTAATCTAACCAAAAATCCAATTCAACATTCTAGAACTAAACACATAGAAATTAGATATCATTTTATAAGAGAACATGTTGCAAATAATGAAATTTGTCTTGACTATGTTAACACCGAAGAACAATTAGCAGATATATTTACAAAACCCTTAAGTGAAGAAAGATTCTATTATCTTAGAGGAGAGTTAGGGATTTGTGATCCATTAGAATGAATTTGAAACCCCTAAGGAAAGTTTATCTAAAATTCTTTCAAATCCTTGATCTTTAAGGAAATCTTATCTAGAATTCACATCTAATTGATCTATTCAAATTCAATGATTATTTTATCAATTTTTATGATCAATTTCCGGACTCATTTCAGAAATTTCATGTTTTTGCACTGAAATGGTCTCGGAGCCGACTCGGTGAGTATCGGAGTCGACTCCAGGTTTCTACTGAAACTCTTGAGTCGACCCCTTCTCGGCGCGAGTCGACTCCACTTCGGGATGGTTTTCTGTGACTATCCGGAGTCGACCCCTCGCTTTGCGGGAGCCGACTCAAAGTGGTCCCAGGTCGATTTATCTAGGGCAGAGTCAACTCGCCGTTCATTTCAATCATCTCGAATCGTCAAAATACTCTCTAAAACACTTTCAGACCTTCCAAATTCCCTAGAATCCCTGATTAACCCTTCCAATCGATCAATGGCCCCTAAAACTCGAGGTTCTAACCTTTGTGCGGCCGGTGTTAAGAGGAAGAGAGTTGTGCGGAAGACCGTAAGGCGTCCGGTTCATGAGCCATCAATAGCTCGGATTCAACATCATCTTCCTCAACTCCAAATGCTTCTCCATCTGCAGCTCCTTCTCAGGTAGATAGACTCGCTGATAGAATCATTACTACGGAGAGAAAAGTAGATTTTGAATTATTTGAGGCTGAGGGATTTCTTTTGGGAAGACAGTTGATAGAGATGGGTTGGGAAAAGATCTGCTCCTTAGATTGCCCTACTTATCTTGCCCTTGTCAAGGAATTTTATAAGAATCTATCTAGAGGAGATAATGGTCTTATAAGCATTGTTAGAGGAAACCGAATTTCTGTGACTGTAGAGCTGCTTTCAAGATTGTTGGATCTACCCATGTCAGGAACTTCCACATTTTCTTTGGATGACAGAAGCCCAGCTCTGTCTAGGCTACTTAACCGGGAGGTTATCGGTTTTGAGGAAGTTTTTGCCAATCAGTTATCCTTAGAACTGAGATTGCTCCACAACATCTGTAGTAGAATCCTTTTTCTCAAAATTGGGAGATTCGATTATGTGTCAGAAAGGGATATTTTTGTGATGGATGCAATTATAACGGGCAAACCCATTAACCTTCCTAGTATGATTTTATGGTATATTGCCGACTGTGGAGGAAAGAGAAAATCAAGCTTGCCCTATGGCATGATCCTCACTAAAATTTTCCAGAGCCAAGGGATTGTCATTTCTGATAGTGAGCCTATGAGAAACTTGAGACACATATTTTTACAGCTTGGCCACTATACATAGGATGGGATTTGTTAAGAAGAACAGAAAATGGGAAAGGAAAGGTTGATAGAGGAAAGAGCAGCGGATGCTGAGGCATCGGGACCATCGGTTAGACACTCTTCGCCTGCACCTCCGAGCCCTCCTATTTCTGCTCCTGCTCCTACCTCTGCTCCATTGTTTGATCAAGCTTCATCTTCATCAGTTGGCTTCACTGAACTTCAATTAAGGCAACTCAAAGGCCTTCTTGATGATCAGTCTGAAAAATTAAAATCAAAGTTTGAAAACAAGTTTATGAATCTCAGGGAAACTCTATACTCTTTGGATGACCGAATCACCAAAATAGAATCTACTCTCAGCACTTCTTCAGAATCTTTAAGTAGAGATCTTAAGAACATATTTGAAGAACTTAAAGATGTCTGCGGAGATGGCGAAACTTATGCTAAATGCAACGCTGAGCTATAAGATAAAATTTTGACTGCTTGCACCTTTGTGGATGAGAGACTAATGGACTATGTAAAGATACAGACTGATGGAATGAAAAACATAATTGATCATTTGACTAGGATTGTTAGGACTCACTTTTAATGTATTAGATACTCAGTCCTTGCAATGTATTGAAGTTAATGTTATGTTTTACATTTTGGTATCAATGTATTAGACACTTTGATGTATTAGACACTTTGAGGTAATGAATTATCTTTTTGAATACTCAATGTATTTCTTCCTATTATCAATGAATGAATGATTTTGTTAAATCAAATCCTGAATTAATAAATGATAATGTTTATTGCTTCTCTACCTTTTTGTTGATAACAAAAAAGGGGGAGAGTTTTATAGTTTTATAACTGTATATGCATATGGGAGAAATTGATTAATCAAATTATATTAAAATGATTGAATGAATGAGATGGATATTTATTTAAGTTTCATAGGGGGAGCTACCTTATTCAGGGGGAGCCTAAGCCTAACTATGAAATCAAAATAAATTCACAAATCAATCATGCATAAACTAAATGTTTTTGTCATCATCAAAAAGGGGGAGATTGTTGGGAGATTGTTGAAAAATTATTTGCCCCAATCTATCTTATTGATTTTGATGATTACCAAAAGCCATGTGTACATTAAATGATGTAATGAGTTTATTTACATGAGCAATGAATTTATTTAGAACAATGAATGAGAATGTTAAAGTATAACTTTTATCAAATTGAAAGTAACTTCATGTTCAATGTTTAAGCTTTCAATTAGAAATTCAATACTTCATATTTTAATCAATGAGTTTTTGGAACATTTCTTGAATTGATTCCTAATGTCAATTTTATTATATTCAAGTCAAAATAATGATTTAAAATGAATCTGGAATGAATTTAAAGTCAATCAGAAAACTTTCTGATTTTTGATACGTTCCGGAGCCGACTCTTGAGTTTCAGAGTCGACTCCACTCAGAGTACAGAAATGACTGTCTGTCTCGAGTTGACCCATGCAATTTCTCGAGTTGACCCCCGATTCTGTCGAGCCAACTCCATGACTGTGCGAGTCGACTCCGCTCAGACACTAGAGGTGTGTTTTTTGAGCACTTCGCGAGTCGACCCCCAACTTTTCATGAGTCGACCCCCGACTGTCAGGAGTTGACACTTTACTTTTGATGAATCGACCCTATAACTTTCTGAACATTTCTATTTTTGGTATCACGACCTCGAGCTGACTCGCGGAAAGCATGAGTCGACTCCAGCAAATCTGGGCGAAATTTTTTCCGAATGCCAACTCAGCATCAACGGTAAGATTTTTAATTAACGGCTATTTTTCTTTGTTTCTAACGGCTATATTTTTGCAGAATCTATAAATAGAGAAGCCGTTTTCAAATCAAAGACACACAAATAGAGAGATATTTATTTCAAGAGAAAAGAAAAAAAAATCAGAAAAACAGAGCTTCATTTGAAAAAATCCGTGATTCAAAATAGAGTGAAAGAAAGAGTATGAAATCAAAGGAAGCTCCTTGTGTTCAAGCACAACAATCCAAGGAAGCTTCAGAAGAAAATCCAAGAGCTATTCAAAAGCATCTCAAGGGATTTTCAACACTCAAAGAAAAGAGGAAAAGCTCAAATCAACTCCAACTTATATTCCGTGAAGAATCCAAGCTGAGGCCTGATTCTACACTTCAAAGGAGTTGAGGAAGAGAAGAAAAGCTCAAAGCCAACCAACTGCAAATCAGGCTTTTCTAAACTTCATTTATATATTTGTTTATCTGCTCATTGAGGAGCTTTGTAACTGAAAAATAATACTTTTATTCCTTGTGTCTAGTTCAATCTGGGGGATTGAACTAGTTGAGGTAGTCTTACCTCGGTACAAGCTTGGTAAAGCTTGGGTTAGGGTTTTTGTGCTGGTGAGCCCTTGAAAACCAGCTGGGTTCGTTGTGATCCTGGGAAAACAATAAGTTTGAGTTGTGAGCTTGTAAAACAACTCTGCTATAATCTAGGGTGATTATATTGTGGACCCAAGTGAATCTTGGGAGTGGACGTAGGTTGGATACACCGAACCACTATAAAATCTTTGTGTTTGCCGTGCCTCCATTGACTCTTTCTCTATCTCTGTTTTATTCACTACACTTTATATTTGCATTGCTATTGCCTTCATTCTTATTAAGCAAACATTTTTTTAAAAAAAGGCTAATTTTTAAAGAACCCAATTCACCCCCCCCCCCCTCTTGGGTTGTCATCTGGGCCAACACAAAGGACCTCTTGGCAAGAACCCAAACAGTATCTGAAACGGAGCAAACCCTGTAGAACGGTTCACTGAAGAGTTGAACTCAAACTCAATCTTCGGCAAACACAAATCCCAGCTCCTGAATTCATGCACATTTGCCCGCAACAGATTACCCAAGCTACGGTTGACAACTTCAGTCTGTCCATCCGTCTGAGGATGATAAGGACTGCTGAATTTCAACTTTGTGCCCAACTTCTTCCACAGCTCTCGCCAGAAGTGTCCCATAAACTTGCTGTCCCTGTCTGACACTATGGATGCCGGTATACCAAAATGCCGAACCACTGAAGCAAAATATAAGTCAGCAACCTTTGACGCATCAAAAGTGGTTTTGCATGGCAAGAAACACGCCACCTTACTGAACCGATCCACAATCACCATAATCGAATCCAGTCCCCTTGCTGTCCGCGGCAATCCTACAACAAAGTCCATAGAAACATCTCGCCATGGTGCCTCTGGGATAGGTAAAGGCGTGTACATACCTTGGTTCGTGTCTGTCCCCTTCGACTCTTGACACAACCTGCACCTCTTCACAAAAGCCTTGACATCTCGGTCAAGACCAGGCCAATAAAACCGCTGCCGAATCAACCAGGCTGTTTTATCCCTTCCGAAGTGACCCTGGTTATGCAGTTCCTGGATGATCAACACACGAAGAGACGTATCAGGAACACATAAGCAGTTACCTCGAAACAAATATCCATCATGGAGAACGAAATCAGTTCGCTCCCCCGCCTCAATTTTGGCCAAAATCCCTTGAAGTGCTCATCCACACGAATGTCCTCCCTTACACTCTCAAAGCCGAGAGTGTACACATGCATAGCGCCAATCAACAAGCTCCGCCTACTCAAAGCATCAGCCACTCTATTCAACGTACCAGACTTGTGCTTGATGCTGAAAGTGTATTCCTGCAAGGCACTCACCCACTTCGCATGCCTTGAACTCAGTTTATGCTGACCCTGTAAAAACTTCAGCGCCTGATGGTCTGAATACAGTACAAACTCCCGCTGAATCAAGTAGTGGCGCCAATGCTGCAAGGATCTCACAATGGCGTACAATTCCAGATCATAAACCGAGTAAGCCAGTTTAGCTCCTCCCAGCTTCTCACTGAAGTATGCGACTGGTCTTCCTTCCTGGTTAAGCACTGCCCCAATTCCAGTCTTCGAAGCATCACAATCCACCTCAAAAACTCTATCAAAATCAGGAAGAACCAATAAAGGAGCTTCGGTCAATCTGACTTTCAGCCCATCAAATGCCTCCTGTGCGGCATCATTCCACCCGAATCTGGCTCCCTTCAACAATTCCGTTAAAGGTGCAGCCAGCTCACTATACCCCTTGACAAACCTGCGATAAAACCCTGCAAGACCCAAAAAGGATCTCAATTCTGTCAAGGTTGAAGGTACTGGCCATTCCACAATTGCATGCACCTTATTCCTATCTGGGAGAATCCCCTCTCCAGTCACAACGTACCCCAGAAAAATTAGTCTCCCAACCATCCAAATGCACTTCTCTGGGTTAGCAACTAACTGGTTCTCACGTAACACTGACAAAACCTGTGCCACATGGCCCACATGCTCTTCGGCTGTCCTGCTGTATATCAAAATATCATCAAAGTAGACAACCACAAATGAGCTAAGAAATGGACGTAAAACCTGGTTCATTACGCGCATGAACGTGCTCGGCGCGTTTGACAACCCGAATGGCATTACCAACCATTCATACAGCCCTTCCTTAGTCTTGAAGGCTGTCTTCCATTCGTCTCCAGGCTTCATCCTTATCTGATGGTACCCACTCTTCAAATCAATCTTCGTGAAGACCTTAGCACCACTCAACTGATCAAGCATGTCGTCCAACCTCGGTATCGGGAACCTGTACTTCACAGTAATTTTGTTAACCGCGCGGCTGTCGACACACATGCGCCACGTACCATCCTTCTTCGGTACCAAAAGGGCTGGCACCGCGCACGGGCTAATGCTCTCCCGTACGAACCCCTTGTCCAAAAGTTCTTGGACCTGCCTCCTCAATTCCTCATGCTGTTGCGGTGTCATCCGATAATGAGCCTTATTCGGCAACACTGAGCCCGGAATAAGGTCAATGCCGTGCTGAATATCTCGGAGAGGTGGTAATCCAGCCGGTAGCTCCTTTGATACAACATCTCGGAATTCCTCCAAGATAGACACCAACTCCTCAGGAATCATATTGGCCTTTGCTCCTCTTCCACGCCGAAGTCTCCTGACTTGCTCACCAAAGCAAAACAAACATCCTCTCCATCCAAACTCGCATCGAATTCTGTGCTTGGTAAACAAATTACTGTATTCTGTCCACTCACTTCCTGAAGCGGCTTCAAAATAACTTTCCTCCCATCTGGACGCAGCATATAACTGTGGGTGTACCCGTTGTACACTGCCCTGTTATCAAACTGCCACGGACGCCCCAGTATGATGTGAGTAGCATCCATTGGAACAACATCCGCCTCAATAGTTGTCTCGAAATGAGGACCAAAACACAGTGACAACTTACACCTTCGGCTGACCTGAATGTCTGCATTTCGGTTCACCCAACCGAGCTTATATGGATGTGGGTGAGGGTCTGTCTGCAACCCCAGCTTCTTCACAGCCTCCTCTGCTATCACATTCTCCCAACTGCCGGAGTCTATGATAACACGACATGTTTTGCCAGCCACAAAACATTTCGTTGTGAAGATGTCATGCCGACGCCAATCTTCATCTGATCTCGGCGCCAGACACATTCTTCGTATCACCAAGCTCTCCCCTTGAATATGGTCCGGATCAATAACACACAGCTCATCATTAAATTCCTCATCCTCAGGGAACTCTCCTCCATTTTCGTCCTCCATATATCCTCCATATACAACTGAGCTCGCGCCTTGGGGCATTCATTGGCATAGTGCCCCAAATTCTGACACCGATGGCACCGAATGTTAGCCCTGTTGCTGCCCACTCTCGCCTGAGAACCTGAGGTTCCATTCGACCCTGTTGGTCTTGGAGGTACTGATGCCTGCGGCCTCGCTACTGGAGGCATAAATTTGCCCCCTGAATTCTGCCCTGAACTCTGGCCCGTAGTAAAACCCCCTCTGCTCTGAAACCCCCTGTTTCTCATCAAGCTCTTTTCCACTGCCTGAGCCCTCATATGCGCATCTCCTACACTATCAATTCGATGCACAGCCAGTGCATCTTGGATTGGCAGCCGCAAGCCATGAAGATACATGGCTATCAATCTCGGTTCAGCCTCAATCAACCGATTTCGTGCAACCAATCGATAAAATTCAGTTGTGTACTCCTCGACGCTCCGACTACCTTGCGTCAAACCATGCAACTTCGAATACAAAATCTGCTCATGGTTCGGAGGCAAAAACTCCCTGTTCATCTCCTGCTTTAGCGCTGCCCATGACGCTAATGGAGGTCTCCCATCCATATATCTACGATAGTGCTGCGCATGCCACCAAGCAGCAGCCCTATCTCTGAATCGAATTGTGACAAGCGGTACCTGCTTGTCTAAGGGCACCTCCTTCAGACGAAAAACATCATCGACCTGAAGGGTCCAATCAACATACTCGTCTGGGTTAATTCCTCCTTTAAACTCTGGAATTTCGACCCTGAAGCCTGCTTCCCACCGATTCTGATTTTCGAAATAGGGAGGTTGATCGACATACCTTGGAAGTCCAACATCAGGCCTCTGTTGCCCTCTTCGAATTGGTGGTGCCTCCAGATTTTCGAAACCCCTCTCCCTACCTCCATCAATTTCATCACGCTCCTCCACTCGAATGGGTTGGGCACGATTTGCACCTCCAGCCGCGCCATCATCGCCTGCATGGTTTGCATCATCTGTTGCATCACCTGGTGCTGGTCTCGCATGGCGTCTTGCATAGCATCTCTCACGGCGTCTCTCAGGGATTGATCGTTGTTCTTCTGCTCCATTGGATCAAGGCTCTGATACCAAGTTGATGCAGGGCGATATTCAAAACGCCTGCAACTCAAGAACGATCTAATCTGCGAGAAAAGAATTCGTCCAGGTTTGGTTCGAATCTTGACAAGAAAAGGGGAAAATTTCGAATTTTGATCACTCACAATCCGAAATTTAAAGGAAGAGCAATTGAATTTTCAATTCAATTGTTTTGAATCAGAAAAAAGAAAACATTCATCTCCATTCAAGAAAAAAAGGAAATCTAAAATAGCGTCTTTCTTCTCTGCCTCTGACGGCCGCCCAAAACCAACCTAAATAAAAGAGATAAAACCCTAACATCATAAGTTTAGTTAAAAATTACAACTATGCCATTAAAAACGAAAACAGGCCCAAAACTCCTATCAGACGAGCCCGGATGGCCAAAATCCACAGCAGCTCATTGCCAAAGGCAATGACTTTGAATCAGCAGTCCGTTTCCATGTGACCAGCCAAGTTTGGGCCCAGTCCGACACAGTAGCTGACCGGATTCGATTGACCCAAAGTGTCAAAACGAAGTCGGGTCAATTCCGTACACTCGGCCCAAACATGAAATTTCAAGCCCGTTTGTTCTGCAACCTCTTGGACCTTCGTAGATTATCTGGCGTGGGCTTCCCTGACGTGGCCTGCTGACTCTGGGTTGCTGGTACAGGAACATCCAAGGACTGGTTCGACTGACCCGAACTCTGGTCTGAACTGATGTCCTCATCAGGAAGGGGGTGGGCTTCAGGTGGTGACCTCAAGCTCGAATTCTCTCCTGCATAAGGGGTCAGATG
>UESW01004497.1:152452-254925 GCA_900491605.1 Calamus simplicifolius
AGTTGTTTTGTTATAAATGATTTTTGGTTTAATTTGAGATTATGGATTTTGGACTTTCTGGATGTGATGTGGCATGGTCTTCTAGAGGTGGTATAGGGTGGCTTGATATTCTAGGGTTAGCATGGGGTGGCTTGGTATTTTGGAGGTGATCGGGTGTGGCTTGGTAGTATTCTGAAAATAGTATAGTATGGCTTGGTAATCTGAAGATGGTATGGCTTAGTATTCTGAGGTGTATGGTATGGCTTGGTGGAGGGATATGATATGTATGATGGATACAGCTGGTATATGGCACTAGTTTTTGGCAAGGAAAGTTGGTATCCTCCCTTGCCTAGACTAGTGGCATTGGGGAATAGGGTAAGATCGAGAAAGCTAGTGTAGAACAAAGTAATGGTGCAGGACCTGACTGAGTTTATTTATGCGAGGTTCTAGTATATAAACCACCTAGGTGGAGGAAGGATCGCTAGATTAGGTTATTGATACGTAACATTGGCGCTAGATTGCGACAGTATATACTAGTAGTAATGCCTCATGATGCAATGCTTGCTAAGGTAGGGTTCACTTAGGGTATGCCTTATGTATTGTGGCAAGAATGCCCAGTGGGTGTGTTGCATATGGGTGAAGGCAACTACTTAGTGATGCCATGCATATAGGTGCAAGGGTGCTTTGTTTGTGGTTATTTGGACATAGTGTCTCATGACGCATACATGCTAAGAGAGTGAATCACTGGAGGTTTCTTTATAGGCGCTGTGATTGTGGCCCATGATGTATTGCATGTGAGTGAGGGCAACTGCTTAGTGATGTCATGCATATGAGCGTCCTGTGGTCTAGTTGTGATGTGGTTATCTGGATATTGTGGATGGTTTAGATGTGGTTGTGGCCATATGGATAGTTATTTTGGTATGTGGATTTCATCGGCTTTTTGGATAGTTATAAATGTTGGCCCAGATGGCAACCCAAGGGGGGGGGGTGAATTGGGTTCTTAAAAATTTAAGACTTTTTAACTTTAATTGATTGGTTAGCAAGATGTGCAAGTGAGAGGCTAACTAAAATTAATACACAAGCAAATAAAGAGAGATAGAGAAAATTAGGCACGGCAAACACAGGCAATTTTATAGTGGTTCGGCGCAACCAGCACCTACGTCCACTCCCAAGATTCACTTGGGTCCACACTATAATCTCTCTAGATTACAGTCGAGTTGTTTTACAAGTTCACAACTCAAACTTGTTTGTTTTACCGGGTGCACAACGAACCCAGCTGGTTTTAATGAATCTATTTCTTGATTAATATTTTCTTTTTCTTTCCTAAGTTCTTCTTTTCATTAGTTAAGTTCTTAACTTCTAAAGCTAATTCATTTTTACTTTTAGCTAAACTAATATTATCATTTTTCAAAAACTTATACTTTTCTTTAAGGATTTAAAATCATCATAAGTTCATTGAAAGCCTCAAACATTTCATCAAAAGTAAAATCATCATTTGAGTTTTCAGAACTTACCTCATTGTTGTTGTCGTCGTCGTTGGCCATGAAGCAAATATTGGCAACTCCTTTTGCTCATCTTCTTCCGACGAGGAAGATTCTTCAGACCATGTTGCCATATATGCTTTCTTCTTTTTCTTGTAGGCCTTTTTCAGCAAAGGACAGTCATACTTGAAGTGCCCTGGCTTTTTGCACTCATAACATACCAAGGGCTCTTTTTCTTTTTCTTTTTCCTTGTTCTTTTTCTATCCTTTTCTCCTTCAAATCTTGCTCCAAATTTCTTTTTATGAAATGGCCTTTTTCTCATAAACTTCCTGAATTTTTTGGCCAAGAGAGCAGTTTCCTCATCAACATGCTGCTTCATTGTTAATTCATGGGTCATTAAGGATCCCAGAAGCTCCTCCAAAGGTAGTGCATTGAGGTCCTTTGCTTCTTGGATTGCAGTAACTTTTGCTTCCCACGATCTTGGTAGAGACCTAAGAATTTTACGCATAAGATCAGCATTAGAATAAATTCTACAAGACTTTTCAGACCATTCCAATATCAGTAAATCTAGTGAACATGCATGTGATGGTTTCAGTTTGTTCCATAGTAAATAATTCATATTTATGAACCAAATATTTATTTTTGATTTCTTTACTTGGTTTGTTCTTTCATGAGTTACTTCCAACCTATCCCAAATTTCTTTTGCGGAATTACAAGTTGAGATTCGGTTGAATTCATTTGAATCCAAGGAACAATACAAAATATTAATGGCTTTAGCATTTAATTGTGCCATTCTCCTATCATTATCATTCCAATCCCTTTCGGGTTTAGGAACAATAGTGCCATCAATAAGGTGTGTGGGTGTACTAGGTCCGTTTATGATAACACCCCAAAGCTCATAATCAGAAGCTTGAATGAATATCCTCATTCTAGCTTTCCAATAAGAATAGTTTGAGCCATTAAAAAGTGGAGGTCTATTCGTAGAATGACCTTCAGCAAAACTTGACCCAATTTGTGTTGCCATATGGATCTTTAGCCCTTGATCGTGAGATCAAATTCTAAATGAGCACTTGCTCTGATACCAATTGTTGGCCCAGATGGCAACCCAAGAGGGGGGGGTGAATTGGGTTCTTAAAAATTTAAGACTTTTTAACTTTAATTGATTGGTTAGCAAGATGTGCAAGTGAGAGGCTAACTAAATTAATACACAAGAAAATAAAGAGAGATAGAGATAGAGAAAATTAGGCACGGCAAACACAAGGCAATTTTATAGTGGTTCGGCGCAACCAGCACCTACGTCCACTCCCAAGATTCACTTGGGTCCACACTATAATCTCTCTAGATTACAGTCGAGTTGTTTTACAAGTTCACAACTCAAACTTGTTGTTTTACCGGGTGTACAACGAACCCAGCTGGTTTTAACTCGGGCTTACCAGCACAAAACCCTACACGTTGTTTTTCTAGGGCTCACAACTAACCCAACACAAGCACTCCGGCTTGCAACGAGGTATACCAACCTCCACTAATTCAATCCACAGATTGAATCAGCAAACAAATAATAATGATAGAGTTTGAATGATAATGTGCTCCCCTTGAGCAGATATACAAATTAAGTACAAAATATTAAAAGGTTAGAAAAGCCTGATTGTATTTGCAGATGGTGGATGCTTGGGCTTTCTTCCTTCTTCTCTTCAACTCCTCTAGAAGTGTTGAATCACGCCTCAGCTAGATTCTTGACCGTTGAAGACTTTTGGAGTTGAGATGAATCTTTTCCCTCTTTTGAAAATCCGCAGATTTGACCTTTGGAACGCACTTGGATTTTCTTCGGGCTTTTGTGGAAAGATGAGAAGGAGTAGACGAATCTTTCACTTGGATTTCACTCCTTTTGAATCTCTCTACTTGAGCAAAATGATTTTCAATATGCTCTGTTTTTCCCTCTTTTCAAATGATATTCTTTTCTCTCTTTTTGATTTTCTCTAGGTTGTTTTGATTTGAAAAGAACTCCTCTATTTATAGAATCTGTAAAAATATATCCGTTAGAGTCAAGGAAAAATAGCCGTTATTTAAAAATCTAACCGTTGGGCTGATGTGTCATCCGTAAAAATCGTGCCCAGATTTGCTGGAGTCGACTCATGCTTTTCCCGAGTCGGCTCGAGCTCGATTTTACCAAAAAAGAAATATTAGGGGTCGACTCGATAAAGGTGAAGTGTCGACTCCTGAAGTCGGGAGTCGACTCGTAAAAGACTTGGGGTCGACTCGAGAGATGCTCAGAAAAACACTCTTCTGGTGTCTGAGTCGGAGTCGACTCGCACAGTCCAGGAGTCGGCTCGACAGAATCAGGGGTCGACTCGACAATTTCATGGGTCGACTCGACACAGATGCACATTTCTGTACACTGAGCGGAGTCGACTCTGAAACTCAGGAGTCGGCTCCGGAACGCATCAAAAATCAGAAATTTTTCTGATTGACATTAAAATCGTTCCAGATTCATTTTAGTTCATTGTTTGACATGAAATCAATAGAATTAATCTTTAGAAGTGATTCATGAACTAATCCATAAGCTTTTGGAATAAAACATGAATTATAACATTTCTTTTCGAAAGTTTGAATATTGAGTCTAAAGTTCAAATTGATTAAAGTTAAACTTGAGCATTCTCATTCTCATTGATTGTTCACTTCATAAAACTCATTAAAACATCATTTCTTTTCGAAAGTTTGAATAAGTTTAAAGTCACAATCAAAATGATTAACTTGATTCTCATTCTCATTGATTGTTCAAGTAAACTTCATTTTCATAAACTCATTAAAACATGAATTATAACATTTCCGAAAGTTTGAATATTGCACAATCAAAATTGATTAAAGTTAAACTTGAGCATTCTCATTCTCATTGATTGTTCAAAGTAAATTTGTTGCTCATTTTCATAAACTCATTACATCCTTTAATAAACTCAATGGCTTTTAGTAATCATCAAAATCAAAAGGATTGGATCATATAATTTTTCAATAATTTCTCAACAATCTCCCCCTTTTTGATGATGACAAAAATATTGAGTTTGTTCATGATTGATTAGTGAATTAATTTTGTTTTCATAGTTAAGTTTAGGCTCCCCCTTAATGAGGTAGCTCCCCCTATGAAACTTAATTAATTAACCCATTGTTTATCTCATTTTATCACAATCATAGACAATCATAAAACTATAAAATTCTCCCCCTTTTTTGTTATCAACAAAAAGATAGAGAATCAAAACATTCATTCAAATTTCATTGAAATAAGGAAATAGAGAATTCATTTCATTCAAAAGTCTAGTACATCAAAATGTTCAGTACATTGATTTCATAAAGAAAGCAAAAAAAACTTCAGTACAAAACAAGAATTGAAACTAGTAACTCAAAAATGAGTTCTTACAATTCTAGTAAGATGATCAACTATATTTTCATTCCTTCAGATTGAATTTTTACATAGTCCTTGAGTTTTTCATCAACAAAGGTGCACGCACTCTTAATTTTGTCTTGAAGCTCTGCGTTGCTCTTGCATATGTCTCTCCATCTCCACAAATATCCTTAAGTTCTTCAAAAATATTCTTGAGATCACTACTTAAGGATGCCGATGAAGATCCGAGAGTGGATTCAATCTTTGAGATACGATCATCAAGAGAATAAAGTGTTTCTCAAATGCATAAATTTATTCTCAAATTCAGTTTTAAGCTTATCTGATTGATCTTCAAGTAAGGCTTTGAGTTGCATAATTTGTTGATCTGAAAAACTAGCAGAAGATGAAGTCTGAACAAAAGTTGGAGCAGGGGCTGGAGCAGAGGCAGAAACCAAGGGGCTCGGAGGTGCAGGCGAAGGATGTCTAACAGAGGGTCCTGCAGCCTCAGTATCTGTAGCTCTTTCCTCTGTTACTCCTTTCCTTTCCCATTCCATTCTTTTTGACAAACCCCATCCTATGAATAGTGCCAGACTATAAAAATCTGTATGTCTTAAATTCTTCATTGGTTCATTATCAGAAATCACCACACCCTGGCTTCGAAAATCAAGTAAGAATCATCCCATAGGCAGACTGGATTTCCTTTTCCCTCACAATCTGCTATGTACCACAAATCATGCTGGGAAGATTGATAGGCTTGCCAGTCACTATGGCGTCCATTACAAAAACATCTCTCTCAGAAACATAATCAAATCTACCCGTTTTAGGAAATAGAATCCTACAGCAGATATTGTGAAGCAATCTCAACTCTAAGGACAGCTGATTAGCAAGAATCTCTTCAAATCCAACACATCCCTGTTTAATAATCTGGATAAAGCTGGGGCGCGGTCATCAGAAGAAAAGTGGAGGTGCCAGACAAAGGTAATCCAATAATCTAGACAAGATCTCAGCAGTCACTGAAATTCTTACTCCTCTCACATTGCTAATAAGCCCATGGTCTCCTCTAGACAAATTTTTGTAAAATTCTTTAACTAAAGAGGGATAAGTCGGGCATCAAGAGAGCAAACTTTCTCCCAACCCATCTCGATTAACTGTCTTCCAACTAGAAAACCCTCATTCTCAAATAATTCAAAATCCATCTTCCTACCAGTGGTAATGATCCTATCTGCTAGTCGGTCTACCTGGGAGGACGTGGCAGCAGGAGCAGCAGTTGGGGTAGAAGCAGATGAGGTGGAGTCCAAGCTTGGAGAAGGCTCACGCACGGGACGCTTCACGGTTCTTCACGGAACGCTTCCTCTTGATGCCACCCGCCACAACACTAGATCCTCTAGTTTTAGGTGCCATTTGATGATTGGAGGTGATAAACGAAGATTGGGAGTTTGGAGGGTTTGGGGAGAGTGTGGAGAGAGTATTTTAAGATTGGGGTCGAATAGAATGAGCGACGAGTCGACTCTGCCCTAGAAAAATCAATTTGGGACCACCTCGAGTCGGCTCGCGCAAACCCAAGTGTCGACTCGGCACAGACACAGAAAGTCCGTCCCGACATGGAGTCGACTCGCGCCAGAGAGGGGTCGACTCGAGAGTTTCAGTTGAAACCGGGAGTCGACTCCGATACGCATCGAGTCGGCTCCGAGACCATTTCAGACAAAAACATGAAATTTCTGAAATGTGTCCGGAAAATGATCATAAAAATTGATAAATAATCATTGGATATGAGTGAATCAATTGATATGAGTTCTAGATAAGATTTCCTTAAGATTTGAGGATTTGAAAGAATTCTAGATATATTTCCTTAGAGGTTTCAAAATTTATCAAAGGGATTACAAATTCCTAATTCTCCTCTAAGATAACAAAATCTTTCTTCACTTAAAGGTTTTGTAATATGTCAGCTAATTGTTCTTCAGTGTTTACATAATCTAAACAAATTTCATCATTAGCTACATGTTCCCTTATAAAATGATATCTAATTTCTATGTGTTTTGTTCTTGAGTGTTGAATTGGATTTTTAGTTAATTGATTGCGCTAGTGTTATCACATCTTATGGGTGTCTTATCAAGTGTGATACCATAGTCTTCAAGTTGTCGCTTAATCCATAGGATTTGCGCACAGCAACTTCCAGCTGCTACATATTCAGCTTCAGTAGTTGATAATGCAACTGAATTTTGCTTTTTGCTAAACCATGTGATTAAGTTACTTCCTAAGAAATGGCATGCACCACTTGTGCTTTTTCTATCTAATTTACATCCAGCATAATCAGAATCTGAATATGCAATTAGGTTTAATGTGGAGTCTCTAGAATACCATAAACCTACATTTTTTGTTCCATTTAGATATCTTAGTATTCTTTTAACAGCTATTAAATGTGATTCTTTAGGTTCAGATTGAAATCTAGCACATAAACATACTGAAAACATAATATCTGGTCTACTTGCTGTTAAATAAAGAAGGGATCCGATATACCTCGATAATACTTTTGATCAACCTTTTTACCTTCTTCATCTTTGTCCAGCTTGCATGAAGGACTCATTGGAGTTCCGAGGGGTTTCATTGTTTCCATACCAAACTTTTTGAGTAGTTCTCTTGTGTATTTGGTTTGGTTGATAAAGATTCCCTCTTTGCTTTGTTTGATCTGGAGTCCAAGGAAGAAGTTGAGTTCTCCCATCATGCTCATCTCGAATTCTCCCTGCATTAACTTTGCAAATTCTTGACAAAGAGAATCGTTAGTAGCACCAAAAATAATGTCATCTACGTATATTTGTACTACAAGTAAATCTTTACTTTTTCTTTTCAAAAACAAAGTTTTATCAACATTTCCTCTTG
This sequence comes from Calamus simplicifolius, assembly GCA_900491605.1. NCBI lineage: Eukaryota > Viridiplantae > Streptophyta > Magnoliopsida > Arecales > Arecaceae > Calamus > Calamus simplicifolius. Next base: position 160,163 of record UESW01004497.1, read on the forward strand.
TAAAATCATTTTCTATTAAGAATTTACTTAACCTATCATACCAAGCTCTAGGTGCTTGTTTCAAACCATATAAAGCTTTGTGCAATTTAAAAACGTGATTTGAAAATCGTGATCTTCAAAACCTGGTGGTTGTTCTACATAAACTTCTTCATTAAAATCCATTTAAAAATGCGCTTTTTACATCCATTTGAAATAAGTTAATGTTCATATGACATGCAAATGCAAGTAATAGCCTAATGGCTTCTAATCTAGCTACAGGTGCAAAGGTTTCATCAAAATCAATACCTTCCTCTTGATTATATCCTTTAGCAACCAATCTAGCTTTGTTTCTAATTACAATGCCATTTTCATCTAGTTTATTTCTAAAAACCCATTTTGATCCTATTACTGAATGATTTTTAGGTCTTTCAACTAAGGTCCAAACATTATTTCTTGTAAATTGATTTAGTTCTTCTTGCATAGCTAACATCCAATTATTATCTTTTTCAGCTTCTTCTATAGTTTTAGGTTCAATTTGTGATACAAATGCAAGATGATTACTAATATTTCTCATGTATGATCTAGTCCTTATTCCTTGAGATGGATCGCCTATAATCAATTCCTTAGGATGACTATGAGCATATCTCCAGTCTCTTGGAAGATCTACATCATTATGATCAATATTGACATCATCGTCCTTATGTGAATCATCATCTTTAGCCTCTTGTTCATGATCAGAAGATACTTCAATATTAAGTTTTTCAAGATCTTTTTCAATTATGTTTGTATCTTCCTCATCATCAATCTTTTCAGATCCAGTTGCTAAAGATTCATCAAAACTACATGAATGGATTCTTCAACTACTAAGGTTTTCTTGTTAAAGATTCTATATGCCTTACTAGTTGTTGAATAACCTAGAAAAATTCCTTCATCAGATTTAGCATCAAATTTTCCTAAGTTGTTTTTACCATTATTATGAATGAAACATTTACATCCAAATGCATGAAAGTATTTTATATTTGGTTTTCTTTCATTCCATAATTCATAAGGTGTTTTCTTTAATATTGGTCTTATTAAAGCTCTGTTTAAGATGTAACATGCTGTGTTAATTGCTTCCGCCCAAAAATACTTTGGTAAGTTGCTTTCACATAGCATGGTACGGGCCATGTCTTCTAGAGTCCTATTTTTTCTTTCAACTACACCGTTTTGTTGTGGAGTCCTAGGGGCTGAAAAATTATGATTAATTCCATTTTCAGTGCAGAAATTTTCAAATAAGTGATTTTCAAATTCTGTTCCATGATCACTTCTTAGAGATACTATAGTAGTGTTTTTCTCATTTGTGACTTTCTTGAAGAATTTCAGGAACATCGAGAAAGTCTCATCTTTGTGAGCTAAAAACATTACCCAAGTATATCTAGAATAATCATCTACAATCACTAGACCATATTTCTTTCCTCCTAGACTTGTGGTTCTAGTTGGTCCAAAAGGTCCATGTGAAGTAGCTCTAGCCCTAGAAGTTGAAACAATGTTTTTAGATTTAAAAGAACTTCTAGTTTGTTTTCCAAATTGACATGCATCACATATTTTATTATTTTCAAAATCTAATTTAGGTAATCCTTTAACTAAATCCATTTTAATTAGTTTTGAAATAAGGTGTGTGCTTGCATGACCTAATCTACGATGCCACAACCAACTAATTTCATTTATGTTAGCATTGTCAGCAATTAAGCAATGATCACTCAAAGATAGTTTTTCTAAGTCAACTAAGTAAACATTGCCATGTCTATAACCAGTAAATACAATGCTATCATCAATAGAATTAGTTACAGTGCATAAAGAAGATTTAAATGAAACATTAAAGTTTTTATCACATAATTGACTTATGCTAATTAGATTATGCTTCAAACCATTAACATAAAGTACATTATCAATAACTATAGATGGAGTTATGCGAACTTTACCAAGGCCCATAATTTGACCTTTACCGTTATCGCCAAACGTCACAACTCCACCTTTCTTTTCTTCCAGGGTGATGAATTCATCTTTGTCACCCGTCATATGTCTTGAGCAGCCACTATCAAGGTACCACTTTTTCTTTGATCTTTTGGCTACAAGACATTCCTGCAACATAATCAAACTTTATGCTTAGGTACCCAAGCTTTCTTGGGTCCTTCATGGTTAGCAGCAATAAAAATTGTTCCTTTCGGAACCCATATTTTCTTAGCTTTAATATTTAACTTGTTGTTATTTTTAAGGTTTTGCATTCAAAGGATTTGTGACCTTTTTCATTACATTTAAAACAAGTTATATTACTTTGGTTGGCTTTTATAAAAATATTCTTTAGTGATTTCTGTTTCCTTAATGTGTTATATCCTAAACCAGCTTTGTCAAAAACAGCTTTTTGACTATCTAGATCATGTTAAGTTTAGTTGAACTTAAGTGAATTTCTCAACAATGTCTTTATATTTTTTAACATCTTTCTTAAGAGAGTCAATTTCTTTAGCTTGCTGTTCTTTATCTAAAGCTAAAGTTTCTATTTGATCTTTTAAATCTTTAGTTGAGTTTTTAGTTTCAGATTTTAATGAATCTATTTCTTGATTAAGATTTCTCTTTCTTTCCTAAGTTCTTCTTTTTCATTAGTTAAGTTCTTAACTTCTAAAGCTAATTCATTTTTACTTTTAGCTAAACTAATATTATCATTTTTCAAAAACTTATACTTTTTTTTCAAGGATTTAAAATCAATCATAAGTTCATTGAAAGCCTCAAACATTTCATCAAATGTAAATCATCATTTGAGTTTTCAGAACTTACCTCATTGTCGTTGTCGTCGTCGTTGGCCATGAAGCAAATATTGGCAACTTCCTTTTGTCTTCTTCTTCGACGAGGAAGATTCTTCAGACCATGTTGCCATATATGCTTTCTTCTTTTTCTTGTAGGCCTTTTTCAGCAAAGGACAGTCATATTGAAGTGCCCTGGCTTTTTGCACTCATAACATACCAAGGGCTCTTTTTCTTTTTCTTTTTCCTTGTCCTTTTTCTTATCCTTTTCTCCTTCAAATCTTGCTCCAAATTTCTTTTTATGGAAGGCCTTTTTCTCATAAACTTCTGAATTTTTTGGCCAAGAGAGCAGTTTCCTCATCATCATGCTGCTCTCATTGTTAATTCATGGGTCATTAAGGATCCTAGAAGCTCCTCTAAGGTAGTGCATTGAGGTCTTTGGCTTCTTGGATTGCTGTGACTTTTGCTTCCCACGATCTTGGTAATGACCTAAGAATTTTGCGAACAAGATCAGCATTAGTATAAATTTACCAAGACTTTTCAAACCATTCACAATATCAGTGAATCTAGTGAACATGCATGTGATGGTTTCAGTTTGTTCCATTGTAAAATTCATATTTATGAACCAAAATATTTATTTTTGATTCTTTTACTTGGTTTGTTCCTTCATGTGTTACTTCCAACCTATCCCAAATTTCTTTTGCGGAATTACAAGTTGAGATTCGGTTGAATTCATTTGAATCTAAGGAACAATATAAAATATTAATGGCTTTAGCATTTAATTGTGCCATTCTCCTATCATTATCATTCCAATCCCTTTCGGGCTTTAGGAACAATAGTGCCATCAATAAGGTGTGTGGGTGTACTAGGTCCATTTATATAACACCCCAAAGCTCATAATCAGAAGCTTGAATGAATATCCTCATTCTAGCTTTCCAATAAGAATAGTTTGAGCCATTAAAAAGTGGAGGTCTATTCGTAGAATGACCTTCAGCAAAACTTGAACCACTTTGTGTTGCCATAATGGATCTTTAGCCCTTGATCGTGAGATCAAATTCTAAATGAGCACTTGCTCTGATACCAATTGTTGGCCCAGATGGCAACCCAAGAGGGGGGGGTGAATTGGGTTCTTAAAAATTTAAGACTTTTTAACTTTAATTGATTGGTTAGCAAGATGTGCAAGTGAGAGGCTAACTAAAAGCAATACACAAGAAAATAAAGAGAGATAGAGATAGAGAAAATTAGGCACGGCAAACACAAGAATTTTATAGTGGTTCGGTGCAACCAACACCTACGTCCACTCCCAAGATTCACTTGGGTCCACACTATAATCTCTCTAGATTACAGCCGAGTTGTTTTACAAGCTCACAACTCAAACTTGTTGTTTTACCGGGTGCACAACGAACCCAGCTGGTTTTAACTCGGGCTTACCAGCACAAAACCCTACACGTTGTTTTTCTAGGGCTCACAACTAACCCAACACAAGCACTCCGGCTTGCAACGAGGTATACCAACCTCCACTAATTCAATCCACAGATTGAATCAGCAAACAAATAATAATGATAGAGTTTGAATGATAATGTGCTCCCCTTGAGCAGATATACAAATTAAGTACAAAATATTAAAAGGTTAGAAAAGCCTGATTGTATTTGCAGATGGTGGATGCTTGGGCTTTCTTCCTTCTTCTCTTCAACTCCTCTAGAAGTGTTGAATCACGCCTCAGCTAGATTCTTGACCGTTGAAGACTTTTGGAGTTGAGATGAATCTTTTCCCTCTTTTGAAAATCCGCAGATTTGACCTTTGGAACACTTGGATTTTCTTCGGGCTTTTGTGGAAAGATGAGAAGGAGTAGACGAATCTTTCACTTGGATTTCACTCCTTTTGAATCTCTCTACTAAAATGATTTTCAATATGCTCTGTTTTTCCCTCTTTTCAAATGATATTCTTTTCTCTCTTTTTGATTTTCTCTAGGTTGTTTTGATTTGAAAAGAACTCCTCTATTTATAGAATCTGCAAAAATATATCCGTTAGAGTCAAGGAAAAATAGCCGTTATTTAAAAATCTAACCGTTGGGGCTGATGTGTCATCCGTAAAAATCGCGCCCAGATTTGCTGGAGTCGACTCATGCTTTTCCCGAGTCGGCTCGAGCTCATTTTAGCAAAAATAGAAATATTAGGGGTCGACTCGATAAAGGTGAAGTGTCGACTCCTGATAGTCGGGAGTCGACTCATAAAAGACTTGGGGTCGACTCGAGAGATGCTCAGAAAAACACTCTTCTGGTGTCTGAGCGGAGTCGACTCGCACAGTCCAGGAGTCGGCTCGACAGAATCAGGGGTTGACTCGACAATTTCATGGGTCGACTCGACACAGATGCACATTTCTGTACACTGAGCGGAGTCGACTCTGAAACTCAGGAGTCGGCTCCGGAACGCATCAAAAATCAGAAATTTTTCTGATTGACATTAAAATCGTTCCAGATTCATTTTAGTTCATTGTTTTGACATGAAATCAATAGAATTAATCTTTAGAAGTGATTCATGAACTAATCCATAAGCTTTTGGAATAAAACATGAATTATAACATTTCTTTTCGAAAGTTTGAATATTGAGTCTAAAGTCATAATCAAAATTGATTAAAGTTAAACTTGAGCATTCTCATTCTCATTGATTGTTCAAAGTAAATTTGTTGCTTCATTTTCATAAACTCATTAAAACATGAATTATAACATTTCTTTTCGAAAGTTTGAATATTGAGTTTAAAGTCACAATCAAAATTGATTAAAGTTAAACTTGAGCATTCTCATTCTCATTGATTGTTCAAAGTAAATTTGTTGCTTCATTTTCATAAACTCATTAAAACATGAATTATAACATTTCTTTTCGAAAGTTTGAATATTGAGTTTAAAGTCACAATCAAAATTGATTAAAGGTAAACTTGAGCATTCTCATTCTCATTGATTGTTCAAAGTAAATTTGTTGCTACATTTTCATAAACTCATTACATCCTTTAATAAACTCAATGGCTTTTAGTAATCATCAAAATCAAAAGGATTGGATCATATAATTTTTCATAATCTTCCAACAATAAATATTATGATATCTTTTGTTCAAATATATTTTGGCTATACTAAGCTGTTTTATTGTCTTATCCATGATGGTAAGTGTAGAAGTTCTATGAGCTTTTTAACTCGTCCTGCTCTATCTTATTTTTATTCTGTAGCAAATGAGGAGGATGTTTACTTGATAAATCAGAATTTTGGGAATAGTCTTCACGAGTTAGGATTGTTAGAAGTTTCTTTTCATTATGTATTAACCAATTAAAAAAGGAGGTAAATAATTAATAAATTGACATGAGAAGTGATATATTTGAATTTTAGCTTTCACAAGCATATGTTGAAATTTAAGAGGCCTTGCGTGCTCTTAAGGTTCGTTTTAAGAGTACACAGCCACATCGTGATGCTCTTGGACTGGGTTTAGGATCAGGGGGTTGTGGCACTTACACAAAAGCATTTTAACCTTCATATTTTGAGAATTGCAGATGGTTATCTTTAGTGAAGATAAAAAGTTAGCATCAGTCTTTGCAACAAAAAAAAAATCATTGTTTTTGCTTGCTTTTTTGTTATTCATTTCTAAAAGGTTTATTGCTAGTTAAATGGTAAATAATTAATAAATTGCAAGAGATGAGAAACATGATTTCTATATATAAACTTTTCTTTCTTCAAAATTGCAAGTTTAGAATAGAAATTAATCACATCTAACTGTGCAACCATTAACTCATTCTCAACAAATCTAGCTTTCAAGAACCATTCCTTTAACATTAGTATGTGTTTATCATATTTTTTAGAAGGCTCAAAGCTATTAAAATTCTAATTCCAATCAATTTTAGAAAAGTTTCCTCTTTAGATATTAAAATTGGTGTTTTTGAGAAAATTTGTTTGGAGCAAGACAGGCCTTATAGATCTAAAACACCTAGCTTAAGCTGGACTAGCTAGAACCACTTTGGTTCTAGTGATTTGGCTTTCCAGGTTAGTAAAGCACCTAAATCAACTTGAATGGTAAAAATGCTCAGTTTTCAAAGTGTTTCAAGCTTGGTTTGTCTCCTTACTCTTTTTTCTGTAATACCCTGAGTTTTTAAATTCTTATATTGTTCTAGAAGATTTGTACAATTATTCAATTAAGATTTGTAATCAAGGCTTTTGTAAAGATATTTGTGTTTAATGGCAAATTGTAGCAAGTTGGGAGAGGTTAGAATGGGAATCCAGAAGTTGGAATGCTCCATATCTTCCTTGGATGAAGCCAATAATGAGAAACTTACCTTGTTTTCTCTTAGCCTTTTTAAGTTCCTTCATGTAAAACTTTCTCCCCCATTCCTCCACATGATGCTTTCTCCCCATCACGTAATGTTTTCCCCCATTCCCTCATGTAGCATTTGTGATAGCCAGCATAGGTAGCTGGCTATCACTTGAAATCCCATGTAAAGGTCCTTGACAGCCAGCATGGATAGCCGGCTATCACCATTGTTAGTCAGCTAACCATGTCAACTAACAAGAGAAGGCCCTCTATAAGGGTCACAGAAGCCAATTCTCATGCCGGCTATTTTAGGGAAAGCTTCTGTGCTTTTGTGTTGTGATGAATTGGAGCCACAGTAGCTGACTAGGGAGTCGACTAGTTTGATTTAAACCATCCAAAAATTTTATTTTAAGTCTTTTAACCCTTGGATTTGATGAAACATAAGTGGAAAAGGGATGTAACACTAACTTGGGATGGTGTTTAGGAAATGGTTCCGTAGTAACTACTGTTAGTTGGCTAGTTTGGGATAATCTTTTGGAAATATTAGGTGCAAGTATAGCAGCATTAACGCACTAGATTTCATCCGGACTCCACAAGTTAAGCGTGCCAGGATGAGAGTACCTTTGTGATGTCATTTGGGGAATTAACCAATGGCAAGAAAGAAAAAGTTTTAGAAGTTATTTAGAAGATTGATCGAGGACAAAATGGGGAAAGAAATTCATGGGCAAGATGTTAAGGCTGAGGGAGAGCCATGTGGACTTTAAAAAGTATGCCTTAAGAGTTGTCAAGGGCAAAATGGAGATTTCTTTGGGTCATTTAAAACTCACTAACACATTCTTAACCCTTAAGCCACCGTAAGAACGGAAAATGAGAGGAAAAAGGATAAAAAAATTGAGAGAAAAAGAGAGCTCAGTCATGGGAAAAGAGAAGAGAAAAGAGAAGGAAGAAGAAGAAGAAATGAAAAGGAAGAAGAGAAGAGAAGCCAAGGGGTTCTCTTGCTTTCTAAGGTTAGCCTGTTTTCCCTAAGCATGAGAATAGTATCAAAGTCCTATGATTAGGATATGCATGATATGTTAGCATGTGTATTTGGAGTATACGAAAGGGTGAAAGAAAATTATGCTAAAATGTTAAGCATAGAGCTCGCATGCATGCAAAGTTGCATGAAATATTATATGTATGTGACCTAATAAGCATATGTGGTGACTTAGGTCAAGAGATTTGTTCTAAAGGAATGGATCAAGAAAGATAGCAACCAGATAAAAGTTTTAGCAGCTAAGATGAGTGGATTTCTCATCTAACTTTGTAAACTATTTTGAGATATTATGTGAATACTTTGCTATATATAGATCTAAGTTATGATATGTTAAATATAGTGTTTCAAAGGGGTTTTTAAATATGAAAAATGAGAACTAAGTTTATGGTGTATTTTAAAAGCATGAGTTTTAAAGAAAAGTATAAGTTTGCAATATATTTTCAAGCATAGCATGAGTTTCAAAGAGAAAGTATAAGTTTGCAGCATATTTTCAAGCATAGAATGAGTTTCAAAGAGAAAGTATGAGTTTGTAGCATATTTCAAAGCATATCATGAATCACAGAGAAAACCTGAGTTTCAGAAAAGAGCATAAATTTGAGGAAAGAACATGAGTTTCATAAAAGAGCATGAATTTGAGGAAAGAACATGAGTTTCATAAAAGAGCTTGAATTTAGGGAAAGAACATGAGTTTCATAAAAGAGCTTGAATTTGAGGAAAGAACATGAGTTTCATAAAAGAGCATGAATTTGGGGAAAGAACATGATTTTCATAAAAGAGCTTGAATTTGGGGAAAGAATATGAATTTCATAAAAGAGCTTGAATTTGAGGAAAGAATATGAGTTTCATAAAAGAGCATAAATTTGGGGAAAGAATATGAATTTCATAAAAGAGCATGAATCTGAAGAAAAAGCATGCGTTAAGGAAAGAGCATGAATTTCATAAAAGAGTATGAGTCTGAGGGAAAACCATGAGTTTCATAAAAGAACATGAGATTCAGAAAAATGCATGAGTTGAGAAAAGAACATAAGTTTGAGGAAGAGCATGAGTTCATAGCATATTTAAAGAATGGCATGACTTTAAGGCATGATTTAAAGAAAAGCGTGAGTTTTAGAAAAAGCATGTGTTTATAGCATATTGAGAGCAAAGCATGAGTTTATAGCTTGAGTTAAAGCATAGCAGGAGTTTTAGAAAAAGTATGAATTTTAGAGGTATGCATGGACATATATTCATGGTATGAATCTAAAGTATATTTCAAAATAAAACATGAGTTTAAAGCATAAGTTTAAAGTATGAGTTTAAAGCATAAGTTAAAGCATGACTTTATAGCCTATTTCAAAGCACAACATAAGTTAAAGCATGAGTTTTAAAGAAAAAGTTTGAGTTTTAGAAGCATGCATTGGTATATATGCATGGCAAAGTTTTCAAAAAGAGTATAAGCTAAGAATACAGATTTTAGAGCATGTATCATACAGAGCATTGGCCACCTATGGGACTGATCACCCTATAGGCTAGACTATAGCATGAGCATTACACACTACTTATAGCGGTATATTCCTACGATTTGATCATACTATGATCCTGTGGCCAAGGATAAGTACAAGCTAGACCATGCTAGTGGGGCAGGTTGCAAGTAGCCCGTGGGGGCAAAAAATCATAGCTCGGTAATAAGCTAAGTTATTATATAGCCCATGGAGGGGCACAGAGAAAACCCGAGGTTCCAAGATCAATGGATAAAGCTCACTTATCTGGTGGGCCATAACGGTAAGGGGTGCTATTTGTATGGGGATCTGTTGAAGAATACGCACCCGCTGAGAGTATACCTATAGGAGGGCGATTATAGGGTGGTACCTTAGAGGCAGCACACACAGCTCTACTATCATGAGATTTTGAAAAGCTTACATTTGGTTTTAAAAATGCCTATGGGCCAAGCATATCCCAGTGGAGAAAGTTTCAAAAAAAAATGCCGGTGGGCAATTTTGAAAAGCATGCATTGCATTTTAAAAAGGGCCTGGTGGACCAAGCATACCCCTGATGGGGGAGAGTTTTATAAAGAAATACTAGTGGGCAAAGCATATCCCAGGTGGGGATTAGAGAAAAGAAAAGAAAAGCTAGACTGGAGAAAAAAATTAGGTCCCGATAAAGGGACAGAAAGAGCATAGCATGGCATATACAACATTCATATGGAAACTCTTATTTTCTTTCAAAAGGGAAAATGGTTTATACAAAAAGTATATGCATGTTTTACATGGATGGTTTATTTTCCAATGGAAAAATGATTGATATAGTAGTTCAATATTAGTATATTATTGCAAGCATAAGCTAACTTATGAGTTTTCTTTTATCATTGCAAAAAGTCATATTTACTTATTTGTGGGATTATTTTCCAATGAAAAAATAGTTGTTACAGCATTTCTTTTTTTTTTTGGGTTACAAAACGGGCGATCATACAATTCTTGAATGAGTCAGCCCAGATACATCGGAAAATAAGATTTACTGCAAAAGGATAGGACAGGGGTCGCCTGGCTTTCAAATCCATGGACCCGCATGCTGAGCAGCAAAGGAAGCCACCCAGTCCGTCGTCGAGTTGGCCTCACGATAAATATGGCAGATCTGGACAGAATCAACCTCCCGCAGCATAGACCAACAGTCCCTCAGAATCGGATTTGAGGAACCATATAAGCAGCATTCATTCAATAACCAAGAAATGACAGTCATATAATCCACCTCAATCATAATCCTATGAGCATGGAGAATCCTGACAGCAAACGAAAGACCCGCCCAAGCAACACAGTGCTCCGACAAAGGAACTGTTGAGTCCAGGGAACCAAAGCCACCCGCCGCCAAAAGAGCACCCTTCGGTCCCCGAATGATGAAAGCAGATCTAGCAGCTCTATCCTGAACACTCCCATCAAAGTTAATTTTGACATACCCTGGAGGGGAGGCTTCCAAGAGAAGAAAACCGTACGCCGGTTCGCTGTCGGGACAGCAGGGGAGCCCCAGAGGCCAGAGGAGTCAAAATCAACATCATGAAAGCCGTGGACACAGTCCGAAGCCAATAATCTAATCTGTCTCACAATCCTGTGAAAAGAAAACCTGTCGTTGGAGAATATGATATGATTCCTCAACAGCCATATATAATAAGCAGTGATAGACCAAAGACCACGCTTGCTCAAAGGACCGCACCGCATGTCCTGAAAGAAAGATGATCGTGAGAAAGCCATATCCTCCAGGTCCCTAGGATAGCCCATAAGAATCCAAATCCTTCTCGCTCTGGAACAGTGAAATATAGCATGGTCCACAGATTCCTCCACCTGCCTACACAAAGGACAGATCAGCTGAATAGACAGACCCCTCCGAGATAGGAGGCAAGTAGGAAGTCAGTCCCAAAGAAGCTTTCAAATAAATAGCTGAACCCTGGGAGAACAGGAAGCTTCCAAATCCAGACTACATCCTCTGTACGCTGAGCTTGTGGCCTGTATATGTCCATAAGATCCCTAATGGAGGCCTTGGGAAGACAAGATCGCTGCCAAACCCTGGAATCAGCAGAGCAACCAGGTAAAAGATATGTTATTCGAAGCATAAGTTATATTTTATGTTTCTATTATCATATTCAAAAGTGTACTTTGGCTATTTCATAATATATGGTTTTGGCATATTATCAAAATGATGATTTTGTTATCAATTTCCCCGTGGTTAGATGGTTATTCAGTTACTGGAACTTTGGTCTCACCCCACTATTATTAGATTTTTCATTTCAAGTCAGTGAGCTTGTTGGCAGGATTAGAAGGTTGACCTTAGCCTTGGTCTTGGACTTAGATCCTTAGCTGTATATTTGGTGACATTTGTCAGCTTGGAGAAATTTAAATTGGTTGTAAAATGTATCTAGAGGCATATTTGTATATAGAGATGGGTGAAAATATTTATGTATGGATGTATATAGTTGTAACCTGGTGATGTACTATAGACTTGATCTGAATGCATGAAAAGTTTAGTTATGAAATCAATTATGAATGTGATCTTTAAAGCTGTGTGTGAAAATAATATGGATGTTGTTTAAAGATTTTGCAAAGCAAGATATGACTGAGCAGGATAAATTAAATTGAGTTATGATTTAAGAAATGTATAAATTAATTGAATAGGTCGAAAAGTTTTTATCGGGATGAATTTTCTAGCAGGTAATTTATAGCAATTGGATGGGGTTCACTAATGCTTTAACATAAAGGCTAATAGAACTCTAACTGATTCATATATTACCGCCAAAGGTCCCGACATTTTCTTTCCTTTTCGTTCTTTCTTTCCTTTTTCCTTTTTTTCTTCTTCTTTCTTTCCTTTTTTTCATTCCTTTTCCTTCTTCTCTAGCTTTTTTTCTTTTTTTTTTTCCTTCTTCATCCTTTTTATTTCTTTCCTTCTTGTTCTCTTCCCTTCCTTTTTGTCTTTCCTTTTATTTTTCTTTCTTTTCTTTCTTTTCCTTTTACCTTTCTTTATTTTTTCCTTACCTTCTTGCTCCCTATCTTTCTTTCCTTTTTATTCTTCTTTCACTCTTTCTTTCTTCTCTTCTTTCTTTTCTTTCTTTCCTTTTATTTTTCCTTCCTTTTTTTGTTTATCTTCTTGATTTTTTCACTCCTTCCATTCTTCTTCCCTTCTTTTCTTTTTTCTTCTTCTTTCGTTCATTTATTTCCTTCTCTTCTTCCTTTCTTTCTTCCTTTCTTTCTTCCTTCCTTCCCCTTCTTTTTCTTGTTTCCCCATATGAATTTGTACTAAAAAAAGGTATTTTGAACATCCATAAATATTAATTAGGAAAAAAATAACTAAAGATTCATTAGATATTTTAAAATATGCTAAAAGTATATTAATTATTTTTAAACATTTATAAATCTTAAAATAATTCTAAAAAAAAGTAAGGAACCCAAAAGATGTTATATTGGTATCAAATTGATGTACATTTATGTACTGAGTGTCTATATGATAAATTTCAATATTGTACTACACCTATTAAGTAATTGTATAGTACTATGTAACGTCAACTTGAAGGATGGAGGGAGAATACACACATGCATGCACACATACCATTTCACCTCTAACCTCACCTAACCCTCAGATCATCACTAAGCACTTTTTATATTTTGAATCCTAAACCCAAAAAACCATCCCACGTTCCTCCTTTTTGAGCCTCCATAAAAATAAATGTCATCCTTACATCCTAATTGTCCTCGTATGATAACATATTGGGAATATGGAATTTTGATATTATACTATGAATGGATTGGTTAGGCACATGCTATACCTCAATAGACTATCAAAAGAAAACCATAAGCTTTTGAATTTTAGGGGAAGAGGAATTTAAATACATTGGGAGCACAGAAAATACTCCATAAATCATATCTATGTTACAAGCTAGAAAAATATTACAGTGTGAGAATTCCCTAATATATGTTTAGAGGACTTGTCGAGACTACCACCAGAGAATCTCTATTGAATTAGTACTAGGAGCAGGTGTAGGACTAGTTTCTAGTGCTCCATACTATATGGCCCTACCTGAGTTAAGGGAACTTAAGGAATAGTTATAAGATCTTTTGGAAAAAGGATTTACTCAACCCAGTATGTCCCTATGGGGAGCCTTGATTTTACTTGTAAAGAAAAAGGATAGGAGCATGAGGCTTTGTATTGATTATCAAGAGTCAAATAGGATAACTATAAGAAATAAGTACCCATTACCAAGCATAGATGATTTATTTAATTAATTACAAGGAGCCTAGATTTTCTCAAAGATTGAAGTTCAATCAAGATATCACCGATTAAAAATTAGGACAGAGGATGTGTCAAAAATAGCATTTTGCACCCATTATGACCATTATGAGTTTTTAGTTATACCGTTAGGTTAACAAATGCACCAACAGTATTCATGGATATAATATATTCAAACCCTTCCTAGACCACTTCTTTGTTGTATTTATTGATGATATATTGGTATATTTCAAATGCAAAGAAGACAAGAGAACCATTTGAGGGATGTGCTACCAATTTTAAGGGAGAAGAAACTTTATGCAAAATTCGAGAAGTATGAATTTGGTTAGAGAATGTGGCATTTCTAAGTCATATCATCTCTAAAGATGGAATATTAGAGGATCCCAAAAAGATTGAAGCTGACATGGAATGGATTAGGCCAATGAATGTCATTGAGATATGTAGCTTCTTGGGTATGGAAAGATATTACAGAAGGTTTGTGAATGGGTTCTCTTGCATAGCAATGCCATTGACCAAATTAACACGAAAAGAAGTCAAGTTCAAATGAACCAAGGAATGTTAGAAAAGTTTTCAAGAATTAAAGAAGAGACTAGTGTCGGCACTTATTTTTATAATACCATTAAGGGACAAAGGTTACACTATATACAGTGATGCCTCCAAGAAGAGTCTAGGATATATATTGATGCAGCATGGTAAGGTTATGGCATACATTTTCATGAGCTAGAACTAACAGCAATAATTTTTGTTTTAAAAATATAGAGGCACTATCTTTATGGAGAATAATGTGAAGTGTACACAAATCATAAGAGTTTGAAATACATATTCACTCAGAAGGAATTGAACATGAGACAACAAAGGTGGCTTGGGTTAGTTAAAGATTATGACTTAATAATTAATTACCATTCTAGAAGTACTAATATGGTGGTGGATGCTCTAAGCTGAAGATACTCAGTAACTTGGCTACCCTAATTATAAAACAAAAGCACATTCTGGAGGATATGAGGAGAATGAAAATTAAGGTTCTCTTACAAAATTTTAGAGTATGTTTGGTAAACCTCCAAATACAACCGATGTTGATTGACTAGTTTAAAGTAGCACAAATTGGTGACCCTTAATTGGACAAGATTAGGAGACCAGTGGAGCCCTGAGATTAGTCATAATTTTGAATCCATGGGGATGGTTCTCTAAGATATAGAAATTGGCTCTAAGGACTAGCCAATGAGGAAATAAAGCAAGAAATATTAAAAGAAGCCCATTAGTCAAGATATACACCCTAAAGGTAGGAAGATGTATAGAGATTTAAAGGAAGCATATTAGTGGAATAATGTGAAGAGAGAAATTGCTCATTCCGTGGCTCAGTGTCTAGTATGTCAACATGTAAAGGTAAAACACTAGACACTAGCTAGACCTATGGCCTCTTGAGATTCCAAAATAAAAATGGGAGCATATCACTATGGATTTTGTCACCGAGCTACCCAAGACTCCCTATTCAAATGATGCAGTCCAGTAATTATGGATTGATTAATGAAGACTGCCCATTTCCTATTGCTTAGAGTCAAACATGGTTTGAAGAGGTTAACAAAATTTTACATTAAGGAGATGTTAAACTTTATGGAGTTCCAATGCCCATCATGTACATAGAAACACTCATTTTGTTTCAAAATTTTGGAATGCCTACATAAAGGTGTGGATATTAAACTGAATTTTACCATGGGTTTCATCTACAAATAGGTGGACAGTAAGAAAGAACTATTCAAATATTGGAGGATATATTAAGGGCATGTGTCATTGATCTAAGGGGTGCTTGAGAGGACTATTTACTATTACTGGAGTTTGCTTCTAATAACAACTATCAACCTAGTATGCAAATGGCACCCTACAAGGCACTCTATGAAAGGAAATGGTGATCTCCAATATGTTGGGATGATGTAGGTAAAAGAAATTTACTAGGACTAGAGATGGTCCAGTAGACAATGAAAAATATTTAGCAAATTAGAGAGCATCTCCTTACTGCTCAAAGTAGATAGAATAGTTGTGCGGATCTAAGGAAGCGAGAGTTAGAATTTCAAGTGGGTGACCACATGTTTCTCAATGTCACCTACTAAGAGAATCACCAAGTTTAGAATTAGAGGCAAACTCAGATCTAGATATATTGGATCATTTGAAGTATTAGAGAACGTTAGTAAGGTGGCATACATAATTGCTCTACCATCTGCTCAAGCGAGAGTACATATATTCTACATATCCATGTTAAGAAAATGTATATCAAATCCTACTTAGGTCATGAAATTAAGTGCTCCAAATATTAATAAGGATTTGACTTATGAGCACATGACATAGATAATTGATAGTAAGGAGCAAACCATTTAGAATAGTATCATCCATTGTGTTAAGGTGCAATAAAGCAACCACTACGAATGATAGTCAATGTGGGAACTAGAAGATAATATGAAGTGATAATACCCCTAACCTTTTTAAAATCCAGATATACGAATTTCAAGGATAAAATTTTCTTAAGGGAGGAAAATTTAAAACCCAGCTCTAGAGCCAAATTTAACAAAGGACTTAAAGTGCATTGGGCCAACTCTAAATGGGCCAAGTTAAAAGTAAAAGATAAAAACATAATGAGACAAGACCAAATCAGGGAGCCAATCTCAGCTTCCATAATAAGATCAACACTCCCGATCAATTCAGAGAACCAACAAAAACCTAGTCCAAGGAAGATTTGGGAGAGAGCAAAACTTTTATTTATAGATAAATCTAGGGTTGTGTTTGGTTGCATTTGGTACATCACCAGGCAATCCTGAATGCTAATGTGGATTATTTATAAGATAAATTAGCACTGAATGGATTGCCAGTAATGTTGATTACTATATTTGATATATCAAGGTAATATTATAATAATAATGATTACTATGTTTGGTATGACAAATAGATTATCAGTCATATGACATCAAATTCTTAAAATATCTCTAAATCAAATCTATTAAAAATTCATATAGTATTATATATTTGGTTTGAAAAAACTTTATTTATAAATGACAATATCTAAATTAGGGATGGCAACGGCCCGGGGATGGCCCGGGGCGGTCTATACCGTTCCCCGTCCCCGTTAGAAAAAACATCCCCGTTCCCCGTTCCGTTAAGCCGTTATAGTTAACGGGGCAGGGACGGGGATACCCGGCCAAGCAAACGGGTACCCAGTGGGTACCCCTTTGCCCGTTTACATAAAAATAAAATTTTAAAAATTAAATTAGTTAGGATAAGATAGAGTATAATCGAGAATAACCAAACGATGATATTGATACATATAAGAGATTCTTTGACTTTTGAAATGGTTTGATTTAGGCCTATTAATAAATGCATATTAGCTTTAACAAAATAACAAACTAGATAGAAAATGATCTATCACATTCTAATTGCATTTTAAGAAGAATAATCTGCAAAAAAAAAAATTATAACTTGGTAGCAAACAATAAGCAACAATCGTAAAAAAAGAATACATTCAAAATTTAAAACAAAGTATCTTTCTTTAAAAATAAAGGATAGAGATGAGCATACCAAAGAAAGATAAAGATGTTGGAGAGCGTCGATGGGGCAGCGATTGGCGAAGTAGACGATGGAGCTATCTGGTTTGATGTTCAGATTCTTCAAAACTTCAGATCAGAAAGAAGAGCAGGAGATGGTTGCGTCACTTGCGTGAAAGAAGAAAGAGCAAGAGACAGGGACAAAAATGGGTAAACGGGGATGGCGGATGGGGCGTTTAATATAATATATTTTTTAATATAATATATATTTTTAATATAATATAATATAATATAATATATTTAAAATTTAAATATATTATATTAAGGCTAACGGGGATGGTGATGGATAAATGGGGATGGGGCATTGAATATCATCCCCGAGCTGTTTACCCGTTTAGCTGTTAACAAAAAATCCCCGTTACTCGTTAACCCGTTTAAACCGGGGATTCCCCGACCCGTTAAAAACGGTACCAGCTAGGTAAACGGCCAAACGAAAAAAATTACCATCCCTAATCTAAATTTGATGATCCTCAAATTAAAAAATGGTACTCTACATATAACAAAATGGAATAGAGATATTAGCCTAAGAATGACTCCTGATTTTATTTTACCACCTTTTAGACCCTGATTCTCACATGTCAACTAACTCATCTACATGTCTTTTCTTTGAATGTTTCTTCACACTACTAAAATAATAATCTTTCTATGTGCCCTATGTGCCCTCCTTCTGCTATACATAAAAGCTGAACTAGGTTTATTTTTAATTGGGCACTTCTTGCATAAATCAGTTTTAGAGATCATTGTTGCTGATTGAAAAGTTTTGGAACACCAGTACTAATAGAACTACTTAGTGTACTTTAATTGGATAATATTTATTATACCCTTTGTTCATATAGGCAAATTAAATTTTGAATCACAAATCTAAGTACTAAACTTTCAAATTACAAATCAAAAACAAAAAGTTTTCAACTTTACCAATAGAAGGTTTGAATATTGAAATCATTCTCAATGCACCTAAATCTACCCCTAAACATCCTAAAGAAACCGATACAAATTCAAGAGCACACAAGTCTTACCAAATCCAATTTTTTCAAAGGGGTAAGCTCCCAAACACAACCAAAGTTGAATAACAATGAAGTTAATACCCTAAACTCGGAAAAGCTCAAGTATTTTTGCTGCCAATAGCTGATCATATTGATGCAGCAGCTGCAACTCCTCCTCAGTCTTATTCTTGAGCTTGGCTCGATACTAGCAGTAGGACCAAAATTGGTAGATGAACTTGTCCATCATGTCCCACATCCACTGGTTGGGGAGCTACATGTTAATGGAGCATGATGCCAAAGAGGCTATAGTAGTTGTCCTAGGACTCAACCCGCTAGCGCCCCATGGGGGAGAGGCGGGCATAGACATGGTGGAACCACATCTCCCAGTAGAGGAGATAGAAGACGTGGTTGTTATTGATGTAGGGAGCCACAACCTCCACCGATGGCCATGGACTTTCGTGGAACATTCGGTTGCTGAGGCACTAGAATCTCCCCTTGCACATCTAGTGGATCTCATAAACATTCTTCTCACGGATGTGGCAATCTTCTTGGAGGTGATGTGATGGCAGCTCATTGGCAGGGTAGGTTATAAGTGAAGCAGCATTTGGAAGGGATGAATTTGCTTTCACAAAAGGGGAGGCATAGGCAATTTTGTTAAAAATAATTTATTAGATTATAACATTTTTAGTAATGTGGATAACCATCTCCTCCTGAGGTAATCTGGATAGATTACCATTAAAAATATATACCAATTATTGTTATCTAGTGGGACCAATTTAAATTTCTGATAATCTGGATAGATTACCGACTACCAAATGCAACCTAGGGATTAATCTGGCATATGGTCTGAAGGCAAGAAAGAGGTGCTGAGGGGAGGAAGAAACAGGGTTAGGGAGCATAGTTTCCTTGAAGTTGCTGAAGGGGATTCATGAAGGAGGTAAGTTCTTCCTCCTTCCATTCATTAATATTTTTCCTTTCCTTCTTGAGCTTCCTTCTTGAGCTTCCTTCTTGAGCCATAACAAGCCACCATTGAAGGGCTGCCGACTAGCTATCGGGTCAAGGAAGGGCTGATGCCCAATTCTTTTTAACATTATGTTCAACATCATCATGTGGGTAGTTGGCTATGCTGGAGCAGAACAAGAATTTGATAAGTAGGCTGGAAGAGGTTCACGAGTATTCTTTGAAAACCCGGCAAGCACTGGTTAGGAAATAGAGAATTCCCATCCAAATAAACCACAGACCTAGCCTCCCCTATTCGTGAGAATCTCGACTCACGGCAAGGTGTTTTGAAGACAGTCATTTGGCAAGAAGAAACCAACTAGGTAGGTCAACTTTGTCCCTAGGTCTCACTGGAATCTATAGTCAAATCAAGCAACCATCCATGGATGGGAGGAGGACGTCAACTAATTGTTTCAAGTCACTGAAAGAACCAACCGTAGCCAACCAAAGGTGCCGAAGAAGGTCACACCATCGAGAATTGAGCAAGGGAACTGATCCCTTGTTCTAATGCCATAAGGAAAAGTCTTGCTGTACCGCACGCAGTGCAGAATAAGTGCACTGTTCACGATGATTGGTGTGTGGTGTATGCACATGCATGCCAAGGGCAAGAATATCTTTTTCTATTTTGGTACGTACATGCATATGTGCACATGCACCATGCGCCAATCATCATGTACGGTGCAGCAAAACTTTTCCATTCCATAAAAGGAAATACCACATAAGTTCCCAACCACCTATTTGATTGAAATGCCCAATTCATAGTGCAAAGGATGTGCATGTCCTCCATGTGTGTCTTGAACAAATGCAAATTGAAAATGCATCCTTTGTTCTATCAAATGACCCATTTGAATGCTGCACCCATCTTTCTTTATTGCAAATAACATATATGTCCTTAATTAAAATAACATATGTAGCCCTTTAAGTTTAAGTTATAAATATACCTGAAATAACTATTTTAAGTTAGTCATTCCAATAATAAATGATTGGGATAGGCCATTTAGAGTTAAATTCATGAAGAATGACATTTAAATCCAGGTTAAGATGTATTAACTAACTAATTTAGTAATGCACCCTAACCTAAGCAAGTGAAGCACACCTAAAATTACCAAGTAATGAATATTTCTATTTTGATCACAGGAGGAGACCATAGAGTCTGAGGAAATATCATTCATAAATTGATGAATGAATTTAAATTAATAAGAATAATTTGGATATATGCTGATTAATCCTAAATTATATGTTAGATTTAGAAAAGGAATCTTGAGTTGAGATAACTGATTTCTTTGCATCTGTTAGATATATAGTGATTGGTTACTTATAGAATTTATCACATTTTTAAATAAATACATATTTATTATTCTGTGATGCTTAGTTATAAATTTTTTATGCCTGCATATTCTCTATAATTGTCATGATTATACTTGATATTGATTATTTATTACTCATGATGAATTGATAAAGATGTTGGACTGATGAATAAGATTTAATAAGAGATAATGAACAGAATTTAAGATTTTAAACCTAACTATGCTAGAAGATTTAAATCCCTACTAGTGAAGGTTATATGCTCCTAAAACCCATAACTTTGGGGAATATACTCGGTTGATAGCTTGCATTTAGGGATTAAACACTAGCGATACCCTTAACCTTGGGGGTTATACTTTGGTTGATACTTTGCTTGTGGGGTTGAAACACTAGCAATATGATGTTCACCATAGCAGGATTAAATGATATGATGCAATGAAAAACTAAGAATGTAATAAATATAGATTATGTATTTCAACTATCAAATCTTATCTGTTACTATTATTGTGTTATAATATAGAAAGCTAACCATAGCTTACTGGGCTATCGAGCTCATTATATTTTCTTATTCTTTTTTAGATTCTATAGCTGCATGGATATACTACTAAGAGAGTTTCTAGATGTGCGAGGGGAATAAAGAAAGTTTTATTACTAGTTGTTGACAGTTAGTGATTTTTTTAGAATATTGGTTTTGTAGCTAATGTTTATTTTTTGTTTACTAAAGTAACATTTATTAAATGATGTGTGATGCCTTGCATAATTGCAAGGAATTCCTTATGACTCTGCAGAAGTTATCATGGCTTATAACTTGGATCTCAGGTTTGGGGCATGACAACATAAGTGGTATTAGAGCAAGCTCTCCTAGGTAATCAAACAAGAATAAAACATAAGAATTTGAGTGTAGGTGGGTAGATAACAAAAAAGTAAGGTGGAATGAATATATTATCAAACAAGAATAGATATATACTTAAAAAGAGGTTAACAAAAAAACTTATTTACTAGTTTTGTCCTTGATAGGATCACATGGTCCAACTAGAGAAAGAAGAGCTACCAACAATGCTGCCATGGAATCTTGAAATCGACAGACTAATATGATGATACTCCTATGCAGTGGTAGGGTGAGCAACCCTTAGGAAATGCTCCAATTAATTGATCCTCAGGGATCAAGGATGCACCAGCTAATGTAGACTTAGTTTGATGCAGATGCAATAGCAGTTACTGTAGCAGCAAATGCAACAATAGTTATTGCAGCAGCAAATGCGCAACAACAACAAATACAGCAATAACAACAGGTGGTGGGACGGTCTCATCAAGAATGGAGTAGTAATATCTCAAAGTTCAAAAGACTAGCACCACCTCCATTTAAGGGTACCATTAAACCCTTTGAGGCAAAACTGTGGATCAAGGAAATGGAAAAAGCCCTTTTAACATTGAGGTGTTAGGAAGAGGACAAAATAACCTTTGCAGTATACATGTTATGAGGCAAGGCCTATTGATTGGTGGGAGATACTAAGGAACATATACAAATATGAGGCTGAACCATTGACTTGGGACAAATTTTGCAAGGACTTCTATAAAAACTATTTTTCCCTAGAGTACGAGGACATAGAAAATGCAGGAATTCATAATGCTAAGATAGAGGGCCTGACTGTAGCATAGTATGAAGCTAAATTCATGGAGTTAGCCAAATTTGCTCTAAATCTAGTGGAGGATGAGGTAAGGCCCATGAGTTTGAGATAGGACTTAGAACAAATATCAAGAAGGGATTGGCTATTTTGGAATTGCACTCATATGCAACAGTAATTAACATAGCCCTGATAATAAAAAGAGAAATTAATAAGGAATGAGTTGAAAAGGAAAGGAGTCAGAAAAGGACATCTAGGGACAATGATGGACAGGACAAATAGAAGACAAGAAATTTACCAAAGGTCCAAAAGATAATTAGAAATGTTCTAGATGCTAGAGGAACCATGATGTGAAGGAGTGCCCTCTTGCAATAGGATCTCATTTCAAATATGGTGTGAGAAGACACAGGGCCATTGACTGCCCATAGAGAAAGGAGAAACCAGATTCCACTCAGAATAAGGAAGAAAATTCAAAACCTAGGGCTTAGGGAAGTGTTTTTACTCTCATGTTGAAGGATGCTTAGGATTCAAATGCTATGGTCACAAGTACCATTCACATATTTGATGATTACGCCTTAACTTTATTCAATACTAGAGCTACACATTCTTTTATCTTTGCTACATTTGTTAAAAAATATAAATGGACTATTGAACCTAATGATATAAAGATATGTGTTGTTACACCTATAGGAGGTACATCAAACTTTAATACCATCTATAAGATTTGCTCCCTCAAAATAGGAGACAAAACACTATTAGCCAACCTAATCATACTAGGAATGTGGGATTTTGATATCATACAAGGAATGATTTGTTAGCCACGCACCATGTCTCGATAGACTAAAAAGAAAACCATAAGCTTTTGAATTTTGAGGGAAGAGGAATTTAACTGCATTGGGAGCATGGGGAATATTCCTTCATGAATCATATCTATGTTAAAAGCCAGAAAAATGTTACACAAAGGTTGTAAGGGATATTTAGCTATAGTCAAGGATATGCAGCATGAGAAATTAGTATTGAAAGACATCCCTATAGTGTAAGAATTTCCTAATATATTTCTAATGAATTTGTTGGGACCACCACCAGACTAGGAGATAGAATTGCTATTGAATTAGTACTTGGAGCAGGATCAATTTCTAAGACTTCATACCGTATAGCCCCAATTGAGTTGAGGGAACCTAAGGAGCAGTTATAGGATCTTTTGGATAGATGATTTATTTGATCAAGTGTGTCCCTATGGTGAGCCTCAGTTTTCTTTATAAAAGAGAAGGGTGGGAGTATGAGGCTTTATATTGATTATTGAGAGTTGAATAGGATATATAACTATAAAAAAATAAGTACCCATCACCAAGCATAGATGATTTATTTAATCAATTACAAGGATCCTAGATTTTCTCAAAGATTGACCTTCGATAAGGATATCACAAGTTAAAAATCAAGGCAGAGGATGTGTCAAAATCATATTTTACACCCGTTATGGCCATTATGAATTTTTAGTTATGTCATTTGGATTGATAAATGCACTAGCAACATTTATGGATTTAATAAATAGAGTATTCAAACCGTTCCTAAACCACTTCATTGTTATATTTACTAGTGTGATATTGGTATATTTCAAAAGCAAAGAAGAGCATGAAAATTATTTGAGGGATGTGCTTCCAATTCTAAGGGAGAAGAAACTTTATGAAAAATTCAAGAAGTTTGAATTTTAATCAAAGAAGGTGGCATTAATAGGTCATATCATCTCTAAAGATAGAATATCAATATATCCCAAAAAGATTGAAGTTGTCATGGAATGGAGTAGGTTGATGAATGTCACTGCGATATCTAGCTTGTCAGGTATGATAGGTTATTGCAAAAGATTTGTTAATGGATTCTCTCGCATAGCAATGCCATTGAATAGATTAACACTATTACACCCCAAACCCGAGATTTGAGCTGAGAGCTATGACAACTACCACATACTCATAAGGAGTTTCTTATAAATATGCAAGACAACAAACATATATAATATCATAATCAGCAATATAAAATTCTAATCATAATTTTAAAAAGTGTTCTCAAGTAAAATAGACATTGGCTATAAAACCATTACTCTGAAGATGATACTGAGTCTTAGTGACTAATTTATAAAATTTCTTTATTCATTCAGCACATCTGGCACTCTCTAGTAGTATCCCCACATATCTATTGTAATAGTACTTGAAAAAGAAAAGGTAACATATAATGAGCTCGACAACCCAGTAAGCAATGATTAGCCTTCTAGAATATAATATAATACCATTTAAAATAAATAATCTATAAGTATAAGTATCACATTCTCAGTTTTTATTATATCATGTCATCTAATCTTAGTTCATTGTATCTCATCCTTTAATCCTGCTATGTTGGAATTATCTTGCTAGTGTTTCACCCCCATAGGCTAAGTATTGCCAGGTATAGCCCCCATGGCCAAGGCATCCACTAGTGTTTTACCACCATAGGCAGGGTATTGCCAAGGTATAACCCTCAAGGTAAAGATATTCACTAGTGTTTTCCTCTACAAGCAGGGTATCACCAGATATAGCCTCTATGGTCAAGGCATCAAAATCATCAAACATAATCAGGTTTAGAACTTTTAATTTAGTTACATCATCTCTCATTAAATCTTAATTATGATCAGTTCAACATATTTATCAATTCATTAGGAGTAATAAATAATTAATATTAAATAGAATCACAGCAATCATGGTCAATATATAAGCATGCTATATTCATATAATAAGAATTACATAATGATACATATAATTTATTTAAAAATATCAAATCATTACTTACATGAGGTTTAGAATCTTTAATTCAATTTTATCATATTTTATTAAATCTTATTTGTAATTAGTTCAACATCATTATCAATTCATCAAGAGTAAAAAATAATTAATATCAAATATAATCATAACAATTATGGTCAATATGTAAGCATACAATATTCATATAATAAATATTAGAAGATTATATTTATTTATTTATTTAAAAATATGATAATTCTAAAAGGTAATCACTAATGACCTCTCTATATAAAATTATTAAAAGCTAATCCTCGCTCAAGGGCTTCATCAACTTTCTTGATCCTTGAACCTTCATGTTCTTCATCCTTCTAAACTATTGATTTGATATCAAAAGATTTTTATTGAGCGCTATTTATAAAGAAATGTCCTAAAGCAAATAGGTTTTCACTTTTCATAAGTTACCAATCTTCTAAAACAATTACTCTTTCTATTTTTAGTAGGATATTGATTTCTTTAGGAAGTCAAAGAGCTGGATATCCGTTAATGTTTAAAAATTGATTCTTGACTTATAAAGAAAATAAGTTTCTTACTCTTTATAAATTATCAATATCTTAAAATAAATAAACTTTCTAGTTTAATAGGATATTGATTCCTTTAAGAAAATCAACTAGATAAATATCATAAATTCTTAACTCTTAAAGCAAATAGATTTCTTACTCTTTATAAGATGCCAATCTTTTAAACAAATAAACTTTCCTCCTCTTTATAAGATACCAATCTCCTAAAGCAAATAGATTTTCTACTCTTTATAAGATATCAATCTCCTAAATAAATAAACAAATATTTTAAGTAAGATTCTAATTTCTTTAAGAAAGTAAAGAGATAAATATTTATTAAATATCTTAAAATATATTTTTGACTCCTAAAGCAAATAGATTTCCTACTATTTATAAGATGCCAATCTTAAATAAATTTTAGTTTTAGCAAGATACTGATTCCTTTAAGAACACTAAGGAGATAAATATCATAGATTCTTGACTCCTAAAATAAACACATTTCTTGCTCTTTATAAGATACCGATCTCTTAAATAGAAAAACTTTTCAAATTTAGTAAGATTCTAATTTCTTTATGAAACTAAAGAGATAAATATCTATTAAATATCTAAAAATATGTTTTATACCAATCTCCTAAAATAAATGAACTTCATGGTTTTTGTAAGATTTTGATTTCTCTAAAAAGCTAAAGACATAAATATCAATTTAAATATTTAAAAATAGATTTGATTGAAAAGTAACTTCTAACTTATCTAATATAATTTTTGAAATTTAAAAGTTTGGATAGAATTTGTGGCATATGCTTTCAAATAGCTTAAACCTTATGAGCATAAGTACCTTACTTATGATCAAGAACTAGCAGCAATAATTTTTGCTTTAAAAATATTAAGGTAATATCTTTATAGAGAACCCTATGAAGTGTATACAAATCACAAGAATTTGAAATATGTATTCACTCAAAAGGAATTGGACATGAGACAGTGAAGGTGGCTTTTGGGTTACTTAAGGATTATGACTTAACAATTAATTACCATTTTAGAAGTACTAATGTTGTGGCGGATGCTTTGAGCTAAAGGACAGTAACTTGGCTACCCTAATCACAAAACAAAATCACATTCTGGAGGATATTAGGAGAATGAAAATTGAGGTTCTCCTACAAAATTTTAGAGTATGTTTAGCAAACCTCCAAATACAGCAGAAGTTGGTTCACTAGTTTGAAGCAGCACAAATTGATGACCCTCAATTGGAAAAGATTAGGAGACCAATGGACTCATGAGATCAGTCAAAATTTTGGATCCATGAGGATGGTTCTTTGACATATACAAATTGGCTCTACGAACCGACCAATGAGGAAATAAAGCAAGAAACATTAAAAGAAGCTTATCAGTCGGGATATGCCATACACCTTGAAGGTACAAAGATGTATAAAGATTTAAAGGGAACATATTGGTGGAATAACATGAAGAGGGAAATTACTCCTTTCATGGATCAATGTCTAGTAGGTCAACAAGTAAAGCTAGAATGGTAAAGACCGACTAGTTCATTATAGCCTCTTGAGCTTTCCAAATGAAAACGAAAGCGTATCAGTATGGATTGTCACCGAGATATCCAAGACTCTTAGTTCGAATGATGCCATCTGGGTAATTATGGATTGATTAATGAAGGCTTCCCATTTCCTACCCATCAGTGTCGATCACAGTTTGGAGAATTTAGTAAAATTTTACATCAAGAAGATTGTTAAGCTTCATGGAGTTCAAGTGGCCATCATGTCAGATATAGACACTCATTTTGTTTCAAAATTTTGGAAAGTCTATATAAAGCTTTGGATACTAAACTAAATTTTAGAACGGCTTTTCATCCACAAATAGATAGCTAGAAAGAACTATTCAATATTGAAGGATATATTAATGGCATATGTCATCAATCTAAAGGGTGCTTAGGAGGACCATTTACCATTATTGGAGTTTGCTTATAACAACAGCTATCAATATAGTATGCAGATGGTACCCTATAAGGCACTCTATAGAAGGAAATGTCGATCTTTAATTTATTAGGATGATGTGGGTGAAAGAAAGTTACTAGGACTAGAAATAGTATAGCAGATAGTGAAAAAGATTCAACAGATCAGAAAGCATCTCCTTACCGTCCAAAGCAGACAGAAGAGTTATGCAGATCCAAGGAGCCAAAAGTTAGAATTTCAAGTGGATGACCACGTGTTTCTCAAGGTGTCACCTACTAAGGGAATCACCAGGCTTGGAATTAGAGGCAAACTCAGGCCCAAATATATTGGACCATTTAAAGTCTTAGAGGGGGTTGGTACAGAATTGCTCTACCACCTGCACTAGCGGGAGTACAAAATGTATTCTGCATATCAATGTTAAGTATACATCAAATCCAATTCAGGACATGGAATTGAGTGCTCCAAATATTAATAAGGATTTGGCTTATAAGTACTCAGCATAGATAAATGATAGTAAGGAGCAGACCCTTCATAATAGTATCATCCATTATGTGAAGGTGCAATGGAGCTTTCACTCTAAATGAGAGGCAACATGGGAACTAGAAGATAATATGAAGCAGCAGTACCCCTAACGTTTTTGAAATCTTGGTCTGTGAATTTTGAGGATAAAATTTTCTTAAGGAGGTAGAATGTAAAACCCAACTCTAGAGCTAAGTTTAACGAAGGACTTAAAATGGATTGGGCCAACTCTAAATGGGCCAAGTTATAAAAAAAAAAAAAAAAAAAAAAGCTAAGCTAAGGAACAAGACCAAATCAAGGAGCCATTCTCAGCTTCCATAATAAGATCAAGATTCCTAATCAATTCAAAGAACCAAGAAAAAAGACCTAATATAAGGAAGATTTGGGAGACACCAAAATCTTCATTTTTAGATAAATCTAGGGCTTAATCTGGTATATGGTTTGGAGGCAAGAAAGAGGTGTTGATGGGAGAAAGAAACAAGATCAGGGCGCATGATGTCCTTGAAGTTGCCAAAGGGGATTCATGAAGGAGGTAAGTTCTTCCTCCTCCATTCATTGATATTTTTCCTTTTCTTCTTCTTGAGCCACAGCAAGCCATTGAAGAGTTGCTGATGAGCAATTGTGTCAAGGAAGGGCTGATGTCCTATTCCTTTTAAGATTATGTTTGACATCATCGGAGGGTAGTTGGCTATGTCAGAGCATGCCAATAATTTGATAGGTAGGTCGGAAGAGGTTCATGAGTAATCTTTGAAAACCCGACAAGCACCGGTTAAGAATTAGAGAAACCCCATCCAAATAAACCGCTGACCCAGTGATATGCTCTACTAAAGAAATTTAATTAGACTACATCTAAAAAATGTAGTCATTATATATAGACTACGGTTAAAAGTATTTTAAAAAACATAGTCTTTTTTAGTGTAGTCAAAAAATATGAGCGTAGTTAAAAGTCCCTGTTTAGACTACGTTTTTAGACGTAGTTAAAAATAAAAAAAACGTAGTCTTTAAATACATTTAGACTACATTTTTATCAAAAATTGTAGTTAAAAGTTAAAAAAACGTAGTCTTTAAATACATTTAAACTACATTTTTATCAGAAATTATAGTTAAAGGTAAAAAATCATAGTCTTTAAATATATTTAGACTATGTATTTATTAGAAACTGTAGTTAAAAAGCAAAAAATAAAGTCTTTAAATACATTTAGACTACGTTTTTATCAGAAACTGTAGTTAAAAGGCAAAAAAATGAAGTCTTTAAATACATTTAGACTACTTTTTCATCATAAAAATGTAGTCTATTATGTACATTTAGACTACATTTTTATATTAAAAACATAGTATAATATCCAATCCTGTCATACAAACATATACTTTCAATTCCAGAAAAATTCTAAAAATATTGAATTAAAATATCCAATACTATCATATAAATATCCAATACGGTCATCATACAAACATATTCCAAAAAATCTCAAATACATTAAATTAAAATATCCAATTTTCTTCAATATTTCTTCGATGCTAAATCTCAAATATATTTAGTGCCAATTTTCTTCAAATGAAACCTCGCAAGTACTTGACCCATTCTTCACGCATAATGTCGATCTTTTCTTGTTTATAAGTTTTCTTATCAGCAAACTGCATATATACACAAAAGTTACTCAGAAAAGAGCACTAAATGACACATGACACAAAAATCTAAAACCATAAAAAGTATTACTTATATATATGAATCATGTACGCAATAATAACCTACCTTTTCATCAGTTGAGTTGAAATGATATGATTCGCAATGATCTTCTTCATATACATGATGACATAATAGCCACATTCAACACCTGATGGTTGGTTAGGACACTTGAAAGATGAATTTAAAAGTTTTTATAAGACTTAAATAAATAAGATCTAATTTTATAAATTATAAAAAAGAATGTGCAAGTCAATATACCTTAACTGATTCCCAAGTAAGTATTTTTCTTGCAACTCGTTCAGCTTTAGCGTTGTATATTTTGAGTGCACTGATATAGCAAAATATAATAATAGTATGAGACTCAAATGATATAACCCAGATAATTACTATAAAATTAAAAGAAATAAATACTTACGTATTAATAACATCTTTCAATTCTTTTCCAATTGAACGTCCAATAGAATCACAAAAATACACTTTGTCCCCATGAGGGTCAATAACCACCAAGGATTAGTGATCCATTCATAAACATAATAACAATAATTAACGTAATATCAAAAGTATCAATTTTCATTAAAAATAACTTATCCAGAGTTATAAGGAGCTAGAAATAATTGATCCATATTACAATGCTCTAATCTTTTAGCAATAAAATCTGATCGTACTTGTTGGCCCAGATAACAGCCCAAGAGGGGGGGGGTGAATTGGGTTCTTTTAAAAAATTAGCCTTTTAAATTATTTAGCTTGAGATGAATGAAGACAAATGCAAAGCAAAGATAAATTACAGTGAATAAAACAGAGATAGAGATAGAGATAATAGATCACGGCAAACACTAAGAATTTTATAGTGGTTCGGTGTATCCAACACCTACGTCCACTCCCAAGATTCACTTGGGTCCACACTATAATCACCCTAGATTACAACAGAGTTGTTTTACAAGCTCACAACTCAAACTTGTTGTTTTTCCAGGCACACAACAAACCCAGCTGGTTTTCAAGGGCTCACCAGCATAAAACCCTTAACCCAAGCTTAACCAAGCTTGAACTGAGGTAAGACTACCTCCTCTAGTTCAATCCCCTAGATTGAGCTAGACACAAAGAATAGAAATATTGTTTGTTTAGTTACAAGGCTCCTCAATGAGCAGATAAACAATTGTAAGAATAGAGTTTAGATAAGCCTGATTTGCAGTTGGTTGGCTTTGAGTTTTTCTTCTTTTCTTCAACTCCTTTGAAGTGTAGAACCCGGCCTCAGCTTGGATTCTTCACGGAAGATGAGTTGGAGTTGATTTTGGGCTTTTCATCTTTTCTTTGAGCGGTGGAAATCTCTTGAGATACTCTTGAATAGCACTTGGATTTTCTTCAGAAGCTTCCTTGGATTTGAGCTTGAACACAGAAGGAACTTCCTTTGATTTCACACTCTTTCTTTCACTCTATTTTGAATCACGGATTTTTTCAACTAAAGCTCTATTTTTCTGATTTTTCTCTTCTTTTTCTTTGAAATAAATATCTCTCTATATATCTCTCTTGGATTTGAAAACAGCTTCTCTATTTATAGATTCTGCAAGAATATAGCCGTTAGAGACAAAGAAAAATAGCCGTTAATCAAAAAACTTACCGTTGGAGCTGAGTTGGCATCCGTAAAAATCTCGCCCAGATTTGCTGGAGTCGACTCATACTTTTCCCGAGTCGGCTCGAGCTCGTTATACTAAAAATAGAAAAGCTCAGAAAGTTTGGGGGTCGACTCACCAAAAGTAAAGTGTCGACTCCTGAAAGTCGGGGGTCGACTCATGAACAGTTGGGGGTCGACTCGCGAAGTGCTCAGAAAAACACACCTCTGGTGTCTGAGCGGAGTTGACTCGCACAGTCATGGAGTCGGCTCGACAAAATCGGGGGTCAACTCGTGAAATTACGTGGGTCGACTCGAGACAGATAGACATTTCTGTTCTTTGAGGGGAGTCGACTCTGAAACTCATGAGTCGGCTCCGGAACGTATCAAAAATCAGAAAGTTTTCTGATTCACTTTAAAATCGTTCCAGATTCATTTTAAATCATTGTTTTGACTTGAATTCAATGAAATTGACATTAAGAATTAATTCAAGAAGCATTCCAAAAACTCATTGATTTTAATATGAATTATAAAATCTCTTTTTGAAAGTTTAAACATTGAGCTTAAAGTTACTTTCAAAATGATTAATGTCAAACTTTAACATTCTCATTGATTGTTCAAAATAAATTCTTTGCACATGTAAATAAACTCATTGCATCTTTTATCATACTCATGGCTTTTAGTCATCAAAATCAAAAGGATTGGGGTATATAATTTTTCAATAATCTTCCAACAATCTCCCCCTTTTTGATGATGACAAAAACATTGAGTTTATGCAAGAGTGATTAGTGAATTTATTTCGATTTCATAAATAGGCTTAGGCTCCCCCTGAATGAGGTAGCTCCCCCTATGAAACTTAATCATTCAATTAATTATCTCATTGATTAATTTGATTTTCTCATATGCATATTCGATTTCATAAAACTATAAAACTCTCCCCCTTTTTTGTTATCAACAAAAAGGTAGAGAAGCATAAACATTCATTCATTCGTTGATAAAAAGAATTACATTGAGTAATCAAAATAGACATTTCATTTCATCAAAGAGTCTAATACATTAAAGTGTTTAATACATTGATATCAAAATGTAAAACATAGCAATAACTTCAATACATAGTAAGGATTGAAAATCTAATACATTAGAAATGAGTTCTAACAATCCTTGTCAAATGATCAACTATGTTCTTCATTCCATCAGTCTGTAATTTCACATAATCCTTTAGTCTCTCATCTACAAAGGTGCAAGCAGTTAAGATTTTATCTTGTAGCTCTGCGTTGCTTTTAGAGTAGGTTTCATCTCCGCAAATATCTTTAAGCTCTTCAAAAATGTTCTTGAGATCTCCACTTAAAGATTCCGAAGAAGTGCAGAGAGTAGACTCAATTTTAGTGATCCGATCATCAAGTGAGTATAGAGTCTCCTTTAGATTCATGAACTTATTCTCAAACTCTGATTTAAGTTTTTCTGATTGATCATCAAGTAATCATTTGAGTTGCATTAATTGTAGATCTGAGAAGCCAGCAGAAGAGGATGAAGCTTGATCAAATGATGGAGCGGAGGCAGGAGCAGGGGCAGAAGTAGGAGGGCTCGGAGGTGCAGGTGAATAGTGTCTAACTGATGGACCTGGTGCCTCAGCATCCTCAGCTCTATCTTCTACTAATCCTTTCCTCTCCCATTTTCCATTTTTCTTAATAAAACCCATTCGATGAATAGTGGCCAAGCTATAAAAGTCTGTATGCCTCAGGTTCCTCATTGGCTCACTGTCAGATATAACAATCCTTGGCTCTAGAAGATCTTGGTGAGGATCATGCCATAGGGCAAGCTTGATTTCCTTTTTCCTCCACAGTCAGCAATGTACCAAAGAATCATACTGGGAAGGTTTATTGGTTTGCCCGTAACAATAGCATCCATCACAAAGATATCCCTTTCAGATACATAATCAAATCTTCCTATCTTTGGAAAAAGTATCCTACTGCAAATGTTATGAAGCAATCTCAGTTCTAATGGCAATTGGTTGGCAAAAACTTCTTCAAAACCGACAAATCTCAGTTTAATAATCTAGCAAGAGCAGGGCTTCGGTCTTCAGAAGAAAATGTGGAGTCCCTGATAAGGGTAGATCCAATAGTCTAGATAGAAGCTCTACAGTCACAGAGATCCTATTACCTCTCACAGTGCTTATAGACCATGATCTCCTCTAGACAAGTTCTTATAAAACTCCTTCACAAGAGCGGGATACGTAGGGCAATCCAGTGAACAGATCTTCTCCCATCCCATCTCTATCAATTGTCTCCCTAATAAAAATCCCTCTGCTTCAAAAAGTTCAAAATCCACTTTCCTACCCGTGGTGATGATTCTATCTGCTAATCTATCTACCTGAGAAGTAGTAGTGGCTGGAGAAGCATTGGGGGTTGAAGATGAAGTGGAATCCGTGCTTGGAGAAGGTTCACGGACCGGACGCCTCACCGTCTTCCTCACGGCCCTCTTCCTCTTCAACCGGCCGCACAAGATTGGAACCTCGGTTTTGGGTGCCATTGGTCGATTGGAAGTATTAATCAGGATTTTGGGAATTTGGAAGGTTGGGATATTTTGGAGAGAGTATTTTGAGAGATTGGAAAGTTTGAAAAGAACGGCGAGTCGACTCTGCCCTAGATAAATCAACCTGGGACCACTTCGAGTCGGCTCGCGCAAAGCAAGGAGTCGACTCGTACAGTCACAGAAAACCATCCCGAAGTGGAGTCGACTCGCGCAGAGAAGGGGTCGACTCCAAGAGTTTCAGCAGAAACCAGGAGTCGACTCCGATACGCACCGAGTCGGCTCCGAGACCATTTCAGAGCAAAAACATGAAATTTCTAAAATGCGTCCGGAATATGATCATAAAAATTGATAAAATAATCATTGGATTTGTATTGATCAATTAGATGTGAATTCTAGATAAGATTTCCTTAAAGATCAAGGATTTGAAAGAATCTTAGATAAAATTTCCTTAGGGGTTTCAAATTCATTCTAATGGATCACAAATCCCTAACTCTCCTCTAAGATAACAGAATCTTTCTTCACTTAAAGGTTTTGTAAATATGTCTGCTAATTGTTCTTCAGTGTTAACATAATCAAGACAATTTCATTATTTGCAACATGTTCTCTTATAAAATGATATCTAATTTCTATGTGTTTGGTTCTTGAATGTTGAATTGGATTTTTGTTAGATTAATTGCACTTGTATTATCACATCTTATAGGTGTTTTATCAAGTGTGATACCATAGTCTTCAAGTTGTCGCTTAATCCATAGGATTTGAGCACAGCAACTTCCAGCTGCTACATATTCAGCTTCAGTAGTTGATAATGCAACTGAATTTTGCTTTTTGCTAAACCATGAGATTAAGTTACTTCCTAAGAATTGGCATGCACCACTTGTGCTTTTTCTATCTAACTTACATCCAGCATAATCAGAATCAGAATAAGCAATCAAATTTAATGTGGAGTCTCTAGAATACCATAAACCTACATTTTTTGTTCCACTTACATATCTTAGTATTCTTTTAACAGCTAATTAAATGTGATTCTTTAGGTTCAGACTGAAATCTAGCACATAAGCAAACAGCAAACATTATATCTGGTCTACTTGCAGTTAAGTAAAGTAGGGATCCGATTATACCTCGATAATATTTCTGATCAACTTCTTACCTTCTTCATCTTTGTCCAGCTTGCATGAAGGACTCATTGGTGTTCCGAGGGGTTTAATTGATTCCATACCAAACTTCTTTAGAATTTCTCTTGTGTACTTTGTTTGGTTGATGAAGATTCCCTCTTTGCTTTGTTTGATTTGGAGTCCAAGGAAGAAGTTGAGTTCTCCCATCATGCTCATTTCAAATTCTCCCTGCATCAACTTAGCAAACTCTTGACATAAAGATTGTTAGTAGCACCAAAATGATGTCATCAACATATATTTGAACTACTAATAAATCTTTACCTTTTCTTTTCAAAAACAAGGTTTTATCAACATTTCCTCTTATAAAATCATTTTCAATTAAGAATTTACTTAATCTATCATACCAAGCTCTAGGTGCTTGTTTCAAACCATATAGTGCTTTGTGCAATTTAAAACGTGATTTGAAAATTCGTGATCTTCAAAACCTGGTGGTTGTTCTACATATACTTCTTTATAAATCCATTTAGAAATGCACTTTTTACATCCATTTGAAATAAGTTAAAATTCATATGACATGCAAATGCAAGTAATAGCCTAATGGCTTCTAATCTAGCTACCGGTGCAAAGGTTTCATCAAAATCAATACCTTCTTCTTGATTATATCCTTTTGCAACCAATCTAGCTTTGTTTCTAATTACTATGCCATTTTCATCTAGTTTATTTCTAATATCCATTTTGATCCTATAACCGAATGATTTTTAGGTCTTTCAACTAAGGTCCATACATTATTTCTTGTAAATTGATTTAATTCTTCTTGCATTGCTAACATCCAATTATTATCTTTTTCAGCTTCTTCAATAGTTTAGGTTCAATTTGTGATACAAATGCAAGATGATTACTAATGTTTCTCATGGATGATCTAGTTCTTATTCCTTGAGATGGATCACCTATAATCAATTCCTTAGGGTGACTATAAGCATATCTCCAATCCCTAGGTAGATCTACATCATTATGATTAGCGTTAGTATCATCATCCTTAGGTGAATTATTATCTTTAGCATCTTGATCTTGATCTAAAGATACATCAATATTTAATTTTTCAAGATCTTTTTCAATTATGTTTGTATCTTCATCATCATCAAATTTTTCAGAATGAATACTAAGGATTCATCAAAAACTACATGAATTGATTCTTCAACAACTAAAGTTTTCTTGTTAAATACTCTATATGCTTTACTAGTTATTGAGTATCCTAAGAATATTCCTTCATCAGATTTAGCATCAAATTTGCCTAAATTGTTTTTACCATTATTGTGAACAAAACATTTACAACCAAATGCATGAAAATATTTTATATTGGGTTTTCTATCATGCCATAATTCATAAGGTGTTTTCTTTAAAATAGGTCTTATTAAGGCTCTATTTAGGATGTAAC
Organism: Calamus simplicifolius; assembly: GCA_900491605.1. Lineage (NCBI taxonomy): Eukaryota > Viridiplantae > Streptophyta > Magnoliopsida > Arecales > Arecaceae > Calamus > Calamus simplicifolius. The sequence continues at coordinate 196,659 of UESW01004497.1, forward strand.
ATGCTGTGTTAATAGCTTCGCCCAAAAGTATTTCGGGAGTTTACTTTCACATAGCATGGTACGGGCCATGTCTTCTAGAGTCCTATTTTTCCTTTCAACTACACCATTTTGTTGTGGGGTCCTAGGTGCAGAAAAATTATGATTAATACCATTTTCATTGTAAAAACTTTCAAATAAGTGATTTTCAAATTCAGTTCCATGATCACTTCTTAGAGACACTATGGTAGTGTTTTTCTCATTTGTTACTTTCTTGAAGAATTTTATGAATATCGAGAAAGTCTCATCTTTGTGAGCTAAAAATATTACCCAAGTGAATCTAGAGTAATCATCTACTATCACAAGACCATATTTCTTTCCTCCTAGACTTGTGGTTCTAGTTGGTCCAAAAAGGTCCATGTGAAGTAGCTCTAGTGGCCTAGAAGTTGAAACAATATTTTTAGATTTGAAAGAACTTCTTGTTTGTTTTCCAAACTGACATGCATCACATATTTTGTTATTTTCAAAATCTAATTTAGGTAAACCTTTTACTAAATCCATTCTAATTAGTTTTGAAATTAAGTGTGTGCTTGCGTGACCTAATCTTCGATGCCACAACCAACCAGTCTCATTCACATTAGCATTATTAGCAACTAAGCAATGGTTATTGGTAGACAAATTGTCTAAGTCAATCATATATACATTGTCATTTCTATTTTCAATAAAAACAATGCTATTATCAATGGGATTAGTTACAGTGCATAAAGAAGATTCAAAAGATACTTTAAAACCTTTATCACATAATTGACTTATACTTATTAAGTTGTGTTTTAAACCATCAACATAAAGTACATTCTCAATAAACGTGGAGGGAGTTATTTGAATGTTACCAAACCCCAAGATTTGGCCTTTGCCATTGTCGCCAAATGTAACAACTCCTCCTTTCTTTTCTTCTAGGGTGATGAATTCTTCTTTGTCACCCGTCATATGTCTTGAGCAGCCACTATCAAGATACCACTTTCTCTTTGATCTCTTGGCCACAAGACATTCCTGCAATGAAATCAGACTTTATGTTTAGGTACCCAAGCTTTCTTGGGTCCTTCATGGTTAGTACCAACAAATATTGTTCCTTTTGGAACCCATATTTTCTTCCCCTTAACATTTAAGTTTTTATTAGGTTTCAGATTTTTACATTCATATGATTTATGCCCTTTTTGATTACATTTAAAGCATGTGAAATTACTTTGGCCAGCACTTACAAAAATATTTTTAAGTGATTTTTGTTTCCTTAAAGTGTTATATCCTAATCCGGCTTTGTCAAAAACAGCTTTTTGACTATTTAACAACATGTCTAATTTAATTGAACTTAATGTAAACTTATCAACTATGTTTTTATGTTTTTCAACCTCATCCTTTAGTTTATCTTTTTTATTTGAGATTGATTCCTTTTCATTCATTAAAATTTTATTTTCAGATTTAAGTTTCTTAATTTCATTGTTAAGATTTTCTTTTTCATGAATGAAGGCTAAGTTTTCATTTTTTAAAAACTTATATTTCTTTTTCAAAATTTTAAAATCCCCGACAAGTTCATTAAAGGCATCAAAAAGTTCATCGAAAGCAAATTCATCGCAAGGGTTATCGGAACATACCTCGTCATTGTCGTCCGTCATAAAGCATACGTTTGCGACTTCCTTTTGCTCTTCTTCTTCGGAAGAAGATTCCTCGCTGTCACTCCATGTCGCCATATAAGCCTTCTTTTTCTTTTTATAGGCTTTCTTCAATCTAGGACATTCATTTCTAAAGTACCCCGGTTTATTACATTCATAGCAAGTCAAGGGGTCTTTTTCTTTTTCTTTGTCCTTATCCTTATTTTTATCCTTTTCTCCTTCCCACTTAGCTCCAAATTTTTTCTTGTGGAAGGGTTTCTTTCTCCTCATAAATCTCTTAAATTTCTTTGTCAAGAGAGCAGTCTCTTCATCATTATCATCATCATCATCACTACTGCTCTCTTCTTCTTTTGCAGCTTTGAGGGCAATAACTTTCTTTTTCTTTGAGTCCTCGTCAACATGCTGCCTCATAGTCAGCTCATGGGTCATAAGGGATCCTAGAAGCTCCTCTAAGGGTAAAGTGTTGAGGTCCTTAGCTTCTTGGATTGCAGTCATTTTTGCTTCCCATGATCTTGGTAAAGACCTAAGAATTTTCCGAACAAGTTCAGAGTTAGCATATGTCTTACCAAGACTTTTCAAACCATTTATAATGTCCGTAAATCTAGTGTACATGCATGCAATAATTTCAGATTGTTCCATGCTAAATAGTTCATATTTATGCACAAGTATATTAATCTTAGATTCTTTAACTTGGTTGGTTCCCTCATGGGTAACCTCTAATCTATCCCATATCTCTTTAGCGGAATTACAAGTAGAGATACGATTAAATTCATTAGCATCAAGAGAACAATATAAAACATTCATGGCCTTAGCATTGAGCTGTGCCATTTTCCTATCATTATCATTCCAGTCCCTTTCGGGCTTAGGAACAATAGTGCCTTCTATATCATGTGTGGGTGTACTAGGTCCATTGATTATAACACCCCATAGCTCATAATCAGAAGCTTGAATGAATATCCTCATTCTAGCTTTCCAATAGAAATAATTTAAGCCATTAAAAAGTGGAGGTCTATTCATAGAATGACCTTCAGCAAAAGAACCAACTTGTGTTGTCATTTGGAACTTTAGCTCTTGATCGTGTGATCAAAATCTAATGAGCACTAGCTCTGATACCAATTGTTGGCCCATATGACAGCCCAAGAGGGGGGGGGGGTGAATTGGGTTCTTTTAAAAATTAGCCTTTTAAATTATTTAGCTTGAGATGAATGAAGACAAATGCAAAGCAAAGATAAATTGCAGTGAATAAAACAGAGATAGAGATAGAGACAATAGATCATGGCAAACACTAAGGATTTTATAGTGGTTCAGTGTATCCAACACCTACGTCCACTCCCAAGATTCACTTGGGTCCACACTATAATCACCCTAGATTACAACAGAGTTGTTTTACAAGCTCACAACTCAAACTTGTTGTTTTTCCAGGCACACAACAAACCCAGCTGGTTTTCAAGGGCTCACCAGCATAAAAACCCTTAACCCAAGCTTAACCAAGCTTGAACTGAGGTAAGACTACCTCCTCTAGTTCAATCCCCTAGATTGAGCTAGACACAAAGAATAGAAATATTGTTTGTTTAGTTACAAGGCTCCTCAATGAGCAGATAAACAATTGTAAGAATAGAGTTTAGATAAGCCTGATTTGCAGTTGGTTGGCTTTGAGTTTTTCTTCTTTTCTTCAACTCCTTTGAAGTGTAGAACCCGGCCTCAGCTTGGATTCTTCACGGAAGATGAGTTGGAGTTGATTTTGGGCTTTTCATCTTTTCTTTGAGCGGTGGAAATCTCTTGAGATACTCTTGAATAGCACTTGGATTTTCTTCAGAAGCTTCCTTGGATTTGAGCTTGAACACAGAAGGAACTTCCTTTGATTTCACACTCTTTCTTTCACTCTATTTTGAATCACGGATTTTTTCAACTAAAGCTCTATTTTTCTGATTTTTCTCTTCTTTTTCTTTGAAATAAATATCTCTCTATATATCTCTCTTGGATTTGAAAATAGCTTCTCTATTTATAGATTCTACAAGAATATAGCCGTTAGAGACAAAGAAAAATAGCCGTTAATCAAAAAACTTACCGTTGGAGCTGAGTTGGCATCCGTAAAAATCTTGCCCAGATTTGCTGGAGTCGACTCATGCTTTTCCCGAGTCGGCTCGAGCTCGTTATACTAAAAATAGAAAAGCTCAGAAAGTTTGGGGGTCGACTCACCAAAAGTAAAGTATCGACTCCTGAAAGTCGGGGGTCGACTCATGAACAGTTGGAGGTCGACTCGCGAAGTGCTCAGAAAAACACACCTCTGGTGTCTGAGCGGAGTCGACTCGCACAGTCATGGAGTCGGCTCGATAAAATCGGGGGTCGACTCATGAAATTACGTGGGTCAACTCGAGACAGATAGACATTTCTGTTCTCTGAGGGGAGTCAACTCTGAAACTCATGAGTCGGCTCCGGAACGTATCAAAAATCAGAAAGTTTTCTGATTCACTTTAAAATCGTTCTAGATTCATTTTAAATCATTGTTTTGACTTGAATTCAATGAAATTGACATTAAGAATTAATTCAAGAAGCATTCCAAACACTCATTGATTTTAATATGAATTATAAAATCTCTTTTTGAAAGTTTAAACATTGAGCTTAAAGTTACTTTCAAAATGATTAATGTCAAACTTTAACATTCTCATTGATTGTTCAAAATAAATTCTTTGCACATGTAAATAAACTCATTGCATCTTTTATCATACTCATGGCTTTTAGTAATCATCAAAATCAAAAGGATTGGGGTATATAATTTTTCAATAATCTTCCAATAGTACTCTAGTCGATCTAGAGTGTATAGAGATCTGTGCAGGGTCTACGAAGCCATACATATTGAGTAGTTTTGATTTCTTGAGTTGGTTGTATAAATAGCTACACAAATCAAATTATTCAATCTCATGGTTATTATTGGAAACTTGTAACATCTAGTGATTGCATATGAAACGTAAAAAATATAAAAATATTTTATTACTTCATATATAGCACAATATAACTACAACTAATCTCCTTCATTAAGCAAAAGTTATCGATATCTTTCCGAATAATAAAACAGATCTGTTCATAATCAAAGACACCAACATTCAATACCACAGTTATTGTATTTGTATCACTCAAACTTTTTGCAACATGATTCTTTAAATATAACAAACTCCATGGATCCTTTTCTTTGCTTTTTATCTATAACTTTTGTAGTCGAACAATCTTAGCCTGTTAATAATAATGAAATTCAATTCACAAATGCTATATAGCAAATAGTTTATCAATATAAATTAATCACAAATTTATTAATAAGTTAAGAAGTTTCAGATGCCTTGACTGGATCATCAAAAAATAATGATTGAGGCCATGTGACATAATAGCCACATTCAACACCTGATGGTTGCTTTGGACACTTGAAAATTGAATTTAAAAGTTTTTATAAGATTCAAATAAATAAATCTAATTTTATAAATTATAAAAAAAAATATACAACTCAATATACCTGACTCCCAAGTAAATATTTTTCTTACAACTCGGTTAGCTATAGGGTTGTATATTTGGGTGCACTGATATAACAAAGTATAATAATAGTGTGAGACTCAAATGAAATAACCTAGGCAAATTACTACAAAATTGTAATGAAATAAATACTTATGTATTAATAACACCTTTCAATTCTTTCTCGTTGAATGTCCAATAGAATCACAAAAATACACTTTGTGCCATAGGTGAGCTTTAATCTACGGGAACTTAAACTCAGTGTAATTTGGGTTCATGCATTTGATTTCTTTCCTTGTTGGTGTACCTAAAATCTAAAAATAAGATAATATGCATAAGTTAAATACACATAAATACAAATATAACAATTCAAAAATTAAATAGTAAACACTCTAAAATCGACGACGATAACAACAACTACTACAAATAAAATAATTCAAAAAATAATATATTTCAATTAAACTTTCTTGTAAAAGCCCGTAACGAGACCATAGTGTCTTCGTGTCAAGTTCAAAAGTCAACATGTCAGTCAACTCTTTGGGAATGTCGGTTGGCTAAGTTAGGCTTATGCTCGATCTCGATCGGAGTTTAACTTTAGGTTGAACCTAGGCTGAGTCTGGATTTACCTGTTGAACCAACTCAGAGTAAACCAGCTAATGCTAAGCAACAGAATGAGAAACATACATTACTACATTCATAATTTTAATCATCTACTCGTAAATTTGCAGAGGATGGATCCAAAAGATCTAGAATTTGCTCATTGTATATTTCAAGAAAAGAGCATTTACAAATAAATTGCAGCTTTTCTTCTCTTCAAGACTCTTTTTCCTGTCATATAGTAATTGAAAATCAAGCATCATAAAAGATATATAGTACAAGACAGTGCTTGAGCAGAATATGAAAGCAATTTTACCTTCTGGATCCTTGAGAATAGATACTCAAACACGCGAGGTGTCATGCCACAATTAACACTATGTCGACGTGTTCCACCTCACTACAAAAAAATCAACTTTTGCCTACGATTTTTTTCGTAGGGAAAGAGAAAAAAATCGTAGGTAAAGCCTTTCCCTACGATTTCTGTCGTAGGCAAAAGTATAAAAAAATCGTAGGGAAAAGTTCGTATGGAAAGCCTTTGCCTACGACTTTTAAAAATTGTAGGCATAGATCAGACCTTTTCCCTACGATTTTTTTCGTAGGTAAAGATCATAATTCGTAGGGAAAGAATGAGAAGAATTTGAAATTCAAATTTAAATTTTAAAAACTATTGCCTACGAAATTTAAAAATCGTAGGGAAAAATTAAAAAATATATTTTTATCAATACCTTTCCCTACGATTTGTCTTAAAATCGTAGGGAAAAATTGGCTAATTATAATTTTTAGAAAATTTTTTCCCTATGAAAAACCCTAAAATCGTAGGGAAAAATAGGAAAAAATATTTTTTTATACACATCTTTCCCTACGATTTACCTTAAACTCGTAGGGAAACGTTAGGTAATAAAAATTTTTAATGATTTCTTTCCCTACGAAAAACTTCAAAATCGTAGGGAAAAAATCAAGAATTTTTTTTATCCACTTCTTTCCCTACGATTTTTCTTAAAATCGTAGGAAAAAATTGGCTAATAATAATTTTTAATGATTTCTTTCCCTACGAAAAACCTCGTAAAAAATCAATATAAAAAAATCAAAAAATATATTTTTTTACCCATATCTTTACCTATGAATTTTCTTAAAATCGTAGAAAAAAAATAGCTAATAATAATTTTTAATATTTTCTTTTCCTAAAAAAAAAAAACTCTAAAACCGTAGGTAAAAATTAAGAAATTAAAAGAGGTTCATGGCATTTTCCATTGATCAACTTACATGATCATCAAGCAGCAAGCAAGAAGAGACAGCGAATACAAACTCATAGCATCATTGTTGATAACTACTTATATATATATATATATATATATATATATATATATATGAGTAATTGTTACAACAAAACACTATGCTTGTAAACAAAGACAAAACAAGTGCAGCATATATGGTGGTGAAGAATGGAGATGCTGCCACTTCTCTAAGTGCAGCATTGCCCTGGGAGCCTCTCTTCTCAGAAGATCTTGAAGAGGATGGCTCCATGTGCCGCGAAAAATGGAGCAAACACGATAGGACGTCCAGCGCTCCATCCAGCTCAAGACTGAATTGGGTTCCCCATCATCATACATGATTCTCAGAGGACATGTAACAGCCGATGCAGAAAGAAGCTGCAGCAAAAGAACAAGTGATATCTTCTTGTCAAATTAACATCTAATAAACCAGACCAAAGCTCAATATGTATGCTGGAAAATCATGCAAAAGCTTGTTTGACCAGCTAAGCAGACATAGCATTGACTGTCAGCATATGAAGAAGTTTTCTGAAAAACATGATCTCATCATTCTAGCAGCTCTAATGCAACATACCTTACAAATAAATGCATTAGTTGACAGTTTTTCATTCCAAGTTTTCAACTGTTTAGCACCCTGAAAAGAAAGACAAAACAATCTTCAACACATGGAGATTAGAAAGTCCAATAAACTGGTGCAGCCTTTCCAAAGACCTTATGGTGAATTGATTAAGATGCAAGCAAAGCTTGAACAAACAAAATGTGTCCGACTCTATTAAGATTAGAAAATGAAATGCAATGCACGCAAGCATGTTGTTCTTACAATTTATGAAATTTTGGTGTCACAAACAACCGGATGCACATTTGCATGCACACCACTTATTTCCTGCCTTCCCTTTCACCAAACACACTCTCCAAAAACACGTACTCACAGGGCAAGTCAGTACTCTTCCCCAATAGAGAGTGCAAAAAATGGAATTAGAAAAACTTCATTGTCAGAGAACTACCATATCAGAGACCTTGTTTTCATAACACAACATCAGCAAGGCAACTGGACTAACAATAACAAATCAGTGATAACCCCACCAGTCTGACCGACAATGTAGTAAATCAAGATTATGAGGCTAAAATTCCTTCAGAAGTAGTGCAACATTTACATCCACAACCAGGAGGATCATTTCATAGAAAGAACAAAAAAATAAAGAACAAGTTACACTTCTACTAAGTTAATTTTTTGGAGCTTAAAAGTCCCAAGGTCAGAATATGTACCACATCCTTTCCCTGACGACATTTTGCATCGACTTCAAGGCCAATACCAGCAAAACTATTTTGCCTATCGAGTTTTCATAACGTTTCCTCTTCCATATTGCTTTCCAATGACTCAATCTTGAATTGTCACCCTTCGCTCTCATACTCTTATCTTTGGCCCCCCCACATCCTCTGATCCTCTCTTGCCGTTCTCCAACACACAGAGATACTACCGTGATCTGATAAGCTCAGCTGTGTTCTGTCTCAACCCTCCCCACCAAGTCCTCTATTGTATGCTATAATCCAATGAGAAAGCAGCAATGGGTGGAAGATTCAAGAAAACATGGGGAACAGAAGGGAAAAGAGAAAACACCACCTGGATTGCATGTGATGCAATCAGTCGATATGATGGTTTAAAATAATGGATGTTATTTGTTATATGTGTCCTATGGCTATAGCAATTTTGAAGGTGCCCATTGCAAATGTGCGCACACACGCACAACAGGTATGTGAATAACATGATAACATACACACAAATGCTGCACAGTGGCAACTTGTTCACCTTTTCTATTATTCATTCAATTAAAATGAGAATTTTTAAAACTCGATCTCCTAGCCTAGAAAAATTTCCTAAATTGGAAAGCAAATTTAGGAAAATTATTGATATATTAAGAAATATGTTCCTGCAAACTATACTCATTGAGATAGCATAGAAAATATTTATTTGTACTCCCATGTGCATTTCACATGCCCCTATGCTGGTATTTAATTTAAAAAGGGCCAAAATACCTCATATTGGGCACTGAGTTCAGACAGTTTTGCAGCACGAACTGAAGCAACATGTGCATCAATATCACGCTGAAGCTTATCCCGAACTTTGGAATGGTCCCACTGTGCTTGTTCAATAGCTGCATCTGCAATCCCAATAGGTAACAATACACCAGCAGGGGGAAAAAAATAAAAAAATAATTAAAAAAGAGCTATTAGATAGTTGCACAAACAAAAATAAGTTAATACTACATAACAAGGAAATCATAAGATACTTCATGAAAACTAGGGGGGGGAAAATGAAAACAAGTAATATAATTGAATTCTCTAAGAATACTACCTTCACAGCTTTTCTCAAATTTTGACATGAAAGATCGAGTACAAGCACAAGCAGCAACAGCAAATCCTTCTCTTTCCAGAGCGTTGTCAAAAGCCTCCTTAAAATCACCTAGAGTTTTAGATCGTAGATGCCCCAATATAGATTGGTGAGCAGGATGGACCATCTAAAAAACACAGCAACTGCAATTCATCAGGAACAACTGGCCACAAAATAACAACAATAAACTTCTAATGAATCAAACCATATGTCAAAAACCATTAAAGAACAAGAGTATTGAGTCAATTTGTAAAATAATATGCTAAAACTAAGTTGCAGAAAGTCTGCAAATTCCCAATGGTTCCTGCTTCAGAAATTTAATGAACCCTACGCTCAATAAGATAATAACTGCCAAATATTTGCGCCTTGAGATTATTATGAACATCAGTTCAGCAAGGCAAGCTTATTACTTATCTAATTATCCCACCCAGAATAGCAGATCTTGAGTTGAATGGCATACGCACAGCATACATACACAAAATATGATAATAACTGCCAAACATTTGTGCCTTGAGATTATTATTAACATCAGTTCAGTAAAGCAAGCTTCTTACTTACCTAATTATCCCACCAAGAATAGCAGATCTCGAGTTGAATGCCATGTGACAACAGCATGCATACAATCATCTGCAACTTCACACACCATGGAACTTCATTGCATACAGAACAGACACGCACATCTATGTGTTGTACAAACATTTCTTAGCCTCTCCAAGCATCTAAAGTTCTAATATTTGTGACAGAAGATCCCTCATCCCAGCTCAATCCATTATCACTGCATGAACTAAGGCTCCAAACTGGTAAAACTTTTTTCATTTATGCAGGAATCCTAGCCAATTGGAAGAAAATGTTCAATATTTCAAGAATCCAAATGTGAGCTAGCTTACAATTTGACAAAGTCATAGTTTGGACATGATCTTTCATCCCTTATAAAGCTAAATTGTATGATCATATGGAGTTTGTGATTTAAGGAAATATAACTAAAGTTTTGATTCAAGTTTAGCACAAGACCCTTGTTATCTTTGATTACTGATACTTCTTTAATATATCGAGAATGCAGGACCATAATTTAATAAAACATATGAAAAATTCACATTAAACACACATGGAGGCCAACCAACTCTTCAGCCTACTATTTGGACATCCTCGCATCTCTTCCAAACTATAAAATTAATGTAAGAAGCTAATCTATATTGATAATTTATAGTGACACTCCCTATGTGAACTCAACCGAGCAAAGCTCCTATTGAGAGGCAAGCTCAAAGAACTTGATCATATCCCACCACAGCAGAAGATGTATAATTATTTGTAATAATCCAAAAGTAGAACAATCTCTTTATGTTGATATTACTAAATAAACTGCTAATACTCAAAATTAGGACCGTCATGAAGTTACAAACAGATCCATTTTACAAATCCGCATTTACAGTTATGCCTTGTATCCCCAATATTAGATGATTGTGTGCAGGTATGGAAAAGGGCATATAAAAATTATAAAGTAAATAAATAAAAATCCTAGGAAAGTGCAGCAGCATGGATTACAAGATGATATGGTATCGGTCTTCTATATTTGTGTTCAGTACCACTTTTTCATATCACATAAGTGACATTAATGGTACATTGACTTGGATTGCATGCTGATATACACTCAGTATAGACAGAAAACATTCTACACAGTTTAAAAATACCTCCAGAAGTTTTGATTCAAGTTCCTGTCTCTTTGCAGTTCTGACAACTTCATCAAAATAAATAGTTTCCATATCGTATCTGCAACAAATAGAATAAATTTAACAACTCAGGAACAAGACTAGAAACATAGACATTAGCAAGTTAACCTTCTGGTGGTATTATCACGTGTCCAAAAATAGATCTCTCCCACCATCCTCTAAATTTATCAAAAAAAATATCTATCCATGGTAACGGTCTGATAGAAATTCTTGAGCACATAATGCAAGCATCAAGCATCAAAATCCCAAAATAATCTAGTGGGACAAATCTATCAATGAAGGCAACAACAATAGTTACATGCACATGTCCCTATGGTCATATCAACTCTGATCATAGCAAGATCTTTGCTAATAATTAGTGCTTGACTTGAAATCTGTTGTTTGTCACATGGGAAAATAACATGAAGTTTTGACCATATGAAGTGCTTGGAAGAGTCATGAAGCATCATTGGCTGTCCAAATGATATAATATCAAGAAATTTATATTTCAAAGCATTCTGCTAAAGCAGACGACAATCAACAAAAGCCTTGTTCCATCCATATGAGTGAGATCTGAGAGTCATCCTTCAGCATTTGTTCCTATAAAGGTCAAAATGCTACAAATTCCTTTTATCTTTTCAGAAGATGTCCATAAAGGCCTTTCCTAGATTTATGCTTCCTTTTCCCTAGGCTGCACCAAACATAGGCCAACTTCCTACTCAAGCTCCTCCAGTCAGCACTATCATAGGTAGTTCTCCATCACTAAACGCTCCAATGGTGCAACTTCTACAACTTGTTGAGAACGCTCATCTCTATGACTTTAGTTTTACAACATAATTGATTGGTTGAATAATTCAGATATAAGTTTACTCGTGAATGGCTAGTCTTAAATAGGGGAACAATGGAACAATAGCATTTGTCAAGATTAGAGCCCAAAGTTGACAAATTAATACTAACATTTCTAAAAACAAAAATAGTTTCTTCCAAAATATTTAGGCTAGGTTCGGTTTTTGAGAATGCTTTTCGTTTTCATTCTGTTTGTATTTTCTAAAAACAAAATTTCAATAAACTGTTGGTTTGTTTTCCCTAAAGGACAGCAGTTTGAAGTGGATGACAAAATGCTTCAACAAGGGTGATTCTGGCCAGCTGTCAAGAATAATCTTCTAGATAACAAGTCTATTGATGATGCAGTCTGGTGAAGTACATGGTTTACATGCTGGTTTTGAATATGGGAAGCAAAATTTATGCCAAAAGAAACCTCTCTTATTTAGTTATTTATAAGCCTAGCACTCATTTTGACATCTGATCCTGTTCTTAGGAGTCTATTTGGACTAGTTGAATTTTGCTACCCACCAAAAGAAATTGCATTGCAGACACTGAGTTGACCAACTTCTGCTCAGGAATTAAACTATGAATTTCATTGAGTTCTCAATTAAACAGATATCTACTCATATACAACTATGATGAAGTGGCATTTACCTTTTTATCTTCTATATAAAAGTAGTTGGAAATTCTATTTTCTAAAGCTTGGTAGAGACTGAATGAGAGAGACAGGGGAGGCTCAATAAAGAGATACACCAATTATCAAGCACACAACAAGCAAACCACCAAACTTCATGATTTAAAATAGAAAAGTTTTCAAAGTTCAACAATCAAATTCTCATAAACTTCAGCTCTTTTTCCCCAATTTATTTTTAAGCTAACGGCAAAGAGAAAGAAACTAAACATTTATCGATAGAAATCTCACCACAAGGACAGCAGAAGGCAGAGCATTCACCATCTCTCTCAACGACTGAATTTTTCTTTCCAAATCCAACCGATTCCCCTCCACCTCCACAGAAGAGCCATCTCCAGCACGCTCGCTATCGCCGCTGGAATCAAGAGCATCTCCAGAAGCTCTGAACAAATAAACCGGCCTAGATTCCCCTCGAGCGAGACTCAACCCACGAAAACCCAATCGAAACGATTGCGGACTCTTGGAAATCCAACGCTTGACATCCCGAATTGAAAGAATCTACAAAACAAGAGAAAATTAAAAAAAAAAAAGGGAAAAGAAGACAGAAAAAAAAAACCTAGTTTATCTGAAGCCTTCACTGTCAAAAAGAAAAGTTACTTGAAGAATACTAATTGTGTTGAATGTGTACATGGTAAACTGCAGATTCAAAGACATGTACAAGAATAAGTGCTCCATCTATTTATGGAAATATCACTGAATCTTCAATTACAAGGGTCTTGCACTGGTTTTAATTCCAAGCCCTTCTTAGAAAACTTGGGAATTTGTATGTGAAAAACCATGCTGGTTGAGAAAGCCGAAAGTTTTAACAAGGCTGAGCATTGCATTCGAATAATCACATGATGCTTAAGGGATAAAAGTCAAATCTTCAACAATTAATGAAATTGATGGCACATAACCTCCCCAATTAATAAAATTGATTTCAATAAAGCTTTCGATTTGAGTGAAAATCGATACATGCTTTGTTTGGGCCAAAGGATCCCCTATTTCAAAAGTCTCAAACAATTTGATTGATTATGGAAAGCTTTATCTTTATATAGTTTTTTTCCAGCTGTTTCAGGAGACATTCTTTACTTGACTTAGATGAAAAGGCAATATAAGATGTAATTTCCCAGTGAAAGCCTTTTGTGTCTTCATCTCAAAAACTATATCCATCAAACTGCTGGCATGCTGTAATAATTCTGTAGTTTACACATATAATCCATTTCAGCTGATATATGCAAGCAGGAACAATTAACATTAGTAAAAAAATAAGATCAGTTGCTAAGCAAATGAGACTGGCATCAATCTTGAATCAGAAAAGGAAAAGCATAATAGCGTTCATACACATTAGCAACTAAAAGAAAAGGAACCCATCATCGAGCACCTACCAGCATTATCAAAGATTGCCTTAAGCTTGGACACATCTTTAATTGCAAGACAAGCATGACGGTCCCGACCACCGTGTTCAGGGCGTCCTGTCAAGGGATCAGGATTTGGAAGCTCCATCAAATGAATCATCTCAGAACCCACCCATAACCAAGCTCCTCTATTTGGTAGTAAAATCGTTAGACTAAATTTAGAACAGCGAGAAAGAAAGGATCGAGAGTATCAACTCACCTCCATCCCACGGCGTATCATCAGGCCTGCAAATCCCTACCAAAAACCCATCAAAACCCAATTCAAAACAACCAAAAGAATAAAAATTGAAGCTTCATGAGTCTACCCAAAGATCACGGCGTTCCAGAGCATGATGTTGCTGTCATGCGGCGCTCCACTGATCCCCGCCGGCGGATCCTGCTGCAGCCTCTTGAAATCCCTCATCAGCCGATGGAAATTGGGTTAGGATTAGAAAAGCAGAGGAGGGGGAAGTGGGAAGAGGACAGGAGAAGCCCGAACACTTACGTCGAGGGATCTGGGGAAATCGGACTCTGCGAGCGCGAATGAGACGACGGGGGCTGGGTTGAAGAGAGGAAGTTAGGGCACATGCTAATTATATATAACAATGCAAAGATTGCTGTTCCCATAGGTCTCGCCCCCGCTGCCCGACTCCCTCGCTCTAGGGTTTCTACGAACCCTAGCTTCCTCGCGTTCGATCTCAAGGGTTTTGGGTGTCCGGGGAGGGCTCCAGCGAGGCGGAGAGAGATGGAGCCGTCGTCGTCGTTTGCGCCGTCGCCGGCGTCGGAGCAGGGGAAGCTCTTCGTCGGTGGGATCTCGTCGGAGACGAGGGAGGAGACGCTTGCGGAGCACTTCAAGAAGTACGGGGAGGTGAAGGAGGTGGTGGTCATGAAGGACAGGAGCACGGGGAACGGACGGGGATTCGGGTTTGTCCAGTTTTTGGATCCGGAGGCGGCGGAGAGGGCTCTCCAGGAAAAGGAGAAGCATGTTATTCGTGGGAGAACGGTAAGTGCTCTTCTAGCTTTTATTTTTCTCCCTCCACCCTCTAATTTAGCTTTTATTTTTCTCCCTCCACCCTCTAATTGGAGGAAAGAAGCGAGGAAAAAAAAACGATTTTTCTGCATTTTAGATTTTTTTGGCTTTATTTTAATTATTAGGACGATTTTTTCCTCGTTTTCTATAAATTTGTGCGTCTAGTTATGCTTTTCTTTCCGAGAAATATTTTGTTTGAGGTTTCTTGTTCTATCATGCACAAGAAAAATAAAAGGTGATGCTGGTTGGTTCGCTTCTATTATGATTATTAGGAAATCAAATATTCCTTTTGTTTGTTTTAAAAGAAAAAACGATCCATGCCATGATCCAGATTGGCGATGATCGATCCGACGGTTGCGATCCATCCGATCGGTGATGATCCAACGGTTGCGATCGATCCAAGCCACGATCTCGATCGGCGATGATCGATCTAACGGTTGCGATCCATCTGATCGGAGATGATCCGATGGTTGGATCGATCCAAGCCATGATCCCGATCGGTGATGATCGATCGGACCGTTGCAATCGATCCGATCGAAGATGATCCAACGGTTGTGATCGATCCAAACCATGATCTCGATCGGTGATGATCGATCAGACCGTTGCGATCAATCTGATCGGCGATGATCTGACGGTTGTGATCGATCCAAGCCATGATCCCGATCAGCGATGATCGATCCGACAGTTGCAATCCATCCGATTGTCAATGATATCCGATGGTTGCGATCGATCCAAGCCACGATCTCGATCGGTGATGATCGATCTAACGGTTGCGATCGATCTGATCGGAGATGATCCGATGGTTGGATCGATCCAAGCCATGATCCCGATCGGTGATGATCGATCGGACCGTTGCAATCGATCCGATCGAAGATGATCCAACGATTGTGATCGATCCAAACCATGATCTCGATCGGTGATGATCGATCAGACCGTTGCGATCAATCTGATCGGCGATGATCTGACGGTTGTGATCGATCCAAGCCATGATCCCGATCAGCGATGATCGATCCGACAGTTGCAATCCATCCGATTGTCAATGATATCCGATGGTTGCGATCGATCCAAGCCATGATCCCGATCATAGATCATCGATACGATAGTTACGATCCATCCGATCGGCGATGATCCGATGGTTGCGATCGATCCAAGCCATGATCCCGATCGGCGATGATCGATCCGACGGTTGCGATCCATCCGATCGGTGATGATCAGACGGTTGCGATCGATCCAAGCCACGATCTCGATCGGTGATGATCGATCTAACGGTTGCGATCGATCTGATCGGAGATGATCCGATGGTTGGATCGATCCAAGCCATGATCCCGATCGGTGATGATCGATCGGACCGTTGCAATCGATCCGATCGAAGATGATCCAACGATTGTGATCGATCCAAACCATGATCTCGATCGGTGATGATCGATCAGACCGTTGCGATCAATCTGATCGGCGATGATCTGACGGTTGTGATCGATCCAAGCCATGATCGCGATCAGCGATGATCGATCCGACAGTTGCAATCCATCCGATTGTCAATGATATCCGATGGTTGCGATCGATCCAAGCCATGATCCCGATCATAGATCATCGATACGATAGTTACGATCCATCCGATCGGCGATGATCCGATGGTTGCGATCGATCCAAGCCATGATCCCGATCGGCGATGATCGATCCGACGGTTGCGATCCATCCGATCGGTGATGATCAGACGGTTGCGATCGATCCAAGCCACGATCTCGATCGGTGATGATCGATCTAACGATCGATCTGATCGATGATCCGATGGTTGGATCGATCCAAGCCATGATCCCGATCGGTGATGATCGATCGGACCGTTGCAATCGATCCGATCGAAGATGATCCAACGATTGTGATCGATCCAAACCATGATCTCGATCGGTGATGATCGATCAGACCGTTGCGATCAATCTGATCGGCGATGATCTGACGGTTGTGATCGATCCAAGCCATGATCCGATCAGCGATGATCGATCCGATTGCAATCCATCCGATTGTCAATGATATCCGATCGATCGATCCAAGCCATGATCCCGATCATAGATCATCGATACGATAGTTACGATCCATCCGATCGGCGATGATCCGATGGTTGCGATCGATCCAAGCCATGATCCCGATCGGCGATGATCGATCCGACGGTTGCGATCCATCCGATCGGTGATGATCAGACGGTTGCGATCGATCCAAGCCACGATCTCGATCGTGATGATCGATCTAACGATTGTGATCGATCTGATCGACGATCCGATGGTTGGATCGATCCAAGCCATGATCCCGATCGGTGATGATCGATCAGACCGTTGCAATCGATCCGATCGAAGATGATCCAACGGTTGTGATCGATCCAAACCATGATCTCGATCGGTGATGATCGATCAGACCGTTGCGATCAATGATCGGCGATGATCTGACGGTTGTGATCGATCCAAGCCATGATCCCGATCAGCGATGATCGATGACAGTTGCAATCCATCCGATTGTCGATGATATCCGATGGTTGTGATCAATCCAAGCCATGATCCCGATCATAGATCATCGATACGATAGTTGCGATCCATCCGATCGGCGATGATCCGATGGTTGTGATCGATCCAAGCCATGATCCCGATCGGCGATGATCGATCCGACGGTTGCGATCCATCCGATCGGCGATGATCCGACGGTTGCGATCGATCCAAGCCATGATCTCGATCGGCGATGATCGATCTAACGATTGTGATCCATCTGATCGGAGACGATCCGATGGTTGGATCGATCCAATCCATGATCCCGATCGGTGATGATCGATCAGACCGTTGCAATCGATCCGATCGAAGACGATCCAACGGTTGCGATCGATCCAAACCATGATCTCGATCGGTGATGATCGATTAGATCGTTGCGATCACTCTGATCGGCGATGATCCGACGGTTGTGATCGATCCAAGCCATGATCCCGATAAGCGATGATCGATCCGACAGTTGCAATCCATCCGATTGTCGATGATATCCGATGGTTGCGATCCATTCGATCGGCGATGATCCGATGGTTGCGATCCATCCAAGCCATGATCCCGATCGACGATGATCGATCGGACCATTGCGATCAATCTGATCGGAGATGATCCGATGGTTGCGATCGATCCAAGCCATGATCCCGATCGGGGATGATCGATCCGATAGTTGCGATCCATCCGATCGGCGATGATCCGATGGTTGCGATCGATCCAAGCCATGATCCCAATCGACGATGATCGATTGGACCATTGCGATCAATCCGATACCTCGATATTTTCTTTACAAAGGAAAGATATGATTCTCTATGATTTTCATGAAAATCGTAAGGAAAGACTTTTTTAGAAAAATATTGGCGGGTAATTTTATCTCCAAAAATTTGATGATAAAAAAAAGTCTTTTAAAAGGATAACTAAAAAAAGATATATACATAATAATATTTTTATTATGTAAAGGAAAGATATGATTCTCTACGATTTTCATGAAAATCGTAGGGAAAGACTTTTTTAGAAAAATATTGGCGGGTAATTTTGTCTCCAAAAATTTGATGATCAAGAAAATATCTTTTAAAAGGATAACTAAAAAAAGATATATACATAATAATATTTTGTTTAATATTATATTGCATAATAATATTGATTATAATATATAATATCTATATTATTATAATAACTTTATAACATGTTCTATATACATTATGTATTACAATATAAGATTAATAATTTTATTAACAATATGATAATACATAATAAATTATAGTATACTACAATATTATAATAAGTAATTATTTTGTTATATAAAAATATTATATAATATTTTATTTTTATGTATTATATATAATACATATTTACTATATAATATATGTAAATAATAATATAGTATTAAAGAAACTATAGTAATATATTACTAAGAATATTATAATAGATAACATGTTAACGCTATAATAATTAACAATATAATTATAAATACAGTATAAGAAATAAATAGTTATATTAATATTTATAATTATTAATATCATATAAAATATATAATTAATATAATATAGTAAATATAAAATTTGATTTTGGGAAAGGTATACAGCCTTTTCCTACTATTTTCGTGAAAATCATAAGGAAAGGGTTGAATTTCTAAAAAAAAAGGGTTTTTCCTACGATTTTTATTAAATTCGTAGGGAAAGGTTGGCCGTCTTTCCCTACGATTTTCGTAAAAATTGTAGGTAAAAGTCTGCATTCTTTTCATGAAAGGCTTTAGAGCCTTTCCCTACGATTTTTGTGAAAATCGTAGGGAAAGATTTTTTCAAAAAAAAAATTGGAGGAAGATTTTGTCTCCAAAAATTTGTTATCCTTTCCCTACGATTTTCAAAAAATCGTAGGGAAAGATCCAGAGCCTTTCCCTACGATTTTTTGAAAATCGTAGGGAAAGCTTTTTTCAGAAAAATTTTGGAGGGAGATTTTCCCTCAAAAAATTTGTATAGCCTTTTCCTACGATTTTCAAAAAATCGTAGGAAAAGGCTCTGGATCTTTCCCTACGATTTTTTGAAAATCGTAGGGAAAGATTTTTTCAGAAAAATTTTGGAGGAAGATTTTGCCTCCAAAAATTTGTATAGCCTTTCCCTACGGTTTTCAAAAAATCGTAGGGAAAGGTCCATAGACTTTCCCTACGATTTTCACAAAAATCATAGGGAAAAGGTTTTCCCTACGAATTTTGTTAAAACGTAGGGAAAGGCTCTTGACCTTTCCCTACGATTTTTGTGAAAATCGTAGGGAAAGATTTTTTCAAAAAAAAAATTGGAGGAAGATTTTGCCTCCAAAAATTTGTTATCCACGATTTTCAAAAAATCCCAGAACCTTTCCCTACGATTTTTTGAAAATCGTAGGGAAAGCTTTTTTCAGAAAAATTTTGGAGGGAGATTTTCCCTCAAAAAATTTGTATAGCCTTTTCCTACGATTTTCAAAAAATCGTAGGAAAAGGCTCTGGATCTTTACCTACGATTTTTTGAAAATCGTAGGGAAAGATTTTTTCAGAAAAATTTTGGAGGAAGATTTTGCCTCCAAAAATTTGTATAGCCTTTCCCTACGGTTTTCAAAAAATCGTAGGGAAAGGTCCATAGCCTTTCCCTACGATTTTCACAAAAATCATAGGGAAAAGGTTTTCCCTACGAATTTTGTTAAAACGTAGGGAAAGGCTCTTGACCTTTCCCTACGATTTTTTGAAAATCGTAGGGAAAGGTTTTAACCTTTTGACTATGGAATCTTTGCCTACGATTTTAAAAAAATCGTAGGGAAATATATCTTTTGCCTACGATTTTAAAATCGTAGGTGCGAAAATCGTAGGCAAAAGTCATTTTTCTTGTAGTGCCTTCTATATCTCCCAACATTATATGCATTTTTCCACTACCAGTCTGAAAAAGAAAATTTCACATTAGAGCCCTTGATTTAGCTTGAGTTCAGATTTAACATCGATCTTCAGTCACCACAATAGTAATGTCAATTCAGTAAATAAGAATGCAGCAAAAGCTAATAGACCAGATTGGACCAGCTGACGAGAACATAACTAACGCTCTAAAGTTTCTAGACACTACATTCCTCAAAGGTGGAAGAATATACTAAACATGCACAGTGACCTTGTTTTTGTTTAAGCATCAAGTGATAGACAACACAAATATTGAGTACAAAGTGTGGATAAAACACAAATGACCATATGCAAACATACAGCTGTTGTAGCCTGCCACACAATTTTCTACCATTGGCACTCCAGCCACTTTGAATAGCTTTTCCTGTTAAGAAACAAATAAAACTATTATACAAAGAACATAAATCAAGAAAGAAGATCATATATGAAATTAGAGGGGAAAAGGGTTACCTGGCTGACATGTTCATCAGCTACAAGATCAAAGGTGAAGCGGGATTCTGGGTGTCCAGTCCATGTAATACTTTGACAACTTTCCTGTCTAACACATCTATTCTTGGAGGGATATCTCAGAACTACTGAGGGGTCAGATTCAAATGATAACCTGCTTGCAAAGAAAACGTGAGAACGATATCACTCAAGAGATACCAGGCCTAGTGCTGTAACGTTCCAAAGACCCATCAAATTCCAAGAAACAAAAGTCTAGTACAGGATAAGCGCTTATTTTCTAGAGCATATGCAGCGCAGGCTCATCATATGACCGCATCCAAATGAAAGAACCTATACAATTTACAACGAGCTCAATCTGAAGACTGAAATCATTGGGATTTTTTCCCCTCGGAGCGGTGAAAAAACAATAGTCTAGTTGCTGCACATAAAAAACCAGATGCATGGAAAACCCATCACTGAGAGAATTTTGAAATCCAACATCTTGATTACAAGTCGCAATCAAGGTTATGCAGAAACTAGAATTGAATAGGCACAGAGTGCCCATGCTTCTATCATCCACAAGGATGCAAAACAAGAATGAACTCCCTATAATTATTTAAAAAGCAAAAAATCTTTTTTCTTCGACAGCAGCGCTGAGAAAAAAATTTGCTCTCTCTATGTTGAAAGAGGATGGGCTAACGGTTCAGGCTACCATAACCATAACACTCTAAAATATGCACTCTTTCCACTAAAACTACAAAAATTCATGAACCAAAATGCCAGTCCACGATGACTAACTAGAGAAAAAAAAAAAAGGAAGAAGAAGTTTTTTCCCTCTTTAAACCCTTCCAAGATCTTATCTTTTAACTGAAGACTTCCCTCTACCTGGACGTTATGATCCTTCCAGAAAGATGGATCTTCCTGCAGCTTGAATCTTTGCACTGGAAGCCCATCGGCTACGATTGTTCCGTCCCCGTTTGCTTCATTTCCCCCTACATCCGCCGCCGATTCTTGAAACCTAATCCGGCTCCTGGGCGCACTCCCCAGTTCGACCACCGCCGGCATCCTGATCACCTAACAGACAAAAGAAATAAAAAACCTAGGGTGTTGGGGTGGGATCAAGAACGTGATGAAGTGGAAGATGCTGGAGCGGCAAGGGAGTAAGGAAAAACTTAGGGTTTCGAGAGGACAGATGGTGTTTTCGAAGGATCTAGGGTTGGGTCAAAGATCGAGCGAGGTTAGGGTTTGGGTTAGGATTCTTGTCCGTCCGGAATGGAGGAGAGACGGGTATTTGGGAGTGGAGAGAGAGAGAGGAGAACAAATTCGAAGGGGTTGGTGACTGGGGCGAAAGAGGAGAGGGGGGAAGAGCTTAATATATTATAATGTTTTCATTATTATATATTAATTTATTTGGATAGTACGGTGGAGGGCTGCCGCCCATAAAAGAAAGAAATTTGACTTTGGGTTAGGGTTTTGTTTAGGAAAAGGGGAAGCAAATTAGAAGGAGGAAAAAAGATAAATTTTTAGTTTTATATTAGACTACGCCTTAATTAAAAATGTAGTTTTTTTATATTATAAGATAATATAAGACTATGTATTAATGAAAAAACGTAGTCTTTTTATATTATACGATAATATAAAACTACATCTTAATTAAAAACGTAGTCTTTTTATATTATAAGATAATATAAGACTATGTCTTATTTAAAAATATAGTCTTTTTATATTATAAGATAATATAAGACTACGTTTTTAATAAAAGATGTAGTCTTTTAATTTGTGAAAAATTATGAAAATATAGTCTAAAATATTAGACTACATTTTTTTACGAAAAACGTAGTCTTTCTCCTAAAACCTACCGTAGTCTATTTAACTTTTTGTAATAGTGATGATTCCCTAATTTTGAAGATCTTTTCAATTCTATAAGATTCTCTTGATCTTAGAAATGATTTATTTTCTCAATTATGCATTAGTTTCATTAGAAAGTTTCCTTATATAATGTATTTGGCTTTTCTTGAATAAGTAGGGTTTCAACCCTATAAATATGTAACAGTCCTTCTGGCTTATGATAGTAAAATAATATTACTAGTTTATTTTTTTTTGGAGGCTCAACTCCCTTGAAGTGGTTATTAAGAGGCCTAACCCCATCGAAGCAGTTATCTGTAGGTGTCATCTCCTTAAAGCAATCATGGTTATCTTAAATTTCTTATTATATATCATTGTGATCGGAGTTTGCAATAGTTCATATGAGAGCTTAGTATTGATAACCTATCTTTCTCATCAAACCTTCGATCGTGCCTTTGTTGAGCAACCGAAGCCGCCTCCTCCTACACTCAACTACATCGAAACTATGGTGGGGCCATAACATATACAAAAGAAAATCTAATTAAAAAATAAAAGAGAAAAGAAGGGAGAAAAACAAAAAAAAGGAAAAGAGAGAGAGAAAAAAAGAGAGAAAAAAAAAGAGAAAAAAATTGGGAAAAAAAGAAGAAATAAAAGAGAAAAGTTTTTTCTTATTTTTCAAGGAGGTTTGTTGCCTGTAAAGATATGGCAGAAAGAACTCATCGACAACAGTGGAAAAAACATATAGAAATTAATATAAAATGTTTAAAAGAAATGATAAAAGTATCTATATTTTAGCTACGGGAATCTAATAAGCAACTAATTGATACTTTGGCAGATTTGAAAAAGATGATTATGGGCATTAGAAAAGAAAATTTTGGAAAATCTTTAAGAAGTAGCCATCAGATCCAACAATAAAGATTTGATCACTATATAGAAATGGAAGGAATGATCCAATCCTAAACCTTATGCCATGAAGTTTTCTCTTCTGATGGAAAACTCATTAAGTTGTGCTAAACGTCCATGGTGCGTGAGTATCAATCCCAATTTGAAAAACTCATTAACAATACCATAGGGTTAACTAAAGAATTTTTTGCAAGTTGCTTTGTTGATGGACTTAAAGAAGAAATCAAGCATCTAGCCAATATGACTAAAGCTATTGGGTTGGGTAGGCTTAAGGAAGAGTAATTGCCTGCTTTATGCAAGCATGAAGATATCTATTCTAGCACAGAGAAGCAAGTGGGCTATGAACCTATATTTAAAGAGATGCATATAATTTTTGTTATTGGTCTGGAACTCCATGCAGCAACTATTCCATATGCTGATAGTGTAAACCATATGGGATTTGAACCACCTAGTGAATGGGATGATCACCATAACATTCATGCACTAGATGGCCAAGATCTTCATTACTTAAGCCTGCAAATTGAAGAAATTGATGGAACATTTAAAATAAATTAGTAGTGCCTTAGTAGCATGTACAAGACTTCTAATTTTTTTCTTGGTACAAAATTTACTCCTCTACAAGCATCATTAATGTAGCAACTTCTTGTCGAATAGTTGTGAAAGAGTTATACCCTAAAAGCCAATCACAATCTATATTATGATAGGGTTTTTTTTTTCTTCCAAATCATGTACATGACTTTTTAGTTATAAATAAAAGACATTATATTTCATCATTTGCTACTTCTTATAATTATGATGAACCCCATAGATTAGGGCAATAGTTTTAGGGCTATGATGAGATCATGCCAATGAGACCTAAAACGCTAAAACCCTAATCTAAAATAATTTTAGTTATTGGTACATTGAGTTGGGGATCAATGTTACTACAAAAACTAGCACATCTTATATACTCGATGCAGAGGATGATTGATCTCATAATCACTTGTGTGAGACACTAATACAAAGATGTGGGTGCCCATTAGAGAAATGAGTTTACTGAATTGACCTACTAAGAGAACATCCTATGGATGCTTACTTATTTGTCAAAAGATGATTCTCTAAGTGGGATTGTATAAGTGATCCTTAGACCTGAGATCAACATAGTTTCTTGTGCACATGAATTCATATTTTGGTTTTCACTCATTCATGACATTCTATTGTGTATGAGGTATTCTGGATATGGTAAATTTTGTATAAAGATTATGAGTGGATCAACAGGGAATCAATTACTTCTAATAAGAAAAGACCACATCCTACTTGCTCTAATCTTATGATGATTCAAAAGTCTTTAATCAAAATAGAATAAAAAATTAGAAAGAGTTTCTAGTGTTTCATTAATTAAATTATCATTAAAAGATTAAGGGAGACATGATAAGTAATTGAGTTTGATATTGATTCATACTCATATACTTATTTGGGATGTAGTATGATTGAAGGATTGAATTGCACGGTAATTTGCTACTGAAGGGTATGTTTGGTATGTCCACCAAATTCTATATCTTTTGAATAGACATGATACGCTACTAAACATCAATCTTATCTTGTAAGTTTGATTGAATTAAAGAGTTTAATTTAATCAATAATTAGAAAGGGTTCTAATTGTTAAGTTCGAAATCGTATTGATTGGACCTATAAGGATTAGAAATATTCTAATTATAATAGATCAACTTGCACCCACACCTACTACTGGCTAGATATGGAATCCAATGGATCATATGCAAAGAAACTGATCAAGGGTCTAATTCGATTAGATCATGCTTATAGGATAGACATGTTAGCATGTGTTGCAAATCCTAACTTCTGATTTGAATTGGATTCAAATCTAATTTTTGTATTAGGTTAATCTAATATGATTAGATCATGACTTAATATGGGTTGGCCAAGAGTTGAAACCTAATTGGCTTTATTTGGACCATTGGATGGCTCTTTGAATAATAGATCTGGACCATTGGTCAGTGGCTCAATTTGGACCATTGGATGGCTCCTTAGATGAAGGATTTGAACCATGGTCCCTTGCTTCTAGACCATTGGATAGCATCTTAATCTGGACAATTAGTGATGGCACCTAAATCTGGACCATTGATCGGACCATTGGTGATGGAGCCTTGCTTCTGAACCATTGGATGGTGCTTTAATCTAAATCATTGGATTATCTTGAAATAAGTAAGGGATAATTAGGTTATCAGTGTGAGAAGGTTGATGGTAGGATTGGCAATGGGGAGGGTCACGGATGAGGATGACCCTCCCATTCCCCATACCCATTTATTAACCTTATCCCCGTCCCCATCCCCGTACCCGCTGGGGAATGAGGATCCCCATCCTCGCCTCATACCCATCCAAATAAAAGTTAAAAAAGTAATATTTTATGGTGATAGTCTATACAAGGGTATGACAAAATTTAGAATAGAAAAATAGGCTTTAACAAGAAGTTGATAGGATTAGATTATATAAGCAAAGTCTAATTGTGTAGACACTTTTCATCAACTAAAAACACTAAGTTCAAGGCTCAAGCATTCAGTTATTACAAATGCATTATTACACATGCATACTTGTAGAAAAGCCTTCTTGTAACTCTATTTAAATACTCTGATACCACTTGAAGGGAATTACTTATATTTTATATGAATCAAATTCATATAGCACGCAGCGAAAGATAAAAATAAATACGAATTTAATTCTCAAAGCCCAAGATCCTAAGAAAACAAATTCAGTTATCAAGAAATAACACATGATTTAATAATAGATCATACTTGTGTTCTTTATTGGGGATAAAGCCTGATGAAGCCGGTAAATGATTTACCACTAGTCGTCTATGTGTTCGGCCTCTAACGATGATCCACACGAAGATCTTTGGATAATGTCCTCCCAGGATTTGATGATAACCTTCTTGTGAGGGGTGCTAGCACCTCTTTTCTTTTCAATTGATTTTTCAAATAAAGAAAGAAAGGATATTTTAGAGAGAGAAAGTATGTGTTAGGCATCCAAGAGAGAGAAGGGAGGAGTTAGGCGCGTCTCTCAAAGGAGGTATCTCTCCCCTTTTTATATATGAAAAGGAGGTTGTGTAGTTCCATAAAAAGGAGAATTTTATTTCAGCCACCTAACCATTCAATCATATCAAGTTGATAACAAATTATCCTAACAAATTTAGGATATTTGTTATAACAAATTATCCTAACAAATTTAGGATATTTGTTATCATGATAATGTTAGGATTACAACCACCAAACCACATCCCTAAAAAATAGGAAATTGGTTATCCCATGAAACCAATGTCGCAACCTTGCATTTGGCTTTATGATGTCGCCCCAAATCATGGGGTTCCCTCCTCCATGACATAGAGATGGGTCATGTCGATCACATGGGCATGGATCCATCCTCCACGTGGCACGATCTCAGCCTTCGGCTCAATTGGGTTTCCACGAATCAAATCATGTCATCATATGGACCCAATTAAATACCATATTATTAATCTCAATTAATCTAAGCTATCCATCACATGGATCAAGCCTAATTAATGAATTTCAAATGTACATCACATGTACAAAAGGTCTCTCTTTGAATACAAAATTATTTTCTCTATGATGAATCCTATTCATCAATTTCATGTTCTCTCATTAAGATTGAGTCAAACCCAATCCTAATTAATTGGCCATCTAATTTTAATTAAGTCCAACTTAATTCTTTTTTAATTTCATCCAAAATCTCCTTAATGTATGTGACCCATTAGGTCCCTTGACATGTTGGTAATAATCATGTCCCTAATATTGACCCTAAGGATGACTTGATCAACACCTTGTCCAAGTCAATTCTTTAATCAAATCAACTCTTTGATTAAGTCAAAGAATCCATGATTATAGATCATGAGCATCCTCTAGCAAAGCATCATGACCACCCAAGTGTTAAGGGTTTGTTGACGTGGTCATCAACACCTGTCCATGAATGGTTACTGCACGATTCAATCCCTTCATCACATATCCTAGATCAATCAGTGGTATAAAATGTGTCAACCATGTAATTGATCTTTGTTTACTTGATCTAAAAAAAATTGACTCATATGAATTAGAACTTCGAAACCATTTTGAATTCCAACTCAACCTTGTAAGGATTTAACAGTCAATTTAATCCATCAAGTGGCCATGGGATATAACCCTTTCTATCAAGGGAGATGAATCATGTCTTGATCAAACACCACCTTCATGTACTTCATGTCATACCCAATCGACACCATATTTGCTACCCATGGCTAGAGCGACATTTGCATGTCGTCAAAGCATGACATTTTACATATGAGGTGCAATGAAAATCTCAAGTCAAAGGATCACTCGCACCACCGTCATCAGAGATCAACCATCGACACTATATAGAATATCCATATGAGATCTCTGTGTGGGTCATCCAATGCAGCATTACAATAATGAATATACATATACCTATCCAAGTATTTCCATACTTTAGCTTGCGAGATCTGCTGCTCACTACAAGGGTGAAGATATGTAATGTATGCTAGTCTCATTGGCGTTCGACAGTGCCCAGTCCTGTCTACGCATCGACTAGGAAAATTTAAAGAATCAAACCATAATGTGCAATTTTGGATATCACAATTTGTAATCTTTATTACAAATTTCATATGCACAGTTCACATCCTTTTGTACTTTATCTCACAGGTATATATATATATATATATATATATATATACTCTGATAGATAAAGAAACTAATAAATTTGATTTGCATTCATAAAGAAATATGTACAAACTAGCATCTAATCCGATTGGATATAGGGCACACACTAACAATCTCCACTTGCACTAGAGCCAATCACCGATGTATCTAATACCAAGTGACTCAGCATGACTATCATGCTTCTGCTGTGGCAGGACTTTAGTGAACGGATCAGCAATATTGTCATCCGTGGGGACTCGTTCTATTTTTATATCATTTGTCCAATGATTTCTCTAATTACATAATATCTTCTAAGTACATGTTTGGACCTCTGATGAGACCTTGGTTCTTGGCTTGCGCAATAGCTCCATTGTTATCACAATACAAGAATACTGGATTAACAATGCTTGGAACCACTCCAAGTTCAGTGATAAACTTTTTGATCCAAACTGCTTCTTTAGCTGCATTGATGCTGCAATATACTCGCTTCAGTCGTAGAGTCGGTGGTCATCTTCTGCTTGAAACTCTTCTAGCTAACTGCACCACCATTGAGTGTGAACACATAGCCTGATTGTGATTTATAATCATCTCTATCAGACTGAAAACTAGAATCTGTATAACCCTGAACTATAAGGTTGGGTCCTTCATAAATCAAGAACATATCCTTAGTTCTTCGCAAGTACTTAAGGATATTCTTGACTGTCATCCAATGTTTCTCACCAGATTTGCTTGATATCTACTCGTGATACTCAAGGCATAAGAAACATCAGGCCTCGTACATAGCATCGCATACATAATGGATCCAATTGCTAATGCGTATGGTATCCTATCCATGTACTCTCTTTCTTCTTGGGTCTTAGGACTCATGTCCTTGGAGAGATGTACACCATGCGACATTGGCAGGAATCCCTTCTTGGATTCTCCATGCTAAACGCTTTAGCATCTTATCTATGTACGTGGATTGGGTCAATCCAAGCAACCTTCTAGATCTATCTCTATAGATCTTTATACCAAGTATATAGGCTGCTTCTTCCAAATCCTTCATGGAGAATTTACCTGACAACCAATCCTTCACTTCTTTAAGAAGGATACATTGTTTCCTATTAATAATATATCATCCACATATAATATCAAGAAAATAATATCACTCCCACTAACCTTCTTGTACACACATGAATCATTCTCATTTTTGATGAAATCAAACTCTTTGATTATCACATCAAATCGAATGTTCCAACTTCTAGAGGCTTGCTTAAGTCCATAAATAGACCTTTGTAGCTTGCACACTTTCTTAGGATCTATGGATTCAAAACCCTCTGGTTGTGTCATATACACATTTTCTCTAAATTTTCATTTAGGAAGGTAGTCTTACATCCATCTGCCAGATCTCATAGTCAAAATATGCTGCTATTGCAAGCAAAATCCTTATGGACTTATGCATGGCTACAAGTGAAAAGGTTTCATCAAAGTCAACACCTTGTCTTTGCTTGTAACCTTTTGCAACTAGTCTTGCCTTATAGGTAATCACATTACCATCCATGTCGGTCTTCTTCTTGAAAACCCATTTGCACCCAATGGGCTTTACCCCTTCAGGTGGATCAACCAAGGTCCATACCTGGTTGTCATACATGGAGTCCATCTCAGATTTCATGGCCTCAAGCCATCTCTCAGAGTCAATATTAGACATTGCCTCCTTGTAGTTGATAGGCTCATCATCCTCTATAAGAAATACATATCTCTTAGGGATGTGAATTGTCCTACTAGATCTACGTAGCTGGTGTGTACTTGGAGCCACCTGTTTCTTTTCATGCAATGTCTGCCTGAATGTGGATTGAGTCTCCTGCTCAACTTCCACTGTATTCGGCATATGCTCCATTTCATCTAATGAGTCTATATTAATTTGTAGTTCTTGAGCTTTACTAAGTTCAATCTTACTCCCACTACTCATTGTGAGAATCTCATTCTCTAGAAATATGGCATGTCTTGAGACAAACACCTTTTTCTCAAGTGGATGGTAGAAGTAATATCCTTTTGTTTGTTTTGGATATCCCGCAAAATTGCATTTATCAGATCTAGCTTCAAGCTTGTCTGATTCATCACGCTTCACATAAGCGTAACAACCCCAAACCCTTAAATGATTAAGAGATGGTTTCTTTCCATACCATATCTCATAGAGAGTGGAGTTGACCGATTTAGATAGAACTCGGTTTAAGGTATATTCGGCAGTGTCTAGCGCATAACCCCAAAATATTTTTGAAATATCTGCAAGGCTCATCATAGAACGTACCATATCTAACAGTGTGATTTCTCTTTTCTGACACACCATTATGTTGTGGTGTACCAAGGAGTCCATTGAGAAAGAATCACATTCTCCTTCAAATAATCTATGAACTCATGGCTCAAATATTCACCATCTCGATCTGATCGAAGTATCTTAATACTCTTGTCAGTTTATTTTTTTACTTCACATCTGAATTCTTTGAACTTTTCAAAGGCTTCAGATTTGTGCTTCATTAGATATACATAACCATATCTACTATGGTCATCTATGAACGTGATGAAATAAGAAAAACCTCCTATTGCTTGAATGTTGATGGGTCCACATACATCCGAATATACTAAACCCAAACATTCAGTTGCTCGCTCGCCTTTTCCGGTAAAAGGTGACTTGGTCATCTTGCCAAGTAAATGACTCGCATTCCTCAAACGATTCCCAATCCAATGAGCCCAAGTATCCATCTTTATGTAACTTGGTTAAACGAGTTTCATTTACATGACCTAAGCGACAATGCCATAGGTACGAATCCCTAGAATTATTTGATTTTAATCTTTTTGATTCAATATTGAGAATAGGGGCTTGAAGATTAAAACATAAATTCCGTTGAACAATTCAGTAGAACCAAAGAATATTTTGTTTCAAAAAATAGAAATACCTTTATTTCCAATTTCAAAAGAATATCCATTCATTACTAAATATGAAAAAAAAAGAGAAAAAGTTGACAAAAAAAAAAGAGTGAAAAAAAGTAGAGAGTGTGCTGAAAAAAGTTTAAAGAAAGCAGCAAAGGGTTGAAAAAAAAGTAGAGAATGAAGAAGAGTTCTTCTCCTTCCATAGCTGGTGAGTGGTGACCAAAAGGTCCGATTGCCGCCTTCAACCAATCCACTAATCGTCGATGTCCAGCAACCTCCCACAACCATGTCCATATGCTGTTGCTAAAGCAATTATCTGCACACGACCTCCTTCACTTTTGCACCAAGTGCGCTGACCATGTCCCCTAGCCAGAGATCCTTCATCAATGCTCCATTCCCGTTGACTCCTGCTTCCCTCTGATCGTGGCCGACGATGACCAAATCCATGGCCTCCTATAACAAGATCACCCTCTGGATCACCTCCTTCTGATAACACTCCAGCCCCTTCTCCCATCACCCTCATTACCTTCGACTCCCTCTCCACTGCCACCACCGCCTTTGCCGATGCCGGATCTCGGGGCTACCATCGTGATCAATGGAGCGAGGACTTAAGGACCTCATTCCAAGCCAAGATATTCTGATCAGGTGGAATTTTGTTGAAGAAGAAAGTGGAAGTAATGTGGGAATAACTCCAAAATAAGACCAGAATAAGCTGGAATAAAATTATAATAAAACCGAAATAAGTCTGGAATAAGTCTGGAACATGGCCAAAATAACATTATAATAAAGGAATAACTTTAAAATAACACTAGAATAAAGGAATAATTGCACTATATTCATTCCAGTTTGAAATTTTCCAACCAAAGAGACTTCCTATCAAATTTAACAGGCTTTCTCCTTGTATGCAACCATGCAGTGGTTGTGTATTGCCACCTATAGCATGCATAAGTAACAGCACTACTAGCACCATCAACCTGGAAAACCATATTACCCAATTAGAGCAATAATATGCTCAACCAAAACAGCAAATGAATGAAATATTGGCCAACCTCTAGAGGGGGTCAATTCAAAATGACGACAAGCATGCTTCATTTCAATGACATAATGAAATTACTGATGTACCTCAATCCCTGATGAGAGCTCAACAAAGGACTCTTGACCATGATGAGATGTCCTCAGGAGAATTTGGCTTTTTTCACGTATTTAACTTCCAAGGTAAGTTGGACCCTAACATCTTTCTAGATTGGCTTGTGTCTATCAAAGATTACCTTAACTGGTATAAGCGCCATATAGAAAAAGAAGTGCTGAATTTGTTAAAACAAACTCAAAGGACCAACTAGGAGCATGTAAAAAACTATCAAAGACTATGCTCATGCTCATAAGAACCTCTCACTACTTGGGATGCCATGCATGTAAAGGAGAAGTACCTATCCTATAATTACCTTCGACAAATTTATGAAAAACTCCTTCAACTCAAGAAAAGCAAGATGACAGCAGCTAAATACCAAGAAGTTCAACGAGCTAACTGCTAGGAGTGGCATCACAAATCAATAGGGATGGCAATTTTTTCCGTTTGGCCATTTACCCAGTCGGTACCATTTTTAACGGATCAAGGAATCCCCGATCTAAACGGCTTAACGGGTAACGAGGATTTCTCGTTAAAGGGTAAATGACCCGAGGATGGTATTTTCCGCTCCATCCCCGTTTATTCATTCCCATCCCCATTAGCTTTAATATAATATATTATTCTTTCACGCAACCATCTTTTACTCTTCCTTCTTTCAAAAAACTCTATCATATTTTCTATATAGTATTTTTTTTTAATTTTTAATAAATTCTAAATTTAATAAAATATTTTTATTTTTTTATTTTAAACGAGCAAACGGGTACCCAATGAGTACCTGTTTATCTGGCCGGATATTCCCGTCCCGCCCCGTTAATTATAACGGCTTAACGAGGCAGAGAACAGGAACGTTTTTCCTAACGGAGACGGGGACCGGTATAAACCATCTCGGGCCATCCCCGAACTATTGCCATCCCTACAAATCAAGATGAGCAATATATGGCAAGATATCAACATGGCTACGAGCAAACATCAAGAGTGAGCTAGCATTATATCGATTGGAAACTCTCGATCAACTCTTCCATCAAGCAGTATAATTAGATAATGCCATTTCCTTGAGATCTAAGCATCCTCCTTTCAAGCCATGGGGCCAAGCAATCAGCTGCATGTCTCTACTCAACCAGCCGCTTCTTCCTTTCCTAAACTATTGGGGATATCAAATAAAGAAGTATAAAAACCTAAAGTAGTCCTTTCCAAAGGGATCTAAAATAAGTTTGTTGCTTCAAATGCCATAAAGAAGACATTGCGCTGGCCAATGCCCTAGTTATAGTCTTAATTATTGTAAAACTGAATTCCCTATCTATAAGATGCTAGAAGATTTTACTAATGATGTGCCTATTGAAGAGTTCATTGAAACTATAGCCCCTCTTGTTTCATTGGAGGATAATGAAGATGTTGGCATGCCTATCTTAGTTTTACTTGGAATATCAAAAGAAGAAAAAGACTAGTGCAAAATTCAAGTCTTTCATCATAACATAGATTATTATGGAAAGAAAGTTTCTTTGACCATTAATAGAGAAAGTGGCATAAATATCACTTTCACGGAGCTTGATGAGAAACTTAATTTGAAAGTCATACTATATCTAAAGCTCTACCAGATATTTTGGTTCAATAGTTCTGGCTTACGATAACCTACAAATGTCTCATCATCTTTAGATGGGGCAAGAATTATTTTAATGAAGCTTGGTGTGATGCCTTTTCTATAAAAGTCAGCCATATACTATTAGGTCATCCATGAATTTATGATAAAGACATTATTCATTATGGAAAGAAAAATACATATACTTTCAAGATAAATGGAGTATACCTCAAATTATACCCCCAAAAGAAGTTGCCTTTATAAGAAAACAGGTGATCAAGAATCAACAAAAGAGTTGATGAGGAGGCAAGGAATTTAAAATATGAAGATCATATAAATGCAATTTTGAATAAGAAAGTTCCGTTAGGGAAAGAGCTTCTTTCAAATTCAAAGAATGCTAATAGGAAAGCAGAAAGGCAGATAATTAAAGAAGTAAAATTAAGGATAAACAGTTGGAGCCAATTGAAAGCATGGAAAATAGCAATAATGACAACTTAAGCAATGAAGCAATAGATTTAAAAGAAAATCTTTAACACCAAAACAATGGTGCTACAAAAGGCTTTGAAAGAACAAATATAAATAGCCACAAGGGCCATCCTCTGATTCACAATTAGAAGATAGAAGACAAGCTAAAAGAAGTTACAATTATGGGAATTCTAAGAAAGCTCCTTTATGTGACCAATGAGGGAAGATATATATTCCAACAAAAAGATAAGGCAAAAGAATAGAAGCAATGTCATAATGATATTTCACTAAAATTGATTTTATAGAAAAGGCAAGAAAAATTTAGACTAAAGATTAAAAGAGAAGCTAATCAAAATCATTTGAGAGCATAGAAGAAAACAAAATCATATGCTTTTTGAGGCTCATATTATGCTTTTAAGAATCATGCAAGGATTACCTGCAGTAGCTTAATTATCTTAGATTTTTATAAACGAGAAGGCATCCATCAAGAGCCAAATTTCTTAAGCCAAGGATAGTTGATGCAACCCAAAAACACAAGAAAAAAGGAATTTTGTCTTCTAATAAAAGTTTATTTTAAGTCTTCTTAGGAGTATTGTTTTTGTTTTGTTTTCTATAGAAAACTTATTTTGTTCTTTTTAGAAGTTCTATTTTATTCTCTTTAGGAGTTTTATTTTTTTATGTCACTCAATTTATTATTCTAGTTTAAGTTTTTTGATTATAATCGGATTTCTGTTAGGCCAGCTTTATTGTATAAATTGGCCCCTAGTACCCATTGAATCAATGAATTGAGTTGTGCAAAGCCACAATTTTCATAGGATGATTGGAGGTACTAAATCAAAGACCCTCAAAGAGCTAATGTACGACAAGTATTTATTACATTTTCGCTTACCTACATCATTGTACTCTATTATTGGGGTTATATGTGACTATAGTTCAATTTGCTATTGAATTTTATCACAATTTTGAAATATGAATCAATGTTTTATCAAAGAAAAGTAATTGCTGACTTAATATAAATGTATTAATATAATGTGGAAGTAAACTAATACTATTTTATGCTTATTATCACTAGAAGGTTTTGATGCATTATTTATATATTGATAAATAAAAATTATTTAATATGCTACAATACAAATGTAAGTGTTTTTGATGCATGTACATATGATTTAATTGCTATGCTTACTTGTTCTCTCTAAGTATGATTTTTTTACTAAGCATTAGCTCATAAAAGTATTTTTTTTTAGCCTAAGATATAAGATGGGATTCAGGCAAAAGCAAATGCAAGTTAATACTAGACATTAAGTCATTATTCCAGAACATTTAATGTGTGATTTTATCACCTTATGTGACTCTTTAATTGTTAAATTGTTGTTGAATTTGATCGGTTTTATTTAATGGATAAATATTATGTTAATTGAAAGCATTAGTTATAGATGCCTTGTATGCCATGAGATTTTAATTCCACAAGCATGCGGCCAATTGTTACATCCTGGATCCATCCTCGAGTTTGGGGGCATGACAAGCCTATTGCATGCTCATTTTTTCTTGAACATTTCAAGAATATATCCGAGCGTTTGGCACTAATATTTGATTTCATGTCTTCTAGGTGGAGTTTCGCTTTCCCAAGATTCTCTCTCTCACTGTTTCTCTCTCTCTATCAAGAAAGAAACAAGAAGAAAAGTTGTTTCTCTATTTGTTATAGCCCTTGAGCTTCCTCTTTACCCTGACCCTGGGGTTCATCTCATTGACATGCTTTTGTGTTTATTCTCTCAACAGACTAAAAAATTGCCAACAATGACTACTTAATCTCTTGATGAACTAAAACTCTATCTTTAATAAAATCAAACTTCCTAGAGCAAGAATAATGGCTATGTATCATGGTAATGAATGATGTGATAATATTGAACTCTACGAATGAAGCTAATATGCTTTCACATGTGTTGCATATGTCAAGAAAATACTTGATTCGAACCACTAAAGTCCTCAAATTCACCAGTCTATGAAGATCTTCAACTCCTTTTTTTCTCACACTATCTAATTCATCTTCAACCCTGCACCTTCTCTCCTATGGTTACTCCCTCTTCTTCGCTTGCTCACCCTCACACCTTAAATTTTCCTTCCCCACTCATGTCTATTTATCTCCATCTCACCCAACTAATACCCCTCTTATTTTAAGAATTTTGGTTTGCATTTTTATTTTTCTAAATATTTTCTTTTTTATTTCTCAAATTTCCTATTAGTTTTGTTATTTTTATTTTATGCTTACCATATTATTGTTCTATATTTTTAAAAAAATTACTCTCTTTTTAAAATTATTACTTGCTACATATTTTCATTTTCATTTTCATTTTTATTTTCTACCATAAATATTTGCTTTTCATTATAATTAATTTTTTTCACATTTTTTATTTCATTTATATTTTCACATTTTATTTACCCTAAAATATATCAACTTTAATATTTCTAATTATCTTATTGTTTATTTTTTATTTTAAGTTATTTTTATTACTAAGTAAGTTCTTATTTATTTCCTGTCATTTACATTATTTCTAATATTTTTGTATTTATATTTAATTTTTTTTACATTTTACTATATTTTTTATTTTTTTGAAATGTTATTTACATGTTTAGGTTTTCTTTAATAGATTCTTTTTTTAAATTAACTATATAGTTTTTGTATTATGTCATTTTAATTTTTAATCTTTTTTTCATTTTCATTTATACCTTTTGTTTTTATTTAGCTAAGTTTCTCATATTTTATTTATAATCCTTTATAATCCTTTCCTATAAATCCATTTTGAGTATGCATTTCAGCAAATGAATAAAAGAAAGATGCATAAAGATAATTTGTTACTTATTTTATATATTATTATTTTATCAAACAATCATTTCATACTCCTATTTGTTAGGCGTTCCATAGAAATCTTACTTCACTAAATAAGAAATAATTATTTATATTTTAGTATATGTAGACATTCTAGAATTTTCTATAACTTATAGTCTGGACATGGAGATAGCTAGAGAAAATTTTAGATTAGTTGCCATTGCTTATAAAAGTAAAGTTTTGTAGTGATCATCTCCAAATTGCATATAGTTTTTGAGGTCATACACACATACATTCGTACATATATACACACACATGTACGTGCATACATATGTATACACATAACTTTAGTTGGGTCTCTTAAATCAATGCCAAATACATTAATTATTTTTTTATATCATGCTCTCTTATCAGATATATAATCCTTTATCTCAGTTGTTTTAATGTCTTGGTTTGTCAAGGATATTATACTAAATTCAATGTATTTGACACATATGTATAAAGGATGAAAAATGTATTTGATATGAAACAGTTCATTCATTATATATTAAATTGCAAATAGTTTTCCTTTGTCATAACATGTGACAAACCTTCCTTGCAATGCTTCCACTTTTATTTAAATACTATTTTTGCCACCATAATTCAGTAAGTTAGCCAATTATAACCTTTCTTTTAATTTTTAAATTACATAAGAGATAAAAAGAGAGTTAATAAATATTTGTTTAAGAAAAGTATTAGGGAGAGGAATCAATTACTTAAGGAAAGAAAAGTTTCCATGGATTATGCCCATAATTTTCAAAGATTTCCGTCTTTAATTACTATATATTTTCAGGATATAGTTATATTTTTAAGATAGATATGCATATGCCAGAAGAGGATACTTACCCAAAATTAAGAGTTTACTACTTCCAAAGATAGGTCAGCCCCATCTATAAATGAAAATAGTTTCCACGCATAGCAACATCCAAATTGAAGTTGTTGTGCTTCAATCTTCTAGTTTTCAACCAGTTTTGTGGTAAGATTTCTTTATCTTAATCTATAATTTTATACATACTTTTAGGATGTCCTGTCCTCTCTCATTCCATTTATTTTGTACTCCTCTTTTACTTTGATTTTCTATATTTTACTGTCATTCTTTTCATATTTTTGCTGCTCTTTTGCGTATGTTATTTTTCTACAATTTGTTATTTTTTTGAAAAAAAAAAAACTTACTTAGATTTTATCCAATTTTCCAATTAGTAGCAAACACGATAAATAAACCATAGTTATAAAGTTTTATGGGATTATTTTAGAATAACTAATAGTTAGATTATTAGAACTAATTTTTTTTTTTACTTATTTTTCATCAGAAATGGCCAATGAAGAAGCAAACGACATAACAATGGATCAAATGGCACAAAAGGAAGAGACTAGAAAGCTTTTTATGTGTCAATACTGTGATAAGGCTTTTACAAGCAAGCAAGCTCTAGGTGGCCATCAAAATGGCCACAAGAGAGAGCGTGAATTTGCAAAGAGAACTCAACTGTTAAATATACAAAATCAAGTGCCTCCAATGCAACAAACCTTTCTATTCAACCCTTCTCAAAATAATATGTACTTGCCCTCCCAAGTTATGCCTGCTCAAAACTATTATCATCCTTGCTATTTGCAACATCAGTTTTGCAACACCGATGGAGAAAGGCTTGAGCATATGTTCTCTTCTGGGTCCCCCATTGCAAGTTCCTGTTATAGTGTAGCAGACCAAGAGCATCAAAGGTTGGCAAACTGGCAAAATAATTTTCAACTTCAATATGATGCATCTCCAAGAGTGGGGACAGATGTAACACAAACAAAGATGGGAGAGCCATCATCCTCAGGAAATATGAATCCAAGTTTTCAGCAAGATGACAATGGGATAGAAAATAATAGGGATGATAAAAAGGATGAGATTGATCTTACATTACGTCTTTGATGGAAAAATAGGAGATTTATATCTTAAACATTATTGTTGCTTGTTGTATTATATTTGCATTTATTATTGTCATTGCTTGTTATGTTATTTCAACAAATCTCTAGTAAAGTGATTCAAATACCATTTAATTTGTCTATTCTAAGAGCTCTTTTAGGAGTTTGCTTTTTTGTTTTGTTTATGTTAATTACTTCCAATGCATATTGAACAACAAAAGTAGTATGAAGCATATATTTTTTGATGGATAAAGATGAACTTTGTGAAAATTACTATAGCATGTTTTACATACTATTTTAGTGGTCATCATATTTATGTATATATAGCCACTAATTATACATGTGTATGAATAGTTCTCTTGCCACATGATAAGAGAAGTTTAGTGCATCTTATGGGATTTATTGTTGAACATTGGGATTGGTTGACTAAGAAGTTGCCAAATTTGCAGTTGTGAGCTTAATGAATTAATTCTAATATGTTCGTACTAACCATCGAAAAGATTTTCGATGATAGATTACTACCATCCAACGGTCATCAACATCATGTAGTTTAACTTTTACTTTCTATTCTAAAACTTTGATACACTTTAAGTGATGGACTAATACATTTCATTTGAAAACAAGCATCAAAGTTGATGCACATAAAGGAAACAAGAAGAATGAGGGCTTTCACCATAACCTGCAATCTTTTTGGGTGGAAAAAATGTTTGATATTTACATACCAAATTTAATTTAACTAACCAATGTGTAAGACTGATCTAACCTATGCTGAGTATTAGGTTTGATCATTGCTCTTGTTAGCAAGGCATAGTACCCATGAATACACTATTCATGGAGTCTTGCTTTTCTTTCTTTCTTCTTTCTTTTTTTAAGATTATCCAATTTTATTTCCTATTCTGCCTGATTTGTCTTCATTTTTTATTAGTCTCATGAGACTTAATGATCTCAATTTCCTAAAACATGCATCATATAACCATGGCTTTATATTTTCCAACAAAAACAGAATTATATTCCATTATATCACAATTATGTGATATACTAAAAATTACCTATAACAATTTCACTTGCAATGAACATGTATCTACTAGTAATCATAAATATATATTAGCCTCATGTGAATCTCAAGACTAACACCGAATCCCAAGTTTTTAAAAGCATGGCATGTTATATATCAACAATGTGCACACATAAATAAAAGCAATATAATATCAATAAAAGCAATATAATATCAATAGAAATAATGATGT
Source organism: Calamus simplicifolius (assembly GCA_900491605.1). Taxonomy (NCBI): domain Eukaryota; kingdom Viridiplantae; phylum Streptophyta; class Magnoliopsida; order Arecales; family Arecaceae; genus Calamus; species Calamus simplicifolius. The sequence goes on from UESW01004497.1 coordinate 237,084, forward strand.
GCACCATATATATCAAAGAAATTTACTTAGAAAACAAAATAGGTTCTATGATAACATATGTAATAAAGTAACTCATGAGAGTTTAATAAACATAATCCACTTCCACTAAGCAAAGCACATCAAAAGACCCTACGATACTAATGTTATCAATATATTTCATAAACATAACGGGTCTTGGTCCTTTGATCAACGAATCAATAACCATGCCTTTTGTGTTAATGTGTTCAGCATTAATATCTCCTTCCTTTACAAGCTCCCTAACGTGAGATACTCTCTATATGCTTATACTCACTAATATTTATATTGTTCTTAATTAAAAAAGAACAACTGAACTCCTATCATAGTAAATCCTTAGTAGTCTTGAGATGAAATCAATAATACCAAGATCTGGGATAAAATTTTTAACTATATAGATAGTGTTACAACTCCATAGCATGCAATAAATTCAACCTATATTATAGATGGAGCCATAATGTTTGTTTCTTATATTACGAGCACATAAATCATTTACTATAAATAAGCTAGAAATACACATTGTTTTAAACTTGCAGGAGACAAAAGATAATTTATAGTCAATCAATGTTCTAGAATATGGGATACATTTCAACAAATAAATACCAATAATAATTGAGCCACAATATATATATATATATATATATAGTGATAATTATTATTTTAATTAGTAGGCTTAGATTTGGTTGAGCTTGTAATCCAAATTGGACTCTCAACCAAAATAGGCCCAGACCTTATTATGACCACAAATCAGACCTTGATCCCTCTTAACCTTGGTCCACAATGAGCCTATAACTCAAATTAGAGTCCAATTAGATCTTGGCTCATGATTCCTTGGCCCAAAATTATCATGTGTCCAAAGCCAAAACAATGACTCATACTAGAGTCTAACTCTAGTCTTTGGCCCACGATTACTTGGTAACTAAAAATGAACCAAAAACTAAATTAGAGTCCAAATGAACTAGGCCCAAAACAAATTGTCACCGGACTTTCAATCAGCACGTGCAAGCGCTCCCTATGGCCACTAGGTCCTTCCGTCTACCGGTGATGGCGTTAGAAGATCCCTCTCCTAACCAGCCTAGATCCCACAACAATAAAATAAAACCCCAAGCCAAGTCCTACAAACACAATGATATACGGAAAGCAAATCCTTCCAACCAAAGAATTTTTCACTAAGTAACGTGGATACAATGAGGTTGCCCGTAGGCCAAATACTTCTCTCTGTCCCTTACAAAGATCACTCAAAGTGCCCGCCCCAACCTCACTTAAAAATACGAAACTAACCTTGGCGACTCACATCCGTACACCTCCTATGCGTACCGACCTAATCTCATCCACGTCCAAGTACTGCCTTGATCTTCGCTGGTCAAGCAGTATGATCAAGACTGCATGCTAGGTGCTCACTAAATTCCCTCCTATAAAGACCCGCTGCCTTTCTTTTATAGGTGAAAAGCCGCTGCCCATCTGTATTAAATCCGCGTAAAATCACCGTCTCAAAGCACCGCCTAAGAGTCCTTTACATAAGCCTCCAAGTGGTCTTTATTCTTGGCCATTGGATGTTGGTTGGATGGCCTTGATTGGCCCAAAGAACCGCCCAAAGCACCGCCAAAGAACCTCTTTTGTAAGCCTCCAAGTGCGCTTCCATTTCTGGCCATTGGATGCTTAGATGAATGGCTAAGATGCTCCTAAGGAACGCCTCAAAATGAAGTCCCAAAAAAATATGGCATTGCTGGGCAAATTCATCCAAGGCTGCTGCCAGGATGGCAGCCAGCTTGGGCGCGCATCTGGCGTGCCCGATTTGGGCTGCACGTCCGGCTGGGCCATGCGCTCGCTTGCCCGAATGGGCCGCGTGCATGCGCATCCCCCACCTGGGTCGAGTGATGACAATCCTTCCTCCATTGAAGTCTCGATGCCCTCATCAAGCCATGTCGGACTCGATACTGCCGCATTGTGCGCCCTCCTGGTGTACCTCGCTGCCACATATCTTGACCCTTCTGGCCAAAGTCTTTCGGGTCCCAACACGGCCATCTGCCATGTACACCTACTGATGCCTCCCTGGTTTGATAGCCCTCTTGCCGAACCATCCCGCCTGCTGCCTGGTACTGCGGGCTGACATGCATAAGCCTGCTGCGCATGCGCCGCCCCAGTGCCTACATGCGCTACCGTCTAGGCATGAGATTGTCGCGCAACCTCAAGTTTGATGGTGGGGTACTCCACCCTAACTCTTCACCATCTTGCCTCGCTCCTCCGCTAGCATGAAACAAGAATGTCTACATCTTCAAATCAGGATGCCTCTGCAATGAAGCATAACCTCGACCTTGGCATTAATAAAGAAATTCATGCCTAACACCATGTCGAGATTGTCGAGTGGACAAAACCTTCATGCTGCAGCGTCCTCGCCATGAGCCCACCTCTAATGTGGCCTCTGCTTGGCACAAAGACTCCATCTTCTTAGAGTTTATGAGCTTCACCTGACAAGGCTTCGAAAGTGATTCTAGGCCCAATTTGTGCGCCGCTCCCTGGCTCACGAAACTGTGCATCCTGCCAGTATCAACCAAGGCCCGTAGTGTCCTTTCGTTAACCCGAGCCCTTACATGCATCAGACCTTGACTTTGCTCCATCATAGTCAAGGTTCTGATCGTTATTAGTGGGGATAACCTTACTATTAGCCCTTCCTCTAAACTCTTAGATGTCTTATCTTCTTAGTTAGTAATGGTGGCTACTGTCGTCACTTTCCTTGGATACTCTCATGCCAGATGCGATCCTCTGCATATAAAGCATTCGGTGAAATTTGATCGTGCCTTCGGTTTTGCTGCTGCATGTACTGGCATATCCTCTTTCTTGCCTGCTTGACCCCATGGTGGTGACGTACTCTTGCGCTTGTCCTTGCTCTAGCCACTACTACCCAAAGTTGTACTGCTACGAAAGTCCACCAGCACCTCTGCTGCTACGAAGGCTGAAGGAATATCCGTCACCTTCTTCCTACGAAGCTCGGCCTCTGCCCACCCCTGTAGGCCTGCGAGAAAGTTAAAAAGCTTATCCTCCTTCGACATGTTGGACACCTCCAAAAGTAGCATGCTGAACTGCACCACGTGCTCCCGGATGCTCCCTGTCTGCTGCAGCCTCTGCAAGTTCTCTCGAGCAACCCAACTCGCATTGCTCGACAGGAACTGACCCTTCAGCTCTCTCTTGAAGATCTCCCATACCTCGATCCTGGGATGCCCTGCATGATTATTGATGACGCCAAGACACCCTCCTCGAACGTCGGGGATAACGGACGTCCCTCTCCTCGAAGTCCTGCAAGAAAAGTCCCCTGGGACCGGCGACACCGGTGGGGACCCTCCGACGATCAAGTTAGCTGCTTGGGCTCAGACAAAGAACCGCTCCAGCGAAGAGGAGCTGAGGCGGTTAGGATTTTTGCTGGGAGGAAGAAAGCTCAGAAAAACCAGAGTTCGGATCCCATTACAGTGTGAATATGTGTCTTTTATACCTGTCCAAATACGGTGACTTGTAGCCTTGGAAGATCTCTGTCGTATCATCACCGATGGATGTGACTGGGCTCCATCGCTAGAGGTAACGAGTCGTACACCCTAGCAAGGCATGGCGGCGCACAGAGGCATGCAACATGCCAAACATCGTTATGAGGCATGGCCCTCCGTAACGGGGCACAATCACGGAAGTACTGAATGGTACACTGCGGCAAGGCATGGTCACGCACAGGGGCATGCAACGCGCCAAACCTTGTTATGAGGCATGGCCCTCCGTAACGGGGCACAACCACGGAAGTACTGAATGGTACGCTGCAGCAAGGCATGGTCATGCGCCGACAATCACGCGCAAGTACCATGCAACTTGAAGGTTGCGGTCCTCCTCGGTAGCTGAGTTGCATGTTGATCGCAGATGACCCCATGCCGAAGGGATATCGGAGATGGGAAATGATGACGCACCCCGGGACCGGTGGAGGCCCCGGGGTTAAGAAATGATGACCCCACCCCAGCCCCAAGGGGGTGCCGGGGGTGAGGGAATGACGATGCGCCCCGGGACCGGTAGGGGCCCCGGGGTTAAGAAACGATGACCCCACCCCCGACCCCGAGGGGGTGCCGGGGGTGAGGGAATGACGATGCGCCCCGGGACCGGTGGGGGCCCCGGGGTTAAGAAATGATGACCCCATCCCCGACCCCGAGGGGGTGCCGGGGGTGAGGGAATGACGATGCGCCTCGGGACCGGTGGGGGCCCCGGGGTTAAGAAATGATGACCCCACCTCCGACCCCGAGGGGTGCCGGGGGTGAGGGAATGACGATGCGCCCCGGGACCGGTGGGGGCCCCGGGGTTAAGAAATGATGACCCCACCCCCGACCCCGAGGGGGTGCCGGGGGTGAGGGAACGACGATGCGCCCCGGGACTGATGGGGGCCCCGGGTTAAGAAATGATGACCCCACCCCCGACCCCGAGGGGGTGCCGGGGGTGAGGGAACGACGATGCGCCCCGGGACCGATGGGGGCCCCGGGGTTAAGAAATGATGACCCCACCCCCGACCCCGAGGGGGTGCCGGGGGTGAGGGAATGACGATGCGCCCCGGGACCGGTGGGAGCCCTGGGGTTAAGAAATGATGACCCCACCCCCGACCCCGAGGGGGTGCCGGGCGTGAGGGAATGACGATGCGGCCCGGGACCGGTGGGGCCCCGGGGTTAAGAAATGATGACCCCACCCCCGACCCCGAGGGGGTGCCGGGGGTGGGGAGATGACAGTGGACCCCGTTTCCCTTTCTGACGACGCTGGGATCAGTCATATCAGATGCCCCCTCGCCCCTGGGGTGAAGCGGGTCCCATCGCTGAGGCTCAAGGGGCGTTCTCCATGTGGCTGATCCCCAGCCTTGCCTTTTATGCGGACGGTACGGGGGATGCAAAGAGACGGCCTTCCGTACCATGCCAGCCATGATCGCCCTCAAAGTGAGGACCAGCTCTTCGAAGTCCGCACGAAAAGGCGCATAATGATTTCTTCTCATTACGGTGACATCAGCGGGGGCCCCACCATCGGTTGGGGGCGCACCGCGCCACGCGCCGGGGCACCCCTCGAGGCAAGCCGGCGTATGGCAAAGGGCCGCGTGGCCGACGGGACATGACGGGACGTTTTGAAAACCCAACAAAGCCAGGCGAGGGGGGGGAACGAACTGACGCCGCACCACCCCCATCATCGTCTTCTTCTTCGCTTGTTCTCCCAGTGCTCCTGCAACCTGCGAGCTCGCGCCCAGCTTTCTTTGCTCTCCCAGGTCAGCCTTTTTCGTCTCAATTCTCTTTATTCATGAGTTTACCTTCCTGGACCTTGGGGGACGGTTCTGAGGACCGTCCTCCCTCTATGAGGCTTCAGACTCCTTCTCCTTCTCCTCCGATCGAGTGGTCCTCTGATTTAGAGGACCACGTCCCTTTGGCCCGGCGATGGGCCGCCGGTGGAGCTGCCGATGGAGCTCCGTTGAGGGGCCGTCGGCCGGGGGTCGGGACTTCCTCGAGGGTGGAGGAATCCCCAGGGGGGGTAGCCTCCTCGATGACGCGGTCGGATCTAGAAAGGATCTGGGTCCGTTATCGGATCCCTCGGGAGATCAACCTATTTCTGCCGACCCCCGACGACCGGGTTATCTCCTTCCGACCCGATCGTGTAGCCTTCTACGAGGTCTGCCTACAGGTAGGCCTCCGTCCTCCTTTCCATCCTTTTTTCATCACTCTCCTCGACTTCTATTCTTTGACCCCTTCCCAGCTAGTCCCGAACTTTTGTCGGGTGATTAGCGCTTTTGTCATCCTTTGCCATCGCCTAGGTATTACTCCTAGGGTCAGTTTATTCCGCAATTTCTATTCTCTTCGGGCCCAAAAGGGATGGTGGGTGTTTCAGCCCCGACCCAATAGGGTCCTTAAGCTTCTTTTGCCTTCGTCAATCAAGGGGTGGAAACCCCGTTTCTTTTTTGCCAATATTGACCAAGTCCGGCCCCAGTGGGTGGACCCCAACCTCCGAGGGAACGTCGCGGCCGTTCAGCCTGGGGACCGGAAGGCGATGGGGGTATTGCTGACCGCCGAGATCCTCCGGTACACCCTACTGTTAGCGGAGGACAACTTTGAGCTGGCGGGTCTCGTCTCCCAGCGGGGTAAATTCTTCATACTTAGTCAGAAATTCTGCTCTTCTTTCTTCCTTCCTCTTTTCTTCTCTTCTTTTTTTTTTTTTTTTTTTACCGTTCTGAAAATCTAACTTGTGTCATGCAGCGATGAAAATTCCGACCGCGAAAGTGGTAAAGGCTGCCAAGAAAAGGGCCCGAGAAGGGCCGCCCAGGGACCAGCGGGCCACGGCCCCGAAATGCCTGGTGGTCCGGGCCTCCCTCCCGGCACCAGTCTCCCCACCCCCGGCTCCGCCGCAAGCCCCAGCTGTACCGGAGGTCGACCTTACGGCCGACACTCCACCAGAGGTGGGGGCGACTGCGGGAGCCACCGCCGAGGAACCAGAAGTGGGGCGCATGTGCCAACCGGGGAGTTCCCGGTCCCCGAGAGAGTGACCCCATCAGACGCTGCCAGGGACTGGGGCGAGGGACCATCTGGCCCCGCGAGCCCATCCCCCGAGGGGCCACTCGGAAGTGGTCCGCACATAGAGCCGGGGACATCAGGGACGGCGGAGGGAGGCGAGGGCGCGCCCAGGCCGCCTCGAGACTCCTTGGACGACGGCCATTGGGCCGAGCAGGCCCTGGGTCCGGTCTTTGATCTCAGGATCATTGAGGATCTCAGCCATCTGGGGGCGGGCGCATTCTTCCGGGACTCTTACGCCGTAGTGGTCAAGGTAAGCAATTTTCTCGTTCCTTCCCCTTTACTGTTCCTACATATATATATTCTGTTGACCTGGGCTTATGTGCAGATCGCGCACTCCCTGAGGGCCGCCAGGGAGGTAATCCAAGGGGGAAAAAAGGTTCTATGGGAGACGCAGAAGGAGGTCGAGAAGGCCCAGCGCCGCGCGGAAGAGGCAGAGAGGGCGCTGGAAGCGGTCAAGGACGCCTGTGCAAGCGAGGTGAGGGCCGCCACGAGCCGGGCAGAAATGGAGGCCAATCGTGCGCGCGCGGTTCTCTCTCAGATGATGGAGGCTGAGAGCGCGGTCACGGCCAGGGACATGCACATCTCTGAGTTGACCTCAGCGCTCCAGGAGGCCGAGGACCGAGCGGGTGCGGCGGCGGAGGAAGCTAGAGTGGCAAGGGAGGAGACCTGCCGTCGTGAGGAAGAGTTGAGCCGCGCTCGAGAGGAGATAAGCCATGCTCGGGAGGTTGAAAAAACCACGGCGGAGGCCCTTACTGCGGAGAAAGCTCGGGCTGCTGGACTTGTTGAAGAATACAAGGCATCTGATCATTTCGCAGATGACCTGGCCGAAGCTTCGGCCGCTGTATACCTCGACGGGTTCCAGCATGCTAAGGAGAGGGTGGCTAGGGATTTAAATTTCCCCCGAGCTTTGGAGATCGAATTGTCAGACCAGACTTCTTCCGATGATGAGCCCGCACCGGCAGAGCCATGAGTCTGTGTCCGCGACTTTGCTTTTCTTTTCTTTCTTTTGTAAGCCCGACTACGTCGGAGTTTTGTAGTTCCTAGTTAATGAAAATACTTTTCACGATGATCTTTGTATTATTGTTAACTTCATCAATTGATATGAGCGGTTAGCCGGGTTTTATGCCTGATTGGCACAGGGCCTTGAGTGCCGACGGGGTGCCGGGCTTTTATTGTTGAGAGCCAGTGTTACACTGCTCTGCCAGTGGTACACTGGGCTTTATGCCTGGCTGGTGCAGGGCTTTGAGTGCCGACGGGGTGCCGAGCTTTTGTTGTTGAGAGCCAGTGGTACACTGCTCTGCCAGTGGTACACTGGGCTTTATGCCTGGCTGGTGCAGGGCTTTGAGTGCCGACGGGGTGCCGGGCTTTTGTTGTTGAGAGCCAGTGGTACACTGCTCTGCCAGTGGTACACTGGGCTTTATGCCTAGCTGGTGCAGGGCTTTGAGTGCCGACGGGGTGCCGGGCTTTTGTTGTTGAGAGCCAGTGGTACACTGCTCTGCCAGTGGTACACTGGGCTTTATGCCTGGCTGGTGCAGGGCTTTGAGTGCCGACGGGGTGCCGGGCTTTTGTTGTTGAGAGCCAATGGTACACTGCTCTGCCAGTGGTACACTGGGCTTTATGCCTAGCTGGTGCAGGGCTTTGAGTGCTGACGGGGTGCCGGGCTTTTATTGTTGAGAGCCAGTGGTACACTGCTCTGCCAGTGGTACACTGGGCTTTATGCCTGGCTGGTGCAGGGCTTTGAGTGCCGACGGGGTGCCGGGCTTTTGTTGTTGAGAGCCAATGGTACACTGCTCTGCCAGTGGTACACTGGGCTTTATGCCTGGCTGGTGCAGGGCTTTGAGGCCGACGGGGTGCCGGGCTTTTGTTGTTGAGAGCCAGTGGTACACTGCTCTGCCAGTGGTACACTGGGCTTTATGCCTGGCTGGTGCAGGGCTTTGAGTGCCGACGGGGTGCCGGGCTTTTATTGTTGAGAGCCAGTGTTACACTGCTCTGCCAGTGGTACACTGGGCTTTATGCCTGGCTGGTGCAGGGCTTTGAGTGCCGACGGGGTGCCGAGCTTTTGTTGTTGAGAGCCAGTGGTACACTGCTCTGCCAGTGGTACACTGGGCTTTATGCCTGGCTGGTGCAGGGCTTTGAGTGCCGACGGGGTGCCGGGCTTTTGTTGTTGAGAGCCAGTGGTACACTGCTCTGCCAGTGGTACACTGGGCTTTATGCCTAGCTGGTGCAGGGCTTTGAGTGCCGACGGGGTGCTGGGCTTTTGTTGTTGAGAGCCAGTGGTACACTGCTCTGCCAGTGGTACACTGGGCTTTATGCCTGGCTGGTGCAGGGCTTTGAGTGCCGACGGGGTGCCGGGCTTTTGTTGTTGAGAGCCAGTGGTACACTACTCTGCCAGTGGTACACTGGGCTTTATGCCTGGCTGGTGCAGGGCTTTGAGTGCCGACGGGGTGCCGGGCTTTTGTTGTTGAGAGCCAGTGGTACACTGCTCTGCCAGTGGTACACTGGGCTTTATGCCTGGCTGGTGCAGGGCTTTGAGTGCCGACGGGATGCCGGGCTTTTGTTGTTGAGAGCCAGTGGTACATTGCTCTGCCAGTGGTACACTGGGCTTTATGCAGATTTAGATAGCTAAAATTGAATCTTGTTAGCATTGAATAAGGGGCGAAAGCCCGAGCAACACGGATGATACTTAATATGAAAAGAGGATACATTACTGATAATACCGGCGGAGGTTATCCGCATTCCACGTCCTAGGGAGTGGTGTCCCGTCAAGTTCTTCAATCTTGTAAGCCCCGTGGTGCAGCGTCTCGGTGATCCGGTAAGGTCCTTCCCAGTTAGGGGCTAGCTTGCCTCCTTCAGTTGGTTTTGAGACTTCGGCCCGTCGGAGGACTAGATCTCCTGGTAGGAACGTCCGGGGGCGCACGCGCGCGTTGTAGTATTTCGCGGCCCGTTGCCGATAGGCTGCCATTCGAAGCCGCGCCCTGTCCCGCACTTCCTCCACCAGGTCGAGGTTGGCTCGCAGTTGGTCAGGGTTATCTTCTTCACTATAAGCCTCCACCCGGGGGCTGGGTGCGCCGATCTCCACAGGGATGACAGCCTCAGAAGCCAAAGACTAAGCTGAATGGCGTTTCGCCAGTGGGGGCTCGAGGCGTTGTATGATAGGCCCATAGCACGTTGGAGAGTTCTTCTACCCATCGTCCCTTGCAGCCATCCAGTCGAGTCTTTAGCCCCTGGAGGATGATCCGGTTGATCACTTCCGCTGCCCCGTTGGTTTGAGGATGCCCGACGGAGGTGAACCTCTGACAGATGCCCAGCTCGGAGCAGAACTCCCGGAAAGGTGCGTTGTCAAACTGCGGCCGTTATCAGTGACTAGAGTGCGTGGCAGCCCAAACCGACATATGATTGACTTCCAGAAGAAAGATCTCACTTTACTCTCGTAATTTGGCCAGAGCCTCAGCTTCAACCCACTTGGTGAAGTGATCCACCGCCACCAGGAGAAACTTCCGCTGCCCGGAGGCCGGGGGAAATGGACCTAAGATATCCATACCCCACTGGGCGAAAGGGCCAGGGTGCCACCAGGGGGTTAGGTGAGAGGTGGCTGTCGCTGAATATTGGCATGACGCTGGCAGCTATCACACTTCTTGACAAGCTCGGCCGCATCCTCCTTCATTGTCAACCAGAAATACCCTTGGCGTAGGGCCTTGTATGCTAGGGCTCTGCCCCCCAGGTGACTCCCGCATACACCCTCGTGGATCTCCCTAGGATATAATCTGATTCTGTTGGCCCCACACACCTAAGGACCGGATATGAGAAGGATCTCCGATAAAGCTTCCCGTCCATCATCAAGAACCTCGGGCCCTTCGTTTGAGCAGCTTGGCCTCAGCGGGGTCCTCCGGGAGAGTGCCGTCAGTCAAGTACCGAACGTAGGCGTCCATCCAGGAGGGCTCCTGCTGCACCGGCAGCACGCTTCATCCGTGGCCTCAATGCTTGGGACTTGTAGGTGCTCCACATACGTTCTTCCCAACGTCCCGTCGACCGAAGTGGCCAAACGAGACAGCGCGTCAGCCCTGGCATTCTCCGCCCTGGGGATATAGCTGACACGGAAATAAGAGAAATGAGACGCCTGGGACTGCACCTTGCTCAAGTAGCGGGACATGGTGGGGTCCCTAGCCTCGTACTCCCCGGCGACTTGTCCAGAAATGAGTTGAGAGTCCGTGAAGGCCCTTAAGCGCCCCGCGCCCAGCTCCTTAGCTAGTCTCATCCCCGCCAGCAGGGCTTCGTACTCCGCCTGGTTATTGGTCGCCGGGAACTGGAATCTGAGAGCGTACTCCACCACGTCTCCCTCCGGGCTCGCGAGAATGAGTCCGGCTCCACTCCCTTGAGAGTTCGCCGCTCCATCTACATGCAGGATCCAATCCTCCGTCTCTCCAGGTGAAGGAGAGTCCCTTGGCTTCTCCGGTCGCTCCTCCTCCACGTCCTTCTCTGTCCAGGAGCACTCAACTAAGAAATCCGCCAACACCTGGGACTTCATGGCTGGTCTTGGCCGGATGGACAGGTCGAACTCGCTTAGCTTGATGGCCCATTTAGCCAGCCGGCCGGAGGTGTCGGGGCGAGACAGAATAGCTCGCAGGGGCTGGTCCGTGAGCACCACGATGGGATGGGCTTGAAAGTAAGGCCGAAGGCGCTGAGTAGAAACCACCAAGCGAAGATAATCTTCTCGGTTTTTGAATACCTGGTCTCAGCGTCATGGAGCACCTTGCTGGTATAATAGATGGGCTTCTGGGCTCCGCCGGTATCCGTGCGCACAAGCACGGAGCTAACAGCCTCGGGGAGGCGGCCAGATATAAAAAGAGCTCCTCTCCATTTTCAGGCTTGGACAGTAGCGGAGGAGTAGAGAGAAACTGCTTCAAGTCTTCGAAGGAGCCCTGGCACTCTTCCGTCCATTCGAAGCCGTTGATCTTGCGCAGCGCCTTGAAAAAGGGTAGGCACCTCTCCGCCGACCTTGACATGAAACGACTCAAGGCTGCCACCCTCCCGTCAGGCGCTGCACCTCCTTCTTGCTGACCGGAGGCCGCATCTCCAGGATGGCTCTGATCTTGTCGGGGTTGGCCTCGATCCCGCGCTGGGTCACCATGAACCCAGGAACTTGCCAGCCGCTACTCCGAAGGCGCATTTGTGAGGGTTGAGTTTCATCCGGTACCGACGCAGGTTGCTGAAAGTCTCCTCGAGATCTGCTACATGGTCTTCTGCATGGGTACTCTTGGTCAGCATGTCATCCACATATACCTCCATGTTGCGCCCCAATTGATCTCAAAAACCTTGTTCATTAGTCTTTGGTAAGTGGCCCCGGCGTTTTTCAGTCCGAAAGGGCATCACCCTGTAACAGTAGATCCCCCTCTCTGTGACAAAGGAGGTTGCTTCTTCATCTGCTGAGCTCATCTTGATTTGATTATACCCCGAAAACGCATCCATGAAACTGAGCGTCCCATGCCCGGAGGTGGCGTCTACCAGCTGGTCGATTCGGGGGAGCGGGAAGCTGTCCTTGGGACACGCCTTATTGAGGTCGGTGAAGTCCACGCACATTCTCCAGCTTCCACTGGCCTTCCGAACCATCACGACATTCGCCAACCAGTCGGGGTAGCGCACCTCGCGGATGTGGCCAGCCGCCAACAGCTTCCGCACCTCCTCGTCAACAGCCTTCTGTCGGTCCGGGGCAAAACTCTTTTCTTCTGCCTGATAGGCCGGCACTCCGGTCGGATGTTGAGCTGATGTGTAATCACCTCCTCCGGGATCCCGGGCATGTCGGATGCTGACCACGCGAAGACGTCGGCGTTGGCCCGCAGAAAGGCTAGGAGCCGGTCACGAGCTTCGTCCGGAAGTGAGGCTCCAACGCGGATCGTCTGCATGGGGTCCTCCCCGAGGGGGAAAGTGAGCAGCTGCTCGGCCGGTTCCCCCCTCCTCTCCAGGTCTCGTGGGTCAAGGGTCTCTGGTGTCGATGCAGATGGTGGTGCAAGCTGCCCCCTGGGGACTGGGGGCCAAGTGATAGCATAGCGCCGGCAGGTCCCTGCTCTCCTCGCATCTCGCCGATCCCGCTGGTGGTTGGGAACCTCACCAGGAGCCGCTTGGTGGATATGACGGCATCCAAGAGGTTGAGCCCGGGCCTCCCAAGAATTGCGTTGTACGCCAGGGGCACACGGACTACCAAGAATTTTATAAGGACAGTGCTCTGGCACGGAGCCGTTCCAGCTGTCACGGGAAGAGTAATTTCCCCTCGACCCTCACAGAATCTCCTGTGAATCCCATCAAAGGCGTGACGACAGGCCGAAGTAGATCATGCGACAGATTCATGCGAACAAAGGCGTCGTAGTTCAAAACATCTACGGAGCTTCCACTGTCGACTAGGATTCGTTTTACAGGATGTTTAGCAATCGTCATGGATACGACGACGCTATCATCATCTTTATTTACAACCCCCTCCAAGTCCTCTTCGAAAAAAGGAATTACAGCCTCCACTCCTCCCTCCCCCTTGGTCTCTTCGGCGGGCCTCCTGCCCCCCAGGAAATCATCGCTACTGTCTTCTCCGTCGGGGTTATCAATCACCGGCGGTGCAGGCGCTGACGGGCCAGGAGCTCCTGGGTTGTTCCTTTGGACGAACTTCCTCAGGTGGCCTTGTTGAATGAGGTCTTCAATGGCTTTCTTCAGCTGCCGGCAGTCGTCGGTGTTGTGGCCATGGTCCCGGTGGTAGCGGCAGTAGAGATTTTTGTTCCGGGAATCTTCGGGTTGATGGGAGGAGGGCGTTGCAGATAGGGCTCCCCTTCGATCTCGAGCAGGATCTGGGATATTGGAGCAAGCAACGGAGTGTAAGGCCCGTCTCGGTGCAGGAGGTCGAGGACGGTTGTCTGGTCGGCGAGGAGGCTCGGGCCTCCTGGGGCGGGCTTCCGCAGGTTCTGGCTGGGTTGGCTTCCGGGGTATACTCCCGCCGGCTTCACGCCGGGAAAAGTCAGCTTCGTCCGCCCGGATGTACTTCTGGGCGCGGATCAAAAGTTCGGAGTAGGAGCCCGGCGGCTTTTTGTCAAGAGTATGCGAAGCGAGAAGGGCGAAGCCCCCGCTTCAAAGCCAGGGTTGCCACCGAGTCCTCCAGGTTGTAGACTTCCAAGGCGGCCTCCTTGAACCGGGCAACGTAGTCCCGCAGAGACTCGCCATTCTTCTGCTGCACGGCAAACAGGCTGTCTGCCACCCTTGGGATCTTCCGGCAGGCGTCAAAGTGGGCCAGAAAAGCCCTCTCCAACTGGCGGAAGGAGTCGATGCTTCGTGGCGGCAGACGCGAATACCAGCCCGGGCAGCTTTTTTCAGGGTAGCCGGGAAAGCAACACATGAGCGAGTCAGTGGCCCCCTGAACTTGCATGAGTACCTTATAGCTCTCCAAATGGTCTAGGGGGTCCGTGGTCCCGTCGTAAGGGTCCAGTTGAGGAAGGCGGAACCTGGTGGAGATAGGCTCTTCCATGATGCGGCGAGACAGAGGAGGCCGACTGTCATAATCAGTCTCCGGCAGGTGAGTGATCCGACGGCTGAGCTCCTCCAGCTTCTGGTTGCACTCCTCAAGTCGACGCTCAGCTCGACGAGGCATCCGGCCATCAAAGGAGCCCTCCCCCGAAGACTCAGAAGAAGAGCGGGGGCGGCGATGCCGGCGCGTGCGCTCCGCCTCCTTTCCGTGTCGCCGCTTAGGGGAGACGCTGGCGTGGCGAGAGGGAGACCGAGGTATTGAGAAATTATTGAAACATAATTGCCCCAACTTATTGATTTTGATGATTTCCAAAAGACATTACTTTACTTCTAAAAGGCTATGAACATGTTAAGTCAATCAATGAAATATTCTTACTATGAGCAATTTCAAATTAGAAACTATGAACTGTTAATGTGTAATGAGTTTTTTTAATCAATTGAATATATGTTTCAGTGAGCTATATTTATGAATTCAAAAATGATTTCTATACCACTCTTTTAAAGATCAATGAATTAATGAAAATGTTTTGAAATTGAGCATTACTGTTAAATCAACATTATTCAAGTCATATTTATATTTTAAAATTGGTTGGGATTTTCAAAGCAAATCAGAATGTTTCTGATTTTTGTATCAGTCCCGAGCCGACTCGAGAGTTTCCGAGTCGACTCCTGTGTTATCTGATTTTTAATGTTGTCTCGAGTCGACACTTGAGTTTTCAAGAGTCGACCCCTGAACCTTCTCGAGCCGACTCATGGACTGAGCGAGCCGACTCGACTCAGACGGCAGAAAGACTCATTTTTGAGTGCCTCTCGAGTCGACTCCCAGCTGGAGCTCTTCGCGAGTCGACCCCTGAAAGTCAAGAGCCGACACTTTACTTTTCGCGAGTCGACCCCTGAAGATTCACTTCTTGGTGCATTTCTAGATTCGCGTGTTCGAGCCGACTCGCACAGTACTCGAGCCGACTCCACGAATCTGGGCGATAATTTTTGAGTTGACACATCAGCACCAACGGTAATATTTTGAATCAACGGCTATATTCACTGTGTCTAACGGCTATATCCTTTCAGGATCTATAAATAGAAGAGCCAGATTCAAATAGAAAAGAAGAGAATTGAAAAGAAAAGAGAATAGAAGAGCAAGAGAGAAAAATAGAGAGAGCCTATTGAACATCAGAAAAAAGGGAAAACTGAGAGTATTGTAGAATCATTTGATTCAAGGAGAGATTCAATCTTTGCATTTTGAGAGAGATTCGTGTGCATCATTTAATCGACTCTCAAAGCTCAAGAGGAAGGCAAAAAGCAATCCAACGTGCAAAATCTTCAGCCATTCCCAAGTTCAAAAAGAGGCAACACATTCTCCAAAGCTTTTCAACGATTGAGGAATCTTGCTGAGGCATCGATTCAACTTTTCAAGGAGAAAAGGGAGAAAGCCATCGCTGCAATCATCCGGAAAATCATCAGGCGTTTCTAACCTAGTTTTTATTTATTCTTAAATTTGTATATCTGCTCAAGAAGGAGCATTTTGTTACAAATACTTGATTTCACTTGGTTACTGGTTCAATCAGTGGATTGAATCAGTGGAGGTAGGTTTACCTCGTTACAAGCCGGAGTGCTTGAGCTGGGTTCGTTGTGATCCCGTGAAAACAACGAGTTAGGTTTGTTGTTAGCCCGCAAAACAACGTGTAGGGTTTTGTGCTGGTAAGCCCGCAAACCAGCTGGGTTCGTTGTGATCCCGGTGAAAACAACAAGTTAGAGTTGTGATCTTGTAAAACAACTCAGCTGTAATCGGTGTGATTATAGTGGACCCAAGTGATCCTTGGGAGTGGATGTAGGTGTTGAATACACCGAACCACTATAAAACTTTTGTGTTTGCCATGTTCATTTTCTCTCACTCTATATCTCTTGTTAATTGCTTGGATATTGTTTTAAGTTAATCTCTCTTGCATATATTGATAATACATCTATTGAAGTTAAAAAGGACTTAAATTTTAAGAACCCAATTCACCCCCCCCCCCCCTCTTGGGTTTGCCATCTGGGCCAACAATTGGTATCAGAGCATAGTGCTCATTTAGAGTTTGATCTCACGATCAAGAGCTAAAGGTCATTATGGCAACACAAAGTGGTTCTTGCTTTGCTGAAGGTCATTCTACGAATAGACCTCCTCTTTTTAATGGAACCAACTATTCATATTGGAAAGCTAGAATGAGGATATTCATTCAAGCATCTGATTATGAATTGTGGGGAGTAATTATGAATGGACCTAGTACACCCCACACCTAGTTGATGGCACTATTGTTCCAAAGCCCGAAAGGGATTGGAATGATAATGATAGGAGAATGGCTCACTTAATGCCAAAGCCATTAATATCTTATATTGTTCCTTAGATTCAAATGAATTCAACCGCATCTCTACTTGTAATTCCGCTAAAGAAATATGGGATAGGTTGGAAATTACACATGAAGGAACAAACCAAGTAAAAGAATCAAAGATAAATATTTTGGTTCATAAATATGAATTGTTCACAATGGAACAAGCTGAAACCATCACATGCATGTTCACTAGATTCACCGATATTGTGAATGGTTGAAAAGTCTAGGAAAAGTTTATACTAATGCTGATCTTGTTTGCAAAATACTCAGGTCATTGCCAAGATCGTGGGAAGCAAAAGTCACAGTAATCCAAGAAGCCAAAGACCTCAATGCACTACCCTTAGAGGAGCTTCTCGGATCTCTCATGACCCACGAATTGACAATGAGGCAGCATATTGAGGAGGAAACTAAAAAGAAGAAAAACCATTGCTCTAAAGGCTGCAAAAGAAGTGGAAGAGAGCAGCAGTGATGATAGTGATGAAGATGATGATGAAACTGCTCTCTTGGCCAAGAAATTCAGGAGATTTATAAGAAAAAGGCCATTCCACAAAAAGAAATTTGGAGCAAGAAATGATGGGGATAAGGATAAGAAAAAGGACAAGGAGAAAGAAAAAGAAAAGAGCCCTTAATATGTTATGAGTGCAAAAAGCCAGGGCACTTTAATATGATTGTCCTTTGCTGAAAAAGGCCTACAAGAAAAAGAAGAAAGCATACATGGCAACATGGTCTGATGAGTCTTCTTCATCTGAAGAAGAAGAGCAAAAGGAAGTTGCCAACATCTGCTTCATGGCCAACGACGACGACTGCGACAATGAGGTAAGTTCTGAAGACTCAAATGATGATTTTACTTTAATGAAATGTTTGAGGCTTTTAATAAACTATGATAGATTTTAAATTGTTGAAAAAAAAATTAAATCTGTGAAAAATGATAACATTAGTTTAGCTAAAAGTAAAAATGAATTAGCTTTAGAAGTTAAAAACTTAACTAATGAAAGGAAGAACTTAGGAAAGAAAATGATTGCTTAAGAAGATGTTAAAAATATAAGGACATTGTGAGAAATTCACTTTAAGCTCAACTAAATTAAACATGATTCTAGATAGTCAAAAGGCTGTTTTTGACAAAGCTGGGTTAGGGTATAACACTTTAAGAAAACAAAAATCATTAAAAAATATTTTTGTAAAAGCTAACCAAAGTAATATTACTTGTTTTAAATGCAATCAAAAAGGACACAAATCCTTTGAATGTAAAACCTTAATGAACAACAAGAAATTGAAAAATAACAATGGAACAAAGAAAATATGGGTTCCTAAAGGAACTATTTTTGTGTCTACTAACCATGAAGGACCCAAGAAAGCTTGGGTACCTAAACATGAAGTCTAAATTATGTTGCAGGAATGTCT